>NQII01004479.1:20835-103874 GCA_002778355.1 Clitarchus hookeri
GGGGTAACTAATTGTTCGTTCCTGTTCTTGAGATGCCACATGGCGCGCGTGCTGTTGGGTGAGTGCAAAGTCGCCCCACGGAATTGCTACGTGACGATCGAAGATGATCAATACTGTCAGACAAACTCCATTAGCCGCCGCGTAATGTGCTCGTAGGTACTGCTTGGCTATGGCGAAGATAGGTTTACACGGTCGCAAAATTATATTTTGAATTTAATTGGTAAAGTTTTGAGCGAGAAAATCAAACACGTGTGCCCGTTTCTCAGCTTACTGGAACTGGCGCTAGTGTGTCGCAACGCTTGCGTCTTTGTGTTGCAGTAAGATTTATTGTGCACCGGTTGGGAAGCTCAGTGATTTTAGTTTAGCAAGTAGCAACTTAAAATTTCCGTCGGCATGATGCACTGGTGTCGCATGTGCACCGAATTTTTACGTTTTATATGTTAGTAAATTGAATAATTGCAATTTTCATAAAATAAATATAATTGTGTAACATTTTCTTATCTGTATTGTGTTCGAACGTACGCGAAGAATTAACTTTGTTCTTCTCACTAGAGTTGAAGTATAACGAATATTCTGTCGTGAACTAGATTNGAACGTACGCGAAGAATTAACTTTGTTCTTCTCACTAGAGTTGAAGTATAACGAATATTCTGTCGTGAACTAGATTTAGCACAATATTGGCTTACACAATTACTTTATTTAAATATGACAACTTAATCCAAAAAATTGTAAAATGGTTAAAAATATAATTTTTATTGGTTCCGGGGCAGTTTTTTCAGGGGAAAGGTGAAAAGTGGAAAGATCCTTTTGATTACAGCTATATTTATTTCGCACTTTAAAACGTTACGTTTTTCCATTGAAATAAGCTTGCTTATGACCACTCAGTGTCAAACACAGTTGTATTTTATACTGTTTGATCTTCTAAACACCATTGGAGGGCGTGAATAATAGTTACAAAATAAAGAAAATGCTTAGAATTTTGGCTGAGGCAAGTATGTATCACAATTCCAGCCAAACGCGAAATTTTACACTCAAATTAATATAATTTCTCCATTTACCGCCAGCTTAAGATATACTTCTTTGGGATACAAGCGCACCTTGCGGCGGAGATTCTCCCTATGCCAAACTGTCCAATTAGAAATCTCGTTTTGTTCATAACCTTAGTAGAATAAATCTAAGTTGCAGTCACGTATTAAGCTCCAGCGTGAGCTCCAGAAACCGAGCTTATAATAGCCTCACTAGCATTAAATAGAGGACATTTACTTGCGAAAGTTGGTAGGATTCTCCCATGAACCCCGGCAGATAGAAACCNTCACTAGCATTAAATAGAGGACATTTACTTGCGAAAGTTGGTAGGATTCTCCCATGAACCCCGGCAGATAGAAACCGACAGCGATTAACTTCGTTCTCCAACTTAAGTTGTCATAAATATACTCATTTCTCAAAAACTCAACAAGAGTTTTCAGTAGGGATTTTTAAGGCTGAGGATTAAATTGTTTTACTTCATTCCAATTACGTATCAAGTAGCGCGTAATAGAGATTATAAATTCGTAACAGAAAGATGTGAAGCGGCCAACTTATACTAACATAATTTTCGAGCACCTTTTAAAAATATTGGTTGTGTCATNTAACAGAAAGATGTGAAGCGGCCAACTTATACTAACATAATTTTCGAGCACCTTTTAAAAATATTGGTTGTGTCATTCTACGACCCGAGACACCACATGGTGAGACGTGAGGAAAACTGCATTAAATCGTAAATAACGTACATTTTTTCTTTCCTGTTGCGCGCTTGATTGATTACTTGAAAACTTCATAGAGTTCGTCCGTGTTCGTCCAGCAGTGATTTGTGAGTTTTAAGACTGAAATTACGTTTTACGTCTGTGCTGGTATTCGCAGAGGAGCAAAAGTTATAGCGGGTTCCAAACCACTTGCTCCGACTCGGTGCTGATGAAGTTAGTCAAACGATCGAAGCCTGATGGANAATAACAGGTCAGGTGTAACCCCCCCGCCGCTTCGTTACTCGGAGGGTGAAAAGGGATAAGAATCACTTGGGTGAAAATCGCCTGCCATACTGGTCTTCTCGCCACTTGAACGTGATACTTTTAAGCTACTTTCACACGATGCAAAATTTATTTCGTACGAGACCTCGCATTCAAACTCTCATTCGAGAATATTGAGAAAATTTCATACGAAATGAGTTCACAGACAACAAAATTTATTCTTGTATAAGAGAGCAGCTGATGGCCCGTTAACGGCCCTGCCTACCAAGACGGTAGCTGCGGACTTCATCAATGTTAAACTAAATTTCTTCTCATTGCGTCAATTTTAAAGATAGCTATTTCAAACAAAAAGAAAAAAATTTTGACGCGAATTTCTCAGAGAATATTGCTACATAAAATAAAAAAATATATATTTACTTATTTATCTTTTTTTGTTATACGTACATTTCAATATTACATTTTAGAAAAAAAATATTTCACAAAATAATCGGCAAGATGTCTTAACGTAGCAACATTCCTTCAGAAATTGCACGTATAATACTTTTGGTTGGAAATACTTATCATTAAATTTGANGTCTTAACGTAGCAACATTCCTTCAGAAATTGCACGTATAATACTTTTGGTTGGAAATACTTATCATTAAATTTGACGCAATGAAAAGGAATTTCGTTTAACATTGATTCCCCATTTGAAGTTCGCGGCTACCGTCTTGGTAGGCAGGGCCGTTAATAGCCACGATGTCAACACAAGCTCTCGCGAACTTAATTTTATATAAACTCGCGGATGTTACAAATTGCTTTTAGAGCTGGCTCCAGCTCTAAAAACGCTATCTGAACTCAATGCTTTAAATGTGAAACGTGCGTGACAGCAATACAGTGGTCACAAAAAGTATATACAGCACCTTTTTCCTTGTATTGTCAATGCCTAAGACACTGCATGCTATATATAGCCAGTACCAAAGTTCTACGCTATGTAGTTGTTGAAATTGACACCAATTCTTCTTGAATCACGACTGTATGAATACTTTAAGCGGTTACAATTGAAGTCTTATTATTCTGTACATTTTGTACTGGCACTGGCAGATGCAGATTATTTATGTTGTGTATGTAAATAAAACAAATAATACAAACAAATGTTATCAGGAAAAATATGTGGTATGAATATTTATTAAGATCACTATATATTTCGTCAGATTCCTCTTCGCACAGTTTAAATGCACAATTTACCTCTACTCCTCTGATTGATATGCAGTTGCTTTCATGATCAGCGTAAAAGGAGTAACAGAATCACTTGTTCCTTACAACTTGCATAAAACAATATCGGACATGTTCTGTCTCTTGATATCATACAAGATCTACTTTGCACGAGAAATTCTCGTATGAGATATAGTTAAAGAGAGGCATCTTGCAAGAGTTTTGCATGTAACTTGCATCGTGTAAAAAACTGATTTGTCGTGCATCAAGGACCCAGTACACGCATTAAGTTTCATTTGTGTTCAGTTATTTAAACACTCNAAAAAACTGATTTGTCGTGCATCAAGGACCCAGTACACGCATTAAGTTTCATTTGTGTTCAGTTATTTAAACACTCGTCCTAGACAGCATAGGAGATCAGTAAGATCACTGGCGCCAATGGGACCTGTGTAAAATTTTTGGGTTTACTTAGTNGTCCTAGACAGCATAGGAGATCAGTAAGATCACTGGCGCCAATGGGACCTGTGTAAAATTTTTGGGTTTACTTAGTATTATTGCTTGATAAATAAAGGAAGTCGGTTGGGGCATTGTTTGAAAAAGAATTGTTTACTGAAGGATGCCAGTAAAGGAGAAAAGGCGACTTTGGCGCAATGGGCTGGGGACTCGGAGCATCGGAGCTGTTCATGCTGTCATTCCGGTCCCTCGGCGGCCATATTGGATCCACGTGACCTTGGCCTTTGACCCCGGCGTCCTTTGACCCAAAAATCCAAACAAATCGAAAAAAAATTAAAAATTAAAAAAAATTATGTTAAGAAAATATTAAAAAATTATTTTAAAAAAATGTAAAAGTTTATTTAAAAAAACTTAAATTTTCGGATGTTCCCCAAATTTCCCTACACCCATACTTATTCCACCATTTTGGTAAGTGCATTCCGCCATCTTGGTAGGTGCTGCCATCCGCCATCTTGGTCGGTGTAGCCCGCCATCTTGTTTCCGACCGCCATATTAGCAGGTGCAGTCCGCCACATTGGTAGGTGCAGCCGTCCGCCATCTTGGTCAGTGCAGTTCGCCATCTTGGTAGGAGTTACAGCCACCGTCCGCCATATTGTTTTTTTCGTTTGTCATTTGTTTATACATTACTGGAGTTTGTCTCTCACCTTTGTTCGACCGCCATATTGGTTTCTTCGTTTGTCATTTGTTTTACATTGTTGATGCTGTCCCCAGCACCGCGCCCAGCAAACGACTGACCCCCCTCCACTCCCCCTTCCAATATATTTAATTAACCAATTGCCCCACCCCTGATTCTCGTTGGCTAATTGCCCACCCCTTTCCAATATATTTAATTGCTTCGCCAATGTTTATCATTGGCTAATTACTCGGGTGCTTTCGAAAACCTTCGTTCGTACCAATCGGCGGCCTACTTTAATCGCGAGGGCGGACTATTTTTTACCCTTAAAACGCACTTCGGTACTTAGCCTTGCAGTATGATAGTTCATCAATCATCAAAATATGTTCCAAACTTGTTTACATAAACTTTTTTGATAGTAACGAAAATTGACACAGAAAAAATCAGCGAAATGGAAATTGTTGTGTTTTGGTGCTGATTTTTTGCTGACAGTTGTGTCGGTTTGTTATCTGCTTGGGGCATTAGCCAGTAAATAGTTATTCCGGAGCTGATGCAACATCGTATGTCATTANTGTCGGTTTGTTATCTGCTTGGGGCATTAGCCAGTAAATAGTTATTCCGGAGCTGATGCAACATCGTATGTCATTAGGCATTTCGCCTTTAATACTAAAATTTTCACTATATCAATAAATTAGAATAATTATCTCATTTATGTGGGGACAGGTTGAATAAAAAAAAAGTATGTACGGATTCTTTTTCAAGTGGGTCGCTCTTTATTAGAAACGCCCTGGACGATTCTTAGTTGATATCGAATTTGCGACCGAATCCAATGTTACTAGGTCAAGAGTAAAACTTATTACTGATTGGGGCAGCAGCAGTCTTGTGGAACTTAAATTTCAATATTCAGAGTAGTGTTGAATATATTCTACAGATTACTGAACTCACTAATTTTTCTAGTTTCTAAAATATCAATGTGTTTGGCTTATAGGATGTGTAAAATGACTGTACAGTTCTGACCAAAAATCAGCATGCCTTGCAACCTAGCACCATCCGCCATGACAATTTGGCGTCGTAACCTCTCGCATTATCTTTCAAAGACGAACTACCGCGCGCAAATGGCTCACAGTTACTAGCTTGCAGGGGAGCCACCCATACTCAACTATGCCGGCGTTACGAAACTGGCCAGAGAGGGGGAGACATGTTCATTGTTCCACCTCTTCGTCCCTCCAAGCACGAGGCCAATTAAGTTCAATCGCTGGAAGTCGTTGGGACAAACTCATAAAAAAAAGTCGTTCATTGGAACCAGTATTCCAACAGCTAAGTCGCTGGTTCCGCTGAACGCGAACAGTGCGTCGTCTGTTAACTCGCTGTCTCCGTAGGCGCGGGAGGATAAGCGTCATTTGTCAGCGCCTCCTCTCACTTAGAAAGCAGGTCATTTGCGGCAGCCAGTCTGCTTGGGAGGCACTTACTTAGAGGCTGATTGTAGGGAGCACTTCGGCCGAGCAGTAGATTGTGTGAAGGCCGCTTGGAGTTTCCGTACATAAAGTCGCAGCTTATTTACTTGAGCTGGTAGACTAGCAAGAAACTGTTGAATCGACAGATGTTTCAGTAACTTATTATTATTTCACGGTTTTGATAAAATTTTTCTTCGTGCAGACGTTACATTAGGCACAAATTAGTCATTAAATTTTTTGGTTACTTACAGGCTGGGAGTTCACCGTGAAAATCAATTTAGTACTACAACACTCACATTGACACGAAAGCCACTCGTCTATTGGACTCGCGTTGAGAAACATACAAATGCGTTTAAGTAGCGGTAAACAGAATTTCATGGAGTTGTCCATCTTGTTAAAAGTTTTGAAGTAACGCTGTCTTGTTACATGTTTTTTCTCCGACTTAAAATATTTTTATGTATATGTTGTATGTGTCGTGAATGACCTAGTTGTAAAAACGGGCATTTTCGGTTTGTATCGGCGAAGAACGCTATAATGACAGGCGACATTTTTCTGAATGCGGGGACATTAACGTGACTACTAATTACGCACCGAGATTCCATCTAAGTATGAATTTCCGTAAGATTTGTGTTAATTAGTGATAAACAGTTGTAAGGTATGCTGTCGTGCTGTGCCAGGTTGTTCCCTAGTCAACACATCAGCAACTGAAATGCAGTCGTGCAGCTGATGGCACACCACGTGTGTAATGAGTGTTGAACAGCTTGCGCATAAGTGGTCGCAGTATGTTGAGTTCCCCCCGGCTCCACGGTGTAACTGATTCCTGCTGCGTGCACCGAGGTTGTACACGCACGGTTGTTCTGTTAATACTACCATTGAGCCATTTATAAATAAATACAATGTTTGACGGGCCACACTTACATATTGTAAAGTAGTGTCTCACTTATACATGGTCAGTTTATTCACGTAAAGTTGAAATAAATTGAGTAAGAAATAATATTATTACAAGTTTTGCGCTAGTGGGAGTTACAGTTGACGTTAAATTAGGAAACTGTATTCAAAAATATATGTTAAAAAAAAAATTGTTGATGAAATTAATTGATAGCCCTGCAGCAAACACCAGCATACCTTNATTGCTGATGAAATTAATTGAATAGCCCTGCAGCAAACACCAGCATACCTTGAAACAACTCACTCAATCACTGCCTTAAATGTGTCAATTTAAGGAAAATTTTCCACATTGAACAATTCCGAGATCTCATTTACAGCAGCGTTATATAGTCAAGATGGAAACACATTGGAAAGATTATCGTTTCACTGGCTTTTTGAAGTATTAATACTAACACTAAGTCTCCTTGTGTGCCGTTCGTATGAAAACCTAAGGCAGATTTAAAATAAATATGCTCTACATNATAAGTCTCCTTGTGTGCCGTTCGTATGAAAACCTAAGGCAGATTTAAAATAAATATGTTCTACATTTTGAATAATGTCTGTAGGATTGGATGAAGGACCATCTTTTTCTTTTTTCTGGTTGTGTGATTTCCCTACCAAGTGAGATATGGAGTGTAAATTTTTNGCGTTATATAGTCAAGATGGAAACACATTGGAAAGATTATCGTTTCACTGGCTTTTTGAAGTATTAATACTAACACTAAGTCTCCTTGTGTGCCGTTCGTATGAAAACCTAAGGCAGATTTAAAATAAATATGCTCTACATTTTGAATAATGTCTGTAGGAATGGATGAAGGACCATCTTTTTCTTTTTTCTGGTTGTGTGATTTCCCTACCAAGTGAGATATGGAGTGTAAATTTTTNTGGATGAAGGACCATCTTTTTCTTTTTTCTGGTTGTGTGATTTCCCTACCAAGTGAGATATGGAGTGTAAATTTTTTGTTATTTACGGCTAGCTATGCCGCTTAGTACAGTATAAATGAAAAACAAGTAATGTGTAAAGTAAGTCATGCATTCAAAAATTGAAAGTAAAAATCGTTGTAGTGGTGAAGGTGTAAAATATTAAGATTTCGTCCTTTACTATATATATTATTAAAATAAATTCTCAAAATACACACTAATTACATTAATATAGCTGGAACCGCAGATCAGTTGGCCGGAACAACAATCAAATCCGCAATGCCTCGGGTAGTCCTGATAAATAGTTCGAATTAGTTATTTTGTTGAATTTAACAATCCGGAGATACGTCTTTCTTGTGAATGTGCCATTATATCAGCTGAGATTATTGCAAGAAGATGACATTTTGAAAACGCCCTTCAACATAAAGTCGGGCTGTTTGCGACACGCCACGGTATAGTTTTTAAAAAGTTGCATCTTTTACAAGTTCGGCTAGGTTGGTAGGTTGATAATTAATTTGTCTTCTTATTCTCAAAGTAATACGCGGGAGACACCACACGTATTTTTATTCTCAAGAAATGTGGGGCCATATACTAATAGAGTGATTGATCTAAAGTGTGCGTCTTGGTGGATAGTTAATATTGCCTTCAAACAACACCCGAATAAGCCGAATTAATATTTCAAACTGTATGTCAACTTTCTGCAGCACAGATGTACAACATGTGCAACATCATATACCAACAATCGCGCTTTCTCTTTCATGTTTCGCCGCTCATCGCGCCTTTCCCTAACATAGCCACATGCGTGACGCCGATCTGATCCGTCGTATTTTTTGTGTTTGTAGAAGAGGGACAGGAGGAAATTCTTCCTCTAGCTTTGGCGCTACGGAACAGTGTCATGAAAGATACGCCATTCCCTTACCTNAGGGACAGGAGGAAATTCTTCCTCTAGCTTTGGCGCTACGGAACAGTGTCATGAAAGATACGCCATTCCCTTACCTTATGAGAGCGTAGTTTTTAAAATACTGATTACTGCACAAAGGAAGTGGGATGATAGCCGTAGCTTAGTGTTAACAAAATTTGCTGACTGCCGAGGATACCTCCCGAGTGACATCATAGACTAAATACTGAAAATTAACCACTTGTATTTTGGTAGTGTTCGTCGTTGCCTCTTATTTTTACTTTACGTGCAATGATAATAATATGTACCATTTCCTGCTCTTAATTTCTAACGCCATGTTCAAAGAAGTTTTATTGGCTTCTACTACGTTTTCTAAACATAAAATAGATGAATCCTTAGTATTTTTTTGTTGTATGTGGGGATAGTCAGTAAACAGTAATGAAGCTTTTTGGCTCCTCATTGCTATTAAGTTATTTGTAGTCAAAAATGGAGCATAAATGTTGTACAATTTTACTGCCTGACATAAAATATATTACTGCCAGTTTTATTAAAGTGATTATATATATGCTTTGATCCAAATGTGACGGAATGAAAACACGACAATTTTAGTGTGAGAATCGCTTATGTGTTGATAACTTTGTTGAACTACGGCAAGTGATGCGAAGAGCACGTCAGTTGAATCCATCCATTGCCGATGATAAGAACTTACGCAAGAGTTAACCAAATTGTTTGGGTCACAACAGCCACCCAAGGTTACGAGACCTTGATACTTCATTGCCATGTGCCCGGCCAGATGGAAAGTCAGTTTTGCTTAATATGGTGCACAAAATCCAGACTGTAAAGTTGGTACTTTTTTCAACAGTACTTGAGACGTGTCTCGCTGGCCTCTCTGTCGCTGGAATGACTGTAACATCTTGAAGAATATGTTACGAATGGCTCAAATAACCTATAGAAATGCGAGGTAATAAACAGTAACATTTTATTCTTTAATAATGAGCGTAATTTATTAACTGCGCTCAGTATTGTAGATACGATTTTAGTTTGGAAGGAGATACTAGTACAAGGTGATTTTTTGTTAATCCCCCTCCCCCCTGCTTTTGTCATTCAAGTAACGTAATGTACTGTCTGTTCACTGCGCCAGTTGATTTAAAGTATTAGCCGTGACTGTTTTAAATAACGCTGGCGTAACAAGCTTAGAAATATGCCTTAAAATGTTAAAAAGTAAAATCTAAATTTTTTTAAACCATTGAAAATTAAAGGGTATAAACGACGGATTCCAGAGACTTTATATTTTAGGAATAAATATTACTTGCATTATAGTGCTGTGTTGCCTCATAACATCACGTACATTTCGAAAAATAATAAAACTCTTAATAAAAAAAAATCTTTGACTCCTGTGAAGGTACATGTCATCCGTATCCCCTCCCATAACTACGTCACTAATTGAATCAGCAGTGGCGAAATTTTTAGTTATTTTGATTGTATAACTACGAGCACGGAAGCACAGTTTGTTTTATGATTGGTTTCGCAGATGTCTGCGTGCTGTAATGTCTGCCNTGTATAACTACGAGCACGGAAGCACAGTTTGTTTTATGATTGGTTTCGCAGATGTCTGCGTGCTGTAATGTCTGCCGGCTGATGAGTCTTCGCTTTTTCCGCTGCTGTTACTTCGCTTGCATCTCGCAAAACAGACGCCAGCCTCGCTTTTTCTTCGTGTGTCGTATGAGCCTCGTTGCATAATGGCGTATTTCAAGGATCGCAACCTGTATTTAACTGTGAGATATAGTCTGCAAAAGTGTATGTACGCTAATCAGAATTATCGCTTTAGCACAAGTAATTCTCGTTAAAATGATTTTATCTCTGAGAGTGTAAATAACCTTGTCCTTCAATAACGTGGCCCGATAAATGCAAGTTTTAACGTTTTCGCTGCAGTTTAAGAACTAATCTCTGCGTAGCACTGCATTTCATCTTTCAACGCCAAGTTATCACCTAGCTATCACGCCACTCTCCAATTAACTTATCAGGTGGACGAGCCAGTGAATGTATATTTATTAGAGATTAGTGTGGTTCAAATTTACATCTTCTGTAATGCTGGATATGTGCTGTTACTCAGTTCCATCTTCACGTTAGCCATTTTTTATTGGTTTTCCTATAGCGCGTTTTCACTGCGGCCTGTATTCAATTATCTGTTTAATATGCCATTTTTATCCCACGTTCTCTATATCTTATTATTCTACAGGTTATTTTCTCAATCATATAATATATGTTCAGTTCGTTCGTGATGTCTTCGTTTTTAACTTTCTTGAAAGTACATTGTTTTGTTTGTGTTGAAAATTTCACTGCATTCTCTGTTCGTCGTGTCTAGTCATAATTTTCGTGTATATACAGTGGATATGTCGNTGTGTTGAAAATTTCACTGCATTCTCTGTTCGTCGTGTCTAGTCATAATTTTCGTGTATATACAGTGGATATGTCGCAACCGTGACACTGTTCAACTGTATGTTCTTCTGTGGTTATTTTGGAGCGTACTGAGTTTTTAAATTTAGAAACAATTGCTTTTGTTCTTCTTGTTTCGATATTTTTATATTACAAGTCATGAAACTTTACTTTAATCGATGTTATGCATATTGGAGATCATTGTCAGTTTTATGCAATATGATATGGTTGTCAGCAGATAGATATATGTAAGTATGCGTATATACATTATNTGTGTTGAAAATTTCACTGCATTCTCTGTTCGTCGTGTCTAGTCATAATTTTCGTGTATATACAGTGGATATGTCACAACCGTGACACTGTTCAACTGTATGTTCTTCTGTGGTTATTTTGGAGCGTACTGAGTTTTTAAATTTAGAAACAATTGCTTTTGTTCTTCTTGTTTCGATATTTTTATATTACAAGTCATGAAACTTTACTTTAATCGATGTTATGCATATTGTAGATCATTGTCAGTTTTATGCAATATGATATGGTTGTCAGCAGATAGATATATGTAAGTATGCGTATATACATTATNAGATCATTGTCAGTTTTATGCAATATGATATGGTTGTCAGCAGATAGATATATGTAAGTATGCGTATATACATTATAATTGTTTGTATTGGTGTTGTGTGATACACTTTTTCCTTCATCTATGCGTGCACTGGAGGCATGTCTGCTGCCAAAAGACTTACGACGCTTAGGGTCCTAGGTGTCTGTGGTAATGTGGCGAAGAGGCCGAATCAGTGACGATGACTCGAACCCAAACCTCAGCGCGACAAAAATTTTTGACCACCAAGTCGAAAAATCATGTGGTTCGGAGTCCATTTTAATCAGGAGGTCCCCTTTGTCTTTCAGCATTTCCTTGCACAACCTTGCGACACAAAATCCAAGTCTTATCATGCAAATTCTTAGACGGATAGTAGGGGTTGAGGGGTAAAAGTTTTTAATCTTTAACTTAGTGAACTATATTACGAAAATAATTGAAATATAAACATAATATAAAATACTATATTTCGTTTGTATTTCACCATTGCGGACCATGCTCGAATGTAGCTCGGGCAACTAGAATATTGTAGGTTCTCTGTCCTTAAAGAATAAAATTAACGCAAGAACATTCCACCATGTCAATTATTACTTTCGTACTTAAAAATACATATATTTTTTGTGGTACGATTGCTAAAATGAAGATGATATATGCTGTATTTCCTCCAATAGACGAGAAAAAAAAAANTATATTTTTTGTGGTACGATTGCTAAAATGAAGATGATATATGCTGTATTTCCTCCAATAGACGAGAAAAAAAAAACGTGCAGTCAGCTTGGGAATCCATAGGCCGACAGCCAGCCAATAACGAACGTGTTACAGTAAAGAAAACGCGCCGTGTGTGGCGTGACCAATATGACGCTCGTGAGTGGGAATACTGAGACCAAAAAAAACTAGCGTTCCTGCAGTTGTTGATATAGGCGCCTCACTTCTCGCTTGTTCTGTGTGTCTGTACATGTGAGNAAAAAAACTAGCGTTCCTGCAGTTGTTGATATAGGCGCCTCACTTCTCGCTTGTTCTGTGTGTCTGTACATGTGAGCAGACCTCAGAGTGTTAATTTAACTGTATCGTGTTAAAAAATATATAATAATAAATTCCCCCGTATTATTTATTACTAAAACTAAAAAGGCCAACGGCAAGCGTATGACCAGGACACTTTTTATATATATATATATATAAACCATGCGAGGAAACAGATTCTACTCACACCAAACTTGAAACTATAGAACATTCATGACAGTCTGTGTTTATTCAGTGGCCATTAGCGTGTCACTCGGCTAGCTGTCGTGCAGTTCTAGTTCTAGGCTTGGTACTGAAACCAGCTCGTAGCGTGAACATTTCCCGCCGGTTATTGCTAACGGGCCGTTGGCGGTCGTGACTTAACAGTCACGCATGCCGAGCTGGCGTTGTTTTAAGACCCATCTACGACATGACTCAAAATAAGAGCGCAAAGTCAGTGCATGTGGTTTGGAGGTCACTATACTGAGAACATTCCATAACCTTCGCTCTTTCTGTTTATAATAAACTTATGACGTAAAACCCAATAAACTGCTCTAGATAACGACTCGACTCCCTTTATTGATACGAGCGACGTGTTTTAAAACATTTTCGAGTCTTGAGCATGAAAAATTCCTGAAAAGAGTACTTCAAAAAATATTTGTTTAGCACAATTATTATTAGACTATTTATTAGCATTTATTTCGAGTGGTCGCGAGCTCCGAACGTCGCGAGCTTCGAGCCGAGAATTTTTCGCACAGCAGACAGGCGCCTTAGTTTCGCTTTTAAAAAAATGTTTTATGATTATCCTTAAAAATGTTCCCGAAGGGTTTAAAGGAATGGACATTCTTCCGCGCAGAAGATAACTAGTCGAAGATGACTTAGTGTGTAGTCTAACCAATGCTATCTCGTAACAGGTTTATCGAATTGGTGGACTCAGTGTGTTTTGAGCTCAAGAATAATTATTTAAAGACTGCTGCAAATTAAAGTTCNGGTTTATCGAATTGGTGGACTCAGTGTGTTTTGAGCTCAAGAATAATTATTTAAAGACTGCTGCAAATTAAAGTTTAACGGCAGTTTGTATTTTGCTACTTTTTCTGCTTGCATTTTTTCGGCCTTAACTGTTATGTGCGCAGTATTAACTCATTAAAATTATCGTTAAATAAGAACTTTAGGGAAATTTAAATTTTTTAATATCTGACAAGTTTTGAATGTAAAAATAATACGCCGCGATGTGAAAATCTCGTTTTTATTACAGTGCATTTCCTTCCGTTTCCCTGAATGCGGTTGTACTTTAAAGAGTATTGTGTTTGTAGGCGTACACACATAGAGCACTGCCGGATATATACGGTATACAACATTGCAACTCAACGACTACTTCGCTTGGGAGTTCTACTATAGCGTACTATAACATACGCTTTAAGTTATATCGTTACATCGTAAAATAAAAATCGTTATCTACTACTTTAGATAAGAATAAAGGTACACTTTCATATAGCACTTAAAATGCGTTACTGTATTCATACGGATTACCTTTCATTCTGTGGTGTTAAGTCCAGATGTATTTATATGCATAATTAACGAAATTGCAATGTTTATTAGGGGGAAATATAAAAGGAAGCATGTAAATATACTGTATCAAAAAATTGTTAGGTACCTCAGATTATTTTAGCAATCGTGTTCTGCGAGAGTAAAAAGACACAATGTAGAAGATTTCATGGTTAAAATACACTTATTTTTTAGTTAAGTAAAATAATTATGTGTTCATGTTAAATAGTAACATAGCCTGTCCGTGTANTTAAAATACACTTATTTTTTAGTTAAGTAAAATAATTATGTGTTCATGTTAAATAGTAACATAGCCTGTCCGTGTACATAAACGGGAGCACTTCCAGTAAAGTTGTCTGCAAATTATGAAAAATAGTTCCACTTTTAACGTCTCACTGAAAGTATAATGTTAAATTTTGTCCTTGAAGAATTTCACTACATCATTTAATCAACTCAACACATCGTGTCCATTTTTTCTTTCGTTCTGCTAAAGCAAGTGTTAATGTCGGAAAACCTCATTGAAAGTGTCAATTCTGGATTCTAACAGTAAAATATTAATGAAGTCATATGTACAGCATGAGTCTCAATGAATTTCGTTTTATAACGAATATTCCTTGTTCTCCAATGTAGATTCTAGCACCGGAACGACTTTCCATGTGATATATCTCTTATTTTTAGTCTTCCGAACGTGGCTGAATGCAAATAATTTTGTTGATATGAATTAAAAACCTAGAAGAAACTTGAACATTTGGCGTAGTGTATGTTATACTAGCGATAACTGTTTAAGCTTCGGCGCATGCTTTTGTTATTTCAGTGACTTAGTTCATTACACTGTTTACGAGTCGTTACCTCCGTATATCAATAGTTATGAACAAATACGAAAGTACTCGATACACGTTAAACATTGTTTCAGATATACTACTATAGTTGCACGAAGTTTTGGTGCGCAGTTTATATTATATGAGCCGATATGGCGAACTGTGGTTCCGTCAGGCTTGGCTAACCTACTCTATGAGGAAATGTCACTAAATCTACGGAACACCGAGTTTGTGGATTAAGTGTGACAACGAATTATGATTAAGTAGAATGTTATCAAATATATATTGAATTTTTTTTATTGTGATGAAATCACATCCTCATCTCTGCGGGGAGATTCCGATTTTCTAAGCGGAAAGTGTTGTTAGACGCTGCAGAAACTACCTTTTCTGTAGATTTGAGACAGTTGAATCAAATATTAAAAACTACCGTAAAAGTACGGTACGCGTAAAAATTTACAGTTATTAAGTACAGTTTCTGAATTGTGCAGGTAATTGTCATTAGGTAAGAAACTGCAAAGCTGCCCACTTGTTTGTAATATGTATTCGGGTAGAAGAGTTTTAATCTTAAAGACATTTGAAGGCAACCAGCATTTCAGTGGATATTTTGATACTTCTGAAATTACCGTTACGATTGTTATGAATATTGTAGACAAATAGGGTTTTATAAAATTCACCGAAATAAAAAAAAACATACATACTTGAGAGTGAGAGAACTTGAACGTAAATAACATTTGCCATTATTTTTCTCTTGAGTGTAATCAAAAAGAAGTTGTGTGTCATTCGACAAAGTTTAAGATCGCATGGTAGATAAACTGACGCTGAACACGTTAATTGAAGTTCGCAAGTTTATGGAAGAAATCAAGAAAGGGCAATCCAAAATTACAGTCTTTACCTACTTTGTATGCAAATAGTTTTCCGGATTGATACATTCCTTTAGCGGATATCTTACGCCGCAGTAAAACGTGCAAATTTACGGCGTAAGAAACAGCTTGACAGTTTGCTTACAAAGTTATTGAAATAAATTATCTGGGATTACCCTTTCTTGGTTTTTCTATTTTCGCTTCCAACAACCTGTCAATTTTCATCCATGCTTTTAGTGTCTATTGTGTATCACGTCCTCTTAAGACAAGATAACTAATGCCTAACGTGTAAACTGCTCCATTAATCTGCGGACGCGCCAAACAATGCCAGCGATCTCTATGACTAGCAAAAAATTCCATCCATGCTAGCCTTACAAAGATAAACGCATCTTAAACGGCGATGTGTTGTGCTGACGCGAGACCATATCAGTAAACAGCATTAACAGCAAAAGTTTTGTCTACTCGTGGCGTGGAAAGGACCTAACACACAGTAACGACGTTTTTGCACTAATATACAACACGTAAAAAAATGGCGGATTGTAACACCGGGGTTGCGTAGAGAAGTAAAAACTGTTGAAGAAAACACACTGGTCATTTTGTATTACGACCAACCGTTTGGTCGCAGCAGCATCATGAATCTAGGGTATGGTCGTGTGTGAATTGCAGATGTGGAGGCAAAACTTCAAGCCGCGATTACTGCAGTTGATGACATGATGCTGAGTAATGTGCGAAGCAATATTCTGCAGCGGCGGCCGCATGCCAGCGAAAGGACGGTGGAAACTTTTGAACATAATCCCGCCCGTCTAACAAAGTGTTGTGGACATGCATCTATTACGGACCACTAGTTAGTTCGGCTCTTATCATTGCACTGTAGAGTGGTGTTNCAAAGTGTTGTGGACATGCATCTATTACGGACCACTAGTTAGTTCGGCTCTTATCATTGCACTGTAGAGTGGTGTTGTGTATTTATGTGTACTGTCATTACATGGTGTATCACATGTGGAACTATACAATGTATGATATTATTTAGCTGCCTTCATCACAGCACTACTCTGTAGCTGATGCAATGCCCCACGCGCGCTCATACGCTAGATCCATGGGGCCACTGAGACCAAACGGTTGCCATAATAAAAGATGACCCGTATATTTCCTTCTCAGTTTTCACTTCTCTACGCAACCCAGTTATTGCAAACCGCCATTTTTCACACGGCATATACAAATTTATGGACATAAACAATTGTTCACAAACCGATATCATTGTATAATGAAATTAAAATGGAATTTATATACTTCCCACGGTACTCGTTACTTTATTTTTGTGAGTAAATATAGTATACAATATTTTTTCAACTCTGAGCTGTATACGCAGAAGAAAATCAAATGGTATAGTCTAATCGCGGTTTCTTCACACGTTTTTTTTTTTAAATCAAATCTTTGACGTATTTGGTTGTGTTTTATAATTGTGTTAATATAAAAGTACTCTATTATCGGCTAACTTAAACGTTTACTTATATTTTATCTTTAAATTGTAATATTTAATTTATAATTAATACGAATAACAATAGAAAGAAAATAGGTGTATTGGTAATGCCTAGTTCCCAGGCAAAATATTATTACACTGAGTGCGCACGAATGCGGCGTGTTGTCCCATTGGTGTAATTTTGTAGACTCGGTTAAGCTTTGTTTGCATGGTACGAAAGAATATCCTGGAAGTAGAAATTTAGCAGGGCTTCACAAAAGTTGGAAGTTACCATGAATTGACTATAGTGTTTACATGTACGTACATTGGCGAAAGTATATACAGTGGTAAAGCAGTGCTTTCAAAAGTGTTAAATTAACCTGAATTAAATTTATGATTTTCGAGCTAGTTGTTCATTAATAGTTAATAATAATAAAAAATGTTTTACGCGATTGTTTACTTGCGTAAGCTGGCTTGTACGTACGTATTTAGAGATGATTGACCTCACGAGAGCTAGTTTCTGAAGGACGTAGTGAGCTCGTATTAATTTCAGCGTGCCTTGCACCGTACTATGTATAATCCATTCACGGTTACTTCCTTTTTTTTTCTGAAGCCCTGCTGAAGTTCTACTTGCAGGATATTCCTCCGCCTCATACAAAGTTCAGAAAATTACACCATACGGCCAATGTAACGCTTCCGTGCGCACTAGGTGTAATAATATTTTGCATAAGAACTATTTCTTACTGGGCATTATCAACACTCCTATTTTCTCTTTGTGTCTTTATTCATGATAGTTACAAATTAAAATATTATAATTTATAGATAAAATTTAAGTAAATGTTAAATTCAACAAACAATAAGGTGCTTTTATGTTGACACAAATATAAAATGATTGTGATGACATATTCCGGAAACAACCAAACACGTCATGCATAGGATGTTTTTTCAAAGGTTTGATTCGAAAAGTGTGAAGATAGTGTGAATAGACCATAGCGTGTGCAAGAGTGTGGCCTGCGAGCGGGGTTGCAGACTGCGGAGGAGATAGCAGTCGGGAGCGTGTCGAAGGCGCCGCTGTACCCAGGAGGCTGCGGTGCTCACAAGATGGCCGGGGCGGCGGCGGAGAGCGGCGCTGATCTCATCGCGCTGCGTGCGTGCTCCCCGGGGCGTCACGCCTTGTAGTGNGACACAGGCATTGCAATATTATATAAATAGGAACATAATTGTATCTAAAAGTTCTAATAGTCGTAGGAATGTGATTCGGTTTTGTATGCGTACTCCGCATAATGTTATAAGAAGATATGAGGTAATTTAAGTTATCGTATGTAAATAAATTTTGAATTGGCAGTTCAAAATAGGGATAAGTAAAAAAGGCTGAACCATGGCTAATAAAATGTCTTCACGCCGAATTAGGAGAGGAAGGCAAACCCTTTCTCGCTGTACCATCCGAGGGAAAGCTCCACTCAAGGGTCAAGGAAGGAGCTAGCCACGCCACCAGTGAGATCGAGGAAGAAGTCCCCCTACTGATTTTATTTAAAATTAACTTAGGTAATCTTAATGTTAGGAGTATGTAATTTTCATATAGTAACACTTATACGTCAAAGTAAAAGTATGTAAGTCTCGTGAAAATTGAGTAAACTGTTCGTGCGGAATCGCAAGAGACAGTTTCGCTTGNTCAAAGTAAAAGTATGTAAGTCTCGTGAAAATTGAGTAAACTGTTCGTGCGGAATCGCAAGAGACAGTTTCGCTTGGATACAAAGTCATACGCGATTGGCTGTTTCGGCTTCCCTTGTGTTGTTGGTTGGTGAGCTGAATGAAGGGAGACCAACACGGGGACTCGCGAAGAGACGATAGGCAGCATTTGGAGCTGCGACACCAGCAAGAGAGGATCGGCGAGCGAAATGCAGGGTTGACTTCGAGTGAAGAGGAGAGGCCAATACAGAGCAAGAGTGCACGAACTTACAGAAGAATCAAACCGAGGCGACATGTCATCAAGTGTGCCTCCCCAGTCGGGGGGATTACACAACCTGGGTTCCACCACCAATAATGAAAGGAAGACAACTAAACAAAAGCTGGAAGAGAAGAAAATCAAATCAAAATAAGTGGAAGAGCAGAAACATGCACACCATGAAACAGCTCAAGAAAATAAACAGCAACAAAAATCAATCCTGCCCTCAGGAAACCTAACTGTGTCAACAAAGGGGCAGGCACCTCAACCGCACCTGAGTGGTCGCAACCGGGGACAGTCCCCCTAGACATAGCCTCAAAGAGGTCAGTGGCTGCAACTACAAAGGAACAGTCGATAGGCCGTGTTCGGCCAGGACAGTTGGGACCTGTACCGGACCCCACGTCCGCTGTGGGCTTAGCCCCTCTGCACTCCGAGGACCCTTGTAGTGGCTTAGGCACACAATTAAGAAACAAGAACCAACCAAAATACAGCAACCCCGAGCCCAACACAAGCAAAATATCAAACAAACAAAGTAAAACAAATGCTAAAGGAAAAATCACATCGTCAGTCGCCCATCCCAACCATACTGGAAATAAAACCAACCAAGCAAATCCAACTGCAAACACAAAACAAAACACTGACAACCACAAGAAGAACTCTATACTGCCAGAATCAACACCACANCAAATCCAACTGCAAACACAAAACAAAACACTGACAACCACAAGAAGAACTCTATACTGCCAGAATCAACACCACGTGGCACAAAGAGAAGAAAGAGCCAGTCAGGCAACAGGAAAATAACAGGTACAAAAAAGAAAAGACGACAAACTAACCCCGAAAATACATGGCTCAAGAGACTCCAGCCAAGAGGATAGTTTTTCAGAAGAGGAAAAACAAAAAAGAAACAAATCAAAACCTTAAAGAACCAACACCTATCACAATCACTAACATTGCGTCATTCCGTATCATCGCAAAGAAAATAATTTTCATGACCAATGAAGAAATTACTTTCACGTTCACACGAGAGGGAGGAAAAATTATCACAAGAAATACTCAAGACCACNCAAATCCAACTGCAAACACAAAACAAAACACTGACAACCACAAGAAGAACTCTATACTGCCAGAATCAACACCACATGGCACAAAGAGAAGAAAGAGCCAGTCAGGCAACAGGAAAAGAACAGGTACAAAAAAGAAAAGACGACAAACTAACCCCGAAAATACATGGCTCAAGAGACTCCAGCCAAGAGGATAGTTTTTCAGAAGAGGAAAAACAAAAAGAAACAAATCAAAACCTTAAAGAACCAACACCTATCACAATCACTAACATTGCGTCATTCCGTATCATCGCAAAGAAGATAATTTCCATGACCAATGAAGAAATTACTTTCACGTTCACACGAGAGGGAGGAAAAATTATCACAAGAAATACTCAAGACCACNCATGACCAATGAAGAAATTACTTTCACGTTCACACGAGAGGGAGGAAAAATTATCACAAGAAATACTCAAGACCACAAAATACCTCTAAACATATTAAAAAATGACCAAGTACCCCATTACACTTTTCTGACAAAAGAGAAATCACACAAATTCGTAATTAGAGGACTACACTACTCCACCAACCAGGAGGAAGTTAAATAAATTATGGCAGAAGTAGGAATAATTACTGCCGATGTCAGACAAATGATGGAAAATATCTTTACACAGGATGGGGAAAAAACACAAATCCCACTGCTGCTGCACGTAGTCGAAGTATCTCTACAACTTAAGGAAAAAATGCATGCACTCACAAGTCTGGGGGGGGGGGGCATCGTAATGCACATAGAAGAATATAGACAGCCTAAAAAATCTCTACAATGTTTTAAATGTCAATCTTTCGGATACCACAGTCAGTGCTGTGGGAAACCCGAAATGTGTGTCCTTTGTGCTAGTAACCATCACAACAAATGGTGCCCAAAAAATACTGAACAGATAACATAAAACAATGTGCCAACTGCGGGGGAGTTCACAAAACAAATGACAAGGCGAAAACTGGCAATATGTCAATAAAAAATATGAACAAAAAATACAGGCATCCCAACTAATAAACAGGCAGAGACCACAACACAGCACCAAAAAACNAATAAAAAATATGAACAAAAAATACAGGCATCCCAACTAATAAACAGGCAGAGACCACAACACAGCACCAAAAAAACACCGGCTGGAAGACTTTCGTACCCTAAAATTTACATAGGCGCAGAAAAAATACAAGACAAAGAGGACGAACAGCAGAACAAGGGTCTAGAATGCAACCCCGCAGAATTACAAGAGGATTCATCAACACAAATGAATTATAGAGCGTTAATCTAAACTGTTCTGAACATAAAAAGGAATGCAGATACACTTAAACACCCAGAGCAGAAACAAGCAGCAATACTAATGGGNAAACTGTTCTGAACATAAAAAGGAATGCAGATACACTTAAACACCCAGAGCAGAAACAAGCAGCAATACTAATGGGTCTCATTGAAGCTCTTCGCCCACAGAAGACTTCAGGAAAAGAACAGCAGGAAGAGGAAACCATCGAAACCAAAAGCGATGTCGACGAGGTAGAAGAAGCTGAAGATGATAACTACATTAATGTCACTAACGAAAGCGAGAACAAGACCATCAGGAAAATGACAATGAAAATGCAGGGGCAGATGCACACAAAATACACAGGGCCCCACACAAAAGAGCAGACACAAACATCAAGGCTAATGGATAAAACCACCTAAACGAACAACCCACAAGCAGTCAACAATTACAAGTGAAAAATAATGCTTTCGAATGCAAACGGAGCCAGAACCAAAGAATATGAACTGGCAAGGTTCCTGAACATAGAAAACATTTATATTGCTCTAATCACTGAAACTAAGCTCAAAAACACCCACAGATGGTCGTTTCCTACATATAATATATACAGAACTGACAGATAAGACAGACCAGGGGGTGGCACAGCCATTCTAATCAAGAAATATCTACAACACCAACCACTGGGGGCGAAACCAGACTCCACNAATAAAAAATATGAACAAAAAATACAGGCATCCCAACTAATAAACAGGCAGAGACCACAACACAGCACCAAAAAACCACCGGCTGGAAGACTTTCGTACCCTAAAATTTACATAGGCGCAGAAAAAATACAAGACAAAGAGGACGAACAGCAGAACAAGGGTCTAGAATGCAACCCCGCAGAATTCCAAGAGGATTCATCAACACAAATGAATCACAGAGCGTTAATCAAAACTGTTCTGAACATAAAAAGGAATGCAGATACACTTAAACACCCAGAGCAGAAACAAGCAGCAATACTAATGGGTCTCATTGAAGCTCTTCGCCCACAGAAGACTTCAGGAAAAGAACAGCAGGAAGAGGAAACCATCGAAACCAAAAGCGATGTCGACGAGGTAGAAGAAGCTGAAGATGATAACTACATTAATGTCACTAACGAAAGCGAGAACAAGACCATCAGGAAAATGACAATGAAAATGCAGGGGCAGATGCACACAAAATACACAGGGCCCCACACAAAAGAGCAGACACAAACATCAAGGCTAATGGATAAAACCACCTAAACGAACAACCCACAAGCAGTCAACAATTACAAGTGAAAAATAATGCTTTCGAATGCAAACGGAGCCAGAACCAAAGAATATGAACTGGCAAGGTTCCTGAACATAGAAAACATTTATATTGCTCTAATCACTGAAACTAAGCTCAAAAACACCCACAGATGGTCGTTTCCTACATATAATATATACAGAACTGACAGATAAGACAGACCAGGGGGTGGCACAGCCATTCTAATCAAGAAATATCTACAACACCAACCACTGGGGGCGAAACCAGACTCCAACTATGGAAACAGACTGGGAAAAGTACAAATACACAATGCAAGAAGAATATGCAGACATACCAAATATTACCATAAGCGACATCGACACTGGTGAAACTGATAACAGATACCATTCAAGACAATATTAGGAGGGCAACCAAACAAAAAACAACTACAACCAATCTACAACAAGTGAGAAATGAGGAACTGGTAAAACTNATATTAGGAGGGCAACCAAACAAAAAACAACTACAACCAATCTACAACAAGTGAGAAATGAGGAACTGGTAAAACTCATAAGCTACAGGAATAAGGCACGACGGATATACCAGACCAACATAACACAAGAAGCTAAAGACCAACTGAACCAATTGTACACTCAAGTTAAGAAAACTGCAGAAACACAAAAACAGGGAAGACCTAGTAGGTAAACTAGAAAAAGAGAGACATGGGATCGGGAAATTGAACAACATTTTGATAGGAAAGAAAAATAAAACATATACATCTGTCATACATGGAGAGAGAAGAATGTTATATACACCAAAAGATAAAGCAGAAGCAATTGCTGATTCCTTAGAATTACAATTCCATCCCAAGCAATTAAATGAGGCGAACAGGACAATCAGGGAAGAGTACAAAATTCATCATCACAACTTCAAACCCATAACACTCAAATAAATAATATCCACAATCAAATCACTTCATAATAGCAAAGCCCCAGGCCCCGACAGATTACCAAACGAGGCAATAAAATACCTTCCCCTTCAGGCAATTAAACATGTAATAACCCTCTACAATACTATATTGGAAAAATCCTACTTCCCAAAAGAATGGAAGGCAGCCAACATAACAACATTACCAAATCTGGGAAGAAGGGAATGTTCCCTNAATCCTACTTCCCAAAAGAATGGAAGGCAGCCAACATAACAACATTACCAAATCTGGGAAGAAGGGAATGTTCCCTCAAAACAGGATACCTATAAACCTACTAAACTCTATAGCAAAACTTTTTGAGAAAATTATAACTAAAAGACTCCATAAAATAGTTAACAAAAAGCATCTATTNTAAACTCTATAGCAAAACTTTTTGAGAAAATTATAACTAAAAGACTCCATAAAATAGTTAACAAAAAGCATCTATTTCCAAACCAACAAATATAATTTAGAGAAAAGTGTTCTATCATCCATGCAGCCACAAAAGTTGCTAAATACATCCTAACAGGACTAAACAATAAGAAAACCACAATGGCATTAGTCATGGATATAGAAAAAGTTTTCGATAAGGTGCACCACACATTTCTTATAAGTAAGAATATAGAAGCTGGTATCCCAACACCATACTGGAAAATAATTCACAGTTTTGTTTCAAATAGAAAATTTCAAGTATTCCTTGACGGACACATGCTATCACAAAGAAATATCCAAGCGGGAGTCCCACAAGCGCTATCCCCTCTGCTGTATGCTCTATACACCAGGGACACACCTCGTTATGAAGGAGCTGCTTTAACACTCTATGCAGATGAGAGAGTAATTTACTCAAAGGACAAGAAACCCTTCTTTGCCAAAATTCTGTTACAAGGGTATATCAATAAACTGGAAACATACTGGGCCAAATAGGCCATCAAAATCAACGCGGCCAAAAGCACCCTGCTAACATGTACAAGGCACAGAAAATTGGACCCTAGAGAACTAAAGCTGAACANTTATGCAGATGACACAGTAATTTACTCAAAGGACAAGAAACCCTTCTTTGCCAAAATTCTGTTACAAGGGTATATCAATAAACTGGAAACATACTGGGCCAAATAGGCCATCAAAATCAACGCGGCCAAAAGCACCCTGCTAACATGTACAAGGCACAGAAAATTGGACCCTAGAGAACTAAAGCTGAACAGAGAAAACCTGACACCAGCTCCCACTGCAAAATATCTGGGATTGCATTTTGACAAAAAACTGACGTGGGCACACCATCTTAAATTGGCAGCAAATGCAGCATTCGGAAAATTCCTTAAGGTATATCCACTTATGAAATCTCTAAAATTACCTACCAAAACTACTACTCTACAGGACAATCATCAGACCAGTCATGCTCTACGGTGCAGATATCTGGGGGATGGCAGCACTGCAGCACCTNTACCAAAACTGCTACTCTACAGGACAATCATCAGACCAGTCATGCTCTACGGTGCAGAAATCTGGGGGATGGCAGCACTGCAGCACCNCTACTCTACAGGACAATCATCAGACCAGTCATGCTCTACGGTGCAGATATCTGGGGGATGGCAGCACTGCAGCACCTACGCCCCTTGCAAATAAAACAAAACAAGATACTCAGAAACATTATAAGACCAAGAAGAGGCACAGGAAACACAGTCCTCCATCAAAGAGCCAAAATGGGTTCCATCTTCGTCAAAATACAAGAAATGAATGAGAACTTCTACAAAAAAAAAAACAGAAGACCATCCAAATCCAGCAGTGAGAAAACTGGGAAAATACACATCAAGAGACAAATGCAAACTATCATTATAACACAATACAAGGACGACCTGGGGACGGGAACCAAAGTAGGGGACTGCCCGGTGGGGCCGGTGCCGGTGGTGAGTTTCACCCTCGAGCGCTACGCTAGTCGGATGGGCCCACCAGGAACCCTGCAATCTGGGGAACAGGCAAACTTAGGCAAAGGAGCACAAAAAAAATTATAGACCTAGTAGGCACACTCAATGTCTCATCGCCCTTTAAATGAGTTCTACACAAAAACCAAACACACACACACACACGCACAAATAACATGGAATAAAGTAATCGACAAAACTTCAGCCAGTCCCCCTTAGGCAAGGCCATTAGAAGCAAGTAGGGAAGCCCCATTCTAGGCTCATAAGTTACCTAGGTTGGGGGCAGGTTTAGAAGTAGGTAAAGTAAAATACTACACGATGTAGGTACAGAGAAAAGCTAACAAAAAAATTAATTAATTAACAAACAAAAAAAAAANAAAGTAAAATACTACACGATGTAGGTACAGAGAAAAGCTAACAAAAAAATTAATTAATTAACAAACAAAAAAAAATGGAAAATTTAAAAAAATATATAAAAAATATTGCATAAAATTTGCATGAAGATGCATGACAAACTATATAGTTATATTTACCTAGCTTATTANATATATAAAAAATATTGCATAAAATTTGCATGAAGATGCATGACAAACTATATAGTTATATTTACCTAGCTTATTAAAAATAGTGTATTACACAAATTTAACTTGACACACCAGGCAACATATATCATTTAAATTAGAAAGGTAATATAATTAGGCCCAATTGGAAGGAGGTACGGCCCTGGGGCTAGGTACTCCATATAAAAGGCAAAGGAGACCGTGAACTTGTTCTTTTATTGATCAAGTTCGGGAACTCAGGCTAACAAAAAAAATTGTGATAGGCGAGAACGGATGCCAGCTTGGTGGCGGCGCCGTCCCTCGTGAATCGAACGATCCGAAAGAGCATTGGCAGTTTAACTGAGCATTTGGAAGTACAAATAGCTGCAGTCATTATGTAAGCTCGGAACTTCGAATCAGTCAGCAGCGAGAACTACGTGAGAAGGGGTAGAATTAATTGTCGGGTCTAACTACGAGACACTGGGAGAAACTCTCTACCTATTCTGTACCGATGTAAACCGGATTAAAATTATTTTATTTCAAATTAAAACCCGAAAGTCAAACACGATACGTGGAACAATAACCACAGCTATACGAGCAGCATAAGGTTGCCGGGCAAAGAACGAAGTAGCCTAGACAGTGGCGTGTAGCTGGGCTGTGTGTATGTCGTCCAGGCTTGCAGAGAAAGTGTCTCACAGTGTCTGTGGTACAGAAGCGGCCCGATACAGCTAGTTGTCATACCTAGTTTTTTNCTTGCAGAGAAAGTGTCTCACAGTGTCTGTGGTACAGAAGCGGCCCGATACAGCTAGTTGTCATACCTAGTTTTTAAATTAAAATTCCCATCAATATATGACTGGTATCAGTAATAATAATAATTTATCTAAAAATATAACTTGGCAACAAATATCCACTTATCAACACTCAACTCACGCTTATATCGTCNTAATAATAATTTATCTAAAAATATAACTTGGCAACAAATATCCACTTATCAACACTCAACTCACGCTTATATCGTCCCTTATGGTGCAAATCTTGCGATGCTATTGTATGGACTAGCATTTTTTACGCTTAATAAATTCAAATCAGAAAAAAAAACGGATTTACAAAATACGACAATACTTAGAAACTATAGTGTATACACGTACCTGCATTGTTTTCTTTATCGCCAGGAAAACACAATGATATAAGTTTATATCGACGTTGTGAATAGCTGTACTGTAAGCGGTGAGAACACGCCAGTTCGAGCCACCTCGAACGAGCATTCACCCTTGTTCGCTCAGTGCACCGTTGCTTGCAGGAAGAGGCCGGAATGAACTATGGAGTGACCGCGTAGTTTATTACGACCCGGCGTCGTCGGGTTTGAGCAGTGAAATACCGCTTCCTGACAGGACACTAGCGGGCATGCGCACAACCGTCTGTGTTTACAGCTATGTATAATGTGTTGCCCTGTGAAAATAAAGAACACGCCAGACGCCTGGAAAAACCAGATCCATTATTGCATGCGTTGTGTGAGCTATTTATCGTACGTAATAAACTTTGTTATCAGGATATGCTGTTTCTAAGCACGCAGAGTACATCCTGACGGAAAATCTGGCTCCACTTAGAATCAGTGGAAAATCGCTGATTGTTTTAGTGAAACAATTTCACTGATTGAATAAGTGACGGTCAACTGCAGCGGCGAATTAAATGTTGTTTTGATTGATTTTAGCTAAATAGTAACGAGAAATAAACATATTTAAGATATTTTTCTATTTATACTGCGTAATTTACCATAATGTAAAAAAGTAAAAAAATTCGTAGGTGGCTGGGATTGAACTCACACGCCCTTTCCAATTTACCTATAGACCGGTACTTCACCATCTGAGTTACTAATTCAAGTTAATAATAAAGAGGAAAATATATATGTCTTCTATTTCCTCATCGAAAGCTTCTAGTTTTCAATTATGTGCCCTTACTTTTCGTTTTTGGTTTGATTGGTACCGTTAGGATTGTTAAAACGAATAGTATATGAGATCACTTTATTAACCACTTTTTATGCAGTTTAAACCTTCAAACAGAGCTCTGCGCTGTGATGATTACATGACATCAACGAAATGGAAGACGTAAAAACGGAATGAAAGACTGAATGTTCATGTTACCTCATAAAATGGTGTTTTGAAATACGAAACACATTTTAGAAAGTATTTTCTATTGGTTTTATTAGTTTATGCGTTGTTATTTCACTTGATACACACTGTTTAGCGGCCATTTTTACACGCTGTTTAAATGATCCATCAGTCAAAAAACAAATCACTAAAAAACAGTAAAAAAAAATTACTGATGAATAAGTGGAAAATATCANCGAAATGGAAGACGTAAAAACGGAATGAAAGACTGAATGTTCATGTTACCTCATAAAATGGTGTTTTGAAATACGAGACACATTTTAGAAAGTATTTCTATTGGTTTTATTAGTTTATGCGTTGTTATTTCACTTGATACACATTGTTTAGCGGCCATTTTTACACGCTGTTTAAATGATCCATCAGTCAAAAAACAAATCACTAAAAAACAGTAAAAAAAAATTACTGATGAATAAGTGGAAAATATTACTGAATCAACAAGTGAAGGAAAACGGGCATTTTTTTTCACTGATTCATCAGTTAAATTCACTGAAGTGACTGTTGTAATAGTCAGATACTGTTAACTGATTGAAACATTGAAATTCTCACTGATTCAGATTTAAGAGTGCAATGGTTTCCAAATCCTTCCAAAGCCGCATGAACTGATTGGACGTTGGGAATTGGAATTGACTTCAGCATGTTTTCTAGAAGCAGTCGTTAAGTTGTAGTGTAGCTGGTAATCGGTGAAGTTACGTTACGCAGTGACCTTATCATTTAATTTATTGATATTATTTATTATGAGTAGGCGGAGAAGTGTGCCATTTAAAGGACGCGTTTGAGCTTTCGAATGCGTCTGGACAGGCTGTTTCGATGCATATGAAAACATTAGTGCGCAGTTTCGAAGTATTTATGTCAGTTATAACAATGAAAATACTTTTATTTCAAACAAATTGTTTNGAAGCAGTTTGTTTGAATTCCGAAGGATTTCGTGATTTTATAGAAATTCTTCGTTTTCACCATATACTTAAATTGTTTTGTCCAGCGAAGTTTTGTCATCAATGTAATTGCTAAGATAAACCGTGTATTTGCCATTGCACTATCACTTGAACAAATAAGTACTTAGTTGGTTGAAACTATAGACTTAATATGAGGTAGACATATTTTTTTGATAGCATGTCCCCAACAGTGTCTCATAAATTAACCTTCCCCTACATGGCGACGTCATTGAAAGCTGTAATGCTCCACACCTTGTCTTTCGATGTCATTGCATCCGAGATCACGTGACAAGAGTTATACTGGTACATGCAGTAAGCCTCATTTTAAAGCATAAGTTATTGACTGTAAAAAAATAAGTTATTAGCAACCGACGATAAGATCCGAATATGCCATGGTTCATTAGCTACTGCGAACAAATCTTCAATCAATTAAACATTATTCCCGATGTAATTGCGAAACGAACGGAACGGTCTTTGTGAGCTCTGATGTGTTGCGTGTGGAGCCGTGGACGCGAAAGCTATAATAGCTAGCATTCGTAGTGCTATATGAACCGACACTTGAGCTCCCTTAGCAATCAGAGCGTTGCACAGACCACGGCACTGGGTTGACCTCAGCGCCCACATAGGCTACATTCCTTTTTTTACTGTCAGCAACTGAGATTACTGACGAGTGTTCCTTTATTTACTGATATTCCCGTTGGCTAATTAACGAGAGGTGTTTTGGCGCCTGGATTAGAGGCTACACTTCTGAGACCACCGATGTGCAGGACAGGCGGTCGCAGCAGTAGAAGACGACTGAAAATGGCGGTGGTACACGATAATTCTAATGAAGGATGGGTTTGTAGTATTCAGTTATTTTCACCTGAATTAAACGCCCAGGCTATAATTTTTACAAATTACTCTCTTTATAATCGAAAAACACATCCGCGTATGCTAGTGAGACAACAACAAACTCGTCGAGCACAGCGGACGCCACACTGCTGGCACTGCTGATGAGTGTCGCGCCACTGAGATCATGATAGACTTTTGGCGTGCCTAGGTAGTATCCTGCTAATCAGTAACGTTGAGGGAAAATTGCGTTTAGTGCTCATTATAACTGCGCGGTAGCCAGTGAAGTGTGGTGAACTGTTGCAAGGTAAGCTGGCGTTAGCTCTATGCTGTACCCTGTTGCTTGGTAGTTAACACTTCCACCACTGCCACGTAGCTCGACAGCTGACGCCACAGGAAACGTGTAATGGGTCCGTTGCTGCTCACTTGTGAGTGGTTGGAATGCGTTCAAATTCCCTAGGCAGCACAGTGGTTACTGGCTCCTGTTGCGTGCACCAAGAATGTAGAGCAGTGAGCAAGCACCAGATCCACTCTACGTGTTCCAACATTTGAGCTGCTTTTCTGCCAATAGCTCTATGAAAAACAACGTGGGTAGGATTTGAGGTTAGAACACCCTCTAGAGAAGCAGGTGCTTTGAGATATTTGTATACATCTTCCCTAACCTTATTTTAATGCAGTTATAACGTACTCAAGTTAATCAAAGGATTTCATTTATATAAAAGGGTGGGTCTGTTGAAAGTTCAAATGTAAACAAACTCGTTCTCATGACTATTGACCACGTGACTTTGACAGTTGTATTGGCGACGGGCAGGTCAATGTTGTGGACATGCACAGAAGAATATCGGCCTGCCTCATATTTAGTCTATGATCAGTAAAACACGTATGAAAAGGAACGCGGGCATAGCGAGAGGTGAGCGAAGACGGGGGAGTCGCGACACACCTCGGCCAGTTCTGTCACCCTGAGCTGTCCGTCCGTGGTCGCGCGGCGTGAAAAATGATCGTGGCGCTCGGGTGTCTGGTCTCCCGGACACGTCTCCTCGCAGACCGCAGGGATCCAGTGACGGCCGCTCATGGCGAGGCTCTTGTGGCTCCTGCCTGGGTAAGTAAGTAGCCTCTGGACCACGTAGACGAGTGGCTTACATTTTTCTCCGCCTTTATTTATAGATGTGATGCGCTGTCGGCACATTGACCACAGAAATTGGGGTAGGGAAAAGGGGCGGATTTCACGGGGAAATGTGATGAATCGCTGTAAATCTCTGTAAACTCTTATCCTTTCAACACTCTGTTGATAGTTTTGGTTCAAAATAACTTGAATAGTCACGATAGTGATCTTTCAGTAGACAGTCCTTTTACGTCTTGTCGACAACGAAGTCGTTATAGACGAACCAAGTTGCTCAGAGACGCAGGAACTGGGGAGGTATCGGCCATGGCTTGTAGTTAGGGTGACACGGGGAAACAATGGAAAACCGAAATCAGGATGGCCGGACCGGGATTCGAAACCAGGAAATCCCGAACGCGAGTCCAGAGGTTTACCACTGTGCCACTTCGCCCGGTTTTAATATCAATTAAAGTCATGAAAGTTGCGTAGTTCGGCTGCGTACTCTCAGGTACCACCAAAGCATATAACATTATATTAAAAATCTGAATCTGCATTTCCATGAACTAAATAATACAGTAATTTCAAGATTATGGCTGGCATATTGTGTTTTAGATAAAAGGAGCGAGCAGCAAGATAATTTTCACACGCAGACCATCCTTGGACACTGGACACTGACCTGTAGTTCTAGCAGTACGTGTAGTTGAAGTATTAATTAATGGACATAAAGGTTCCGTGTGGTAACGAGCAAGCGGTCTCGGTTGTCGCCCACACTCCAGTTTTGTTGCCTCTCTCTGGCCTCATGCGCATCCGGTCACGCTCTCAGCACATGCGCCACTCCCTGCTTTGCGCACGGGTCCGTCATACTGCCTGGAGTCAAGTTAGATTCGAATCTCAGATTCACTTCACAAGTACACTTCAAAACCTAGTGACTACCAACCTTTGAAGATAAAATTACCAGAATCACTGTTATAACATGTGAGCATGTATTCTTCCCTTATTATTTTTAAATTTTCTGTTACACTTGTACAACTACACTTAAAAACGTAGTGTATACTAACCTTTGGAAAATAAATAATCAGAATCAATGTAATAAATGCCGAGTATGCATACTACCTTTAAAATGTATTTTTATATTTTGCACACTTGTCCTAAGATGTTATGTTACATTTCCACAAGTACACTTAAAAACCTAGTGTACTAACCTTTGAAAAAGAGTAGATTTTATTTTTAAATTTTGCACACTTGTGCCAAGATTATGTTCCACTTCCACAAATACACTTAAAAAAACCCTTAAAAAACAATTTAATTTTTAAATTTTGCACACTTGTGCTAAGAATTTATAATACACTTCCACAAGTACACTTAAAAACCTATTGTATACCAACATTTGAAAAAATATAACCAAAATCAATGTAATAAAAGCTGTGTATGAATTCGCCCCTTTATTATATTTTTAAATTTTGCACACTTGTGTTAAGATTTTATGTTACACTTCCGCAAGTACACTTAAAATCCAGTATGTACTAACCTTTGAAAAAAACTATCAGTTTCAAAATAATAAAAACCTATTGTATACCAACATTGAAAAAATATAGCCAGAATCAATGTAATAAAAGCTGTGTATGCATTCTTCACTTTATTATATTTTTAAATTTTGCACACTTGTGTTAAAATTTTATGTTACATTTCTGCAAGTACACTTAAAAAACCTAGTGTATACTAACCTTTTAAAAAATATAATTGATGCAATAAAATCGCACTGAATATAGTGTTCCATATTGCAAAGAGTTTAATGCATAACAGAAAGGATTTGCACAAGTATCCAAAATAAAAAAAATATATACACTTGGTTTTTAAGCGTATTTGTTGAAGTGTTACAGAAAATCTTAGCACAAGTAATCAAATCGAAAAAAAAAAAAATGAAGGGAAGTATGCATACTCAAATTTTATTATTTTGAGGTAAATTTTTTCAAAGGTTAGTCTACATTAGGTTTTTAAGTGTATTTGTGGAAGTNATCGCACTGAATATAGTGTTCCATATTGCAAAGAGTTTAATGCATAACAGAAAGGATTTGCACAAGTATCCAAAATTAAAATAATATATACACTTGGTTTTTAAGCGTACTTGTTGAAGTGTTACAGAAAATCTTAGCACAAGTAATCAAATCGAAAAAAAAAATGAAGGAAAGTATGCATACTCAAATTTTATTATTTTGAGGTAAATTTTTTCATTAGGTTTTTAAGTGTATTTGTGGAAGTATAATATAAAATCTTAGCATAAGTGTGCAAAATTAAAAATATAATTAAGGAGGGTATGCATACTTAGCTTTTATTACATTGACTGTGGTAATATTTTTTTTCAAACGTAGTATACGCTAGGTTTTCAAGCGTACTTGAGGAAATGTAACATAAAATCTTAGCCCAAAAGTGCAGAATTTGAAAATATATTTTTTTTAACGGTTAGTATACACTACGTTTTAACGTGTACTTGTGGAAGTGTAACATAAAATATTAGTACAAGTATGCAAAATTTAAAAATATTTCTTTTCCAATAATATGCACTAGGTTTTTAAGTGTACTTACGGAAGTGTAACATAAAATCTTAGCACAAGTTTGCAAAAATAAAAAATATTTTTTTTTTCAAAGGTTTTTAAGTGTACTTGTGGAATTGTAACATTAAATCTTAGCACAAGTGTGCAAAATTTAAAAGTAAAAGTGGTTATTTTTTTAAAAAGCTTATTGTACACTACGTTTTTATGTGTACTTGTTGAAGTGTAACATAAATCTTTGCCCGCTGAACGCGCCCTCTTGTCTCTCGTCACCTTCACTCAGTTGCTGTCAGTGGCCGTCATCACCAGTGCGTCTCGCTCATGTGGCGATAGTTGGAGTCCGCCACTTCCCGACTCATAATTAGTGAGTACTTAGTTGGTCATCAAATGGTTCGGAGCCGGAATCAGGAGGTCCCGTGTTCAAAACCGTGCGCCGCCAAGCGGCGTGTAGAACTTGGGTTAAAATAAATGCAAACTGCGTGGTATTTTTCATTGGTGCCCGCTTACGTACAATATGTAAGAAATGATACACGTCTGTACAAGTGTCATTTTGTCGGTTGTTCGCTATAATTTTTTTTCCCTAAGCCGCGGCGGACCCCCGAGCAGTCAGTTTTGAGATTTGAGAGTTTGGAGGATTGTGCGACCTTAAGCGACATACGTGCGAAGACAGCGAAGCGACGAGCCAGTAGAGCGACGAGTGGTGACGAGAGTGACCAGCGAGAGTGAAGTCTTCGCACTGCGAGCATTGGCTCAGTGGAGAGAGAAAGAGACTGGCGGGCGGAACTGTTGAACTGGATGCGTGAGTGACAGACATCTGGAAGTATGGAAACAGACGGATTGAACATGTGTAAATAATGAGCGGGAATTAAGTGACTGTAACCAGTATAGAAACTTTGGTAAGGACTTTAATTAGGATTGAGATAGGCATTAAACATTGCGCTCACTAAGAATAACAAGAGTAATAACAGTGATACATAGTATAATGTTGTAAATAATAGCTGTGTGAATAAATTAACAATCAGATATAGTTCTTTTATTTTTATTAGGACTTCCGTTCCTTTCGAACACGGATACGCCCCTCTGGCGTCCTGTNAATCAGATATAGTTCTTTTATTTTTATTAGGACTTCCGTTCCTTTCGAACACGGATACGCCCCTCTGGCGTCCTGTAAGAGTATCATAGAGGTGCGTTGCCGACGGAAAGGGAAAGACTGCGCGTGATTTCAATGCCGTGTGCGGTGCGCGCAGAGTCGATAAGGCATCTGTGCACGTGGCTGTGTCGCCGCCAGCCCTCCCGCGAGCTCCCGAGTCCTTGAACACGCAAGATGTCTTTAGCCATGTGCAGTGGCGTACACAAGAATTATGTTAGAGGAGAGCGGGAGCAGACAAGCATCTATCATCCTCTCTTCCGCTCTTTCTAGCAGCTTAGGAATGAAATTTCTCAATAACATCAGTTGAAATTACTTTATGTTTACCTCAGCTTCTCGGAAAACTCTGTCATATTATTGACGCAACTACGTAATTTCTAATAATACGTTACATGATTATCCAAGTAACCTCACCGTAGTTAGCATTTTAATTTCAAATATTTTGATAGACTCGTCAAAATACACTAGTTAAGAAACTAATTGTAAAGTGAAAGGAGAGCTTTATAAATGCTATGCATATTGTTTTGGGATTAGTGAAGTATTTTTAATTTGAAGTAATGCGCCCTTTAAGGGGCCAGCTGCCCCTGGCTAACCCATTGAGTTCTGATTTTTGAGGCTTCGTTTTGAGGTCTGATTTGAGGTGTGATTTGTGAGGTATGATTTGTGAGGTATGATTTTTGAGGTTTCGATTTGACATTTTGTTTTAAGGTTTTACTTTGAGATTTAATTTTGAGATGTGTTGTTGGTATGGCCGGCTTGTATGGTCTGGTTGGTCTTTGTGGCCGGTGTTGATAGTCAGTTGGTCTGGGTGGTTGGTTTTGGCTTTTCGTTGGCTAGCCAGTATGGTCTGTCTGTATGGTTGGTCAAACTGGTCGAACGAAATACTATTTGATATGATCGGTCGGCCTTGTTGGTCTTTGGTATTGATGGTCCTGTTGGCTGATTCGTCTAATCTGTCTGGGCGTTTGGTTGACCAGCTAGTATTATTGTTTGGCATGACCAGCTGGTAGTTCAGTCTGTATGACTGGTCGGTCGATATGGTCGTTTAGTATGGACGATAGGTGTAGACAGTCGGTATGGTTGGTCGGTATAGCTGGTCAGTCTGGTCCATCGGCCTTGTTGATCAGATGACCTGGTCGGCTGATATGACTGTTTGGTCTGGTTGGCCTTGTCATTTGGTCAATATTCCACCTACAGAATATTAATGAAAACTTGAAGTATACATGCATAGATAGTTGACTGCATATAAAATATTAATTCAGACACCAAGTAAAAATTTGTAGACTTGTGGAGAATGAATGCTTTTTTTATATGTATGGATGGGGACAGATGGCACACGTATGGATTGACGATAATGAATTTAAAGAGCGAAATATCTAAAGAATGGTTAAATGATTGATACATTGACATTAATTGAAATATTCATCAAAAAATTGAAAGATTGATCGAAAGATTAAAAGATTCACATAAAGTTTGAAAGACTCATGAAAGTTTGAAAGGTTAATCGAAATATTGAAAGATTTATTGAAAAATTGAAAGTCTGATTGAAAGGTTCATGGTAGGGTGGATTGATGGCCAAGAAGAGAATGGGAGATAAGATTGTCTTATCACCCGAGCTGGCCTCGTAGATGCCAAGTTTGATGAGCCCAACCATAATGGTTTGCGAATGGCATCGCCGACAATATAGGCAGTCCAGCTGGAGTCGGCGATGGTGCCGCCAAAGTCGAAGTCGGGATGCTGGTGGAAACGAACCCTTCATCTTGATCTCTACACTCCAGTAGCTCTATGGTCCGATTAGGTTCTTGAAATTTGAGCAGATTTTTTACTTTGAAAATATGTATGTTTAATTACGGGCATGCCTATTATAACCCGCGAACTGCTGTGTTGTAAGAGTCGGACATAAAAAATAACTTACCACACTGAACNTTTAATTACGGGCATGCCTATTATAACCCGCGAACTGCTGTGTTGTAAGAGTCGGACATAAAAAATAACTTACCAGACTGAACGCAAAAAAATATCAGGGAAGAGAGAACAACATGTCGCCCTCGTATCAGCCGAATAACTGTGATGTGTCTTGACTTTGACACATCATTTATCTGCAGATGTCGAGATGTCACACGATCAACAGCCAATCACGAAGGAGCTATTTGAAGGCATCATTAAATCACTAGCGCAGTCTAGTGGTAGTGGTGGGGGTCNCAACAGCCAATCACGAAGGAGCTATTTGAAGGCATCATTAAATCACTAGCGCAGTCTAGTGGTAGTGGTGGGGGTCGAGTTGTACTGGGTAAATTGTAAGAGAGGGAAGGGCAGTCAGATCTAACGTAAAACCAATCGTAGGAGGGGGTAGTTGGGTGGCAGGGGTTGACGAGATAGCTGATGGGATATAGTGATGGGGGTAATTTGTATGCTGGGCACTGTACTGGAAACAGGTGTGCTCTACCATCTTTACGAGAATCGAACCTTAGACCACCTACATGTAAGTCTTAAAAAAATATTTAAATTTTTTTATTATTGTAAATTTTTAAAATTAAATGTAGCGTTTTTATAAAATTTTATTTTTTAGTATTTCTTTTTTTGACATTTTATGGTGTTTTATGTTTTTTCTTGATTTTTTTCTCCATTTTAGGGTTTCCTGGGGTTAAGGCCAAGGTCACGTAAATCTACATGATGTTTAGAGCCAATAATGGACATTTTTAACGAACTTTTGATATTTTTCTCAATTGTTCGTGTTTAAGGTTGCTTATGTTAAGGTCAAGGTGACGCAAATCTAACACGTTGATAGAGAGTCAATATGTAATTTTTTCTCAATTTTTTATGATTTTTCTTGAATCTTAGTAATTGTTCTCAATTTTTAGACTTCAAGCTAACTCAAGGTCAAGGTTATCTTAGGTTTAGGTTGTGTAAGTCCAAAATGGTGGTCGATGCCCATAACGTAAACAAACATGGTATTTAGGGTCCATAATGTAAACAAATATGGCGGCTCGGGTCTATAGCGTAAATAAACATGGCTGCTGGGTCCGTCCTGGTTCGCTGGACTTGACTGGAAGTCTCGGATCCTCCTGAATTGAGGATTTTTTTGCTCATACATCGAAGAGCCTCGAATACCCTTTGCCGATTTATGGATTTGTGCAGGAAATAGAAAAAAATAAAAGAAAGTCGATTAAAAAATTTTTGGCTTTTGTATATTTGGTGAAAAATAAGTCTGTTTTGGGATAAATATCATTGATTTCTGAAGTGATTTTGTGTTTAAAAATGAATATTTTGAACTAATATGGCCGCCGGCTGACCGGGATCCGCTCCACGCTCCAGTATCCTGCTCCATTGCCTTCGAGCTCTCCAGATTCATCTACCGAGAAAAACTTATAGATAACACTAAACAAAAAAATTCTTCGCTGAAGTTTTGATTGCCTCAGAAATGGTTATAAGTCAATTCCATCTGNTAGATAACACTAAACAAAAAAATTCTTCGCTGAAGTTTTGATTGCCTCAGAAATGGTTATAAGTCAATTCCATCTGATAGTTAAAGAGTAGTACGGTACGTACTGAGAAAGTAAAACCGTTAAGTTTTGTGTCCATTATTTACTAGTTATTTAATGTTTGTAAAGATGGTGAATAATGTTAATCCATAACGTTTTATATGTTTCAATATCGCATTACGAATTATGATATTTAAGCGTACACTTAGGATTTACATTTTCTAAGCTCATTACCATATTACTTCGTATAACTAATATGTGATCACAGTGTTTCTTTCACTTATTGTGGANACATTTTCTAAGCTCATTACCATATTACTTCGTATAACTAATATGTGATCACAGTGTTTCTTTCACTTATTGTGGAATGTGGATGTTGCTTGCGTGTCACTTGAAAAAGAAAATTACTCAGGCGTCGTTAAAGAAGGGATCTGTGATTTTTTTTAAAGATGCACTGTGATATCTGAGAAGGATTTGTCTGTTTTAATTGTATATATGTGTTGTATTCCAAGACAATGAGAACATATATAATTGTTCATCCTCGGTTTTGGCAGTTTGTGTAAAACTGCGGTTGGAAATGGGAGGGAGGTAAATAATTCACTGAATTGTTTCTGGTCCTCCGTTATACAACACTCCTTCATTGAATAACATACTTTTTATCACAGCAGTCCTTTGATGAGCCGAGATTCTCTGAATGCGGCATGAATTAACACTTCATTTTAAGACGGGTCCACTTGTTAGCGCTAATGACCACTTGTTAGCGCTAATGATCGCTGTGACATTAATATATCTGAAATGCAAGTGAGAACATTTCAATAAATTTGCGTAATGTTTGTAGAATTGTTGACGAATATTTTCAAGAAATCAAAATGACGCAGGCGTAAGAAAGCGTATATTTTCCTCTCGTGATCTAATCGGTGACCTTTTCTGATAAAGACTTCGAAAATACGTGTTCAAGACCAAATCTGTTTACGTCAATTTGTTTAACGCCAGTTGACTGTACTAGAGATTAAGCGGGTATGCCTCGGTACNAAGACCAAATCTGTTTACGTCAATTTGTTTAACGCCAGTTGACTGTACTAGAGATTAAGCGGGTATGCCTCGGTAAGTATACACATACTACGTTCATTTCTTGTTGGTGGAAACGTTGTAGGGGTTATCAAAACTGTAACCGGTTGTTGAACCGGCAAGCTGACTTTAAAGCTTGCAGTAAGAGCGAACGGCGTTGTTTATTTTATTAGTTGCACCCATGTTCATCTGTAAGCCATTCTACGAGATACGTCANTAGATAACACTAAACAAAAAAATTCTTCGCTGAAGTTTTGATTGCCTCAGAAATGGTTATAAGTCAATTCCATCTAATAGTTAAAGAGTAGTACGGTACGTACTGAGAAAGTAAAACCGTTAAGTTTTGTGTCCATTATTTACTAGTTATTTAATGTTTGTAAAGATGGTGAATAATGTTAATCCATAACGTTTTCTATGTTTCAATATCGCATTACGAATTATGATATTTAAGCGTACACTTAGGATTAACATTTTCTAAGCTCATTACCATATTACTTCGTATAACTAATATGTGATCACAGTGTTTCTTTCACTTATTGTGGAATGTGGATGTTGCTTGCGTGTCACTTGAAAAAGAAAATTACTCAGGCGTCGTTAAAGAAGGGATCTGTGATTTTTTTTAAAGATGCACTGTGATATCTGAGAAGGATTTGTCTGTTTTAATTGTATATATGTGTTGTATTCCAAGACAATGAGAACATATATAATTGTTCATCCTCGGTTTTGGCAGTTTGTGTAAAACTGCGGTTGGAAATGGGAGGGAGGTAAATAATTCACTGAATTGTTTCTGGTCCTCCGTTATACAACACTCCTTCATTGAATAACATACTTTTTATCACAGCAGTCCTTTGATGAGCCGAGATTCTCTGAATGCGGCATGAATTAACACTTCATTTTAAGACGGGTCCACTTGTTAGCGCTAATGACCACTTGTTAGCGCTAATGATCGCTGTGACATTAATATATCTGAAATGCAAGTGAGAACATTTCAATAAATTTGCGTAATGTTTGTAGAATTGTTGACGAATATTTTCAAGAAATCAAAATGACGCAGGCGTAAGAAAGCGTATATTTTCCTCTCGTGATCTAATCGGTGACCTTTTCTGATAAAGACTTCGAAAATACGTGTTCAAGACCAAATCTGTTTACGTCAATTTGTTTAACGCCAGTTGACTGTACTAGAGATTAAGCGGGTATGCCTCGGTACGTATACACATACTACGTTCATTTCTTGTTGGTGGAAACGTTGTAGGGGTTATCAAAACTGTAACCGGTTGTTGAACCGGCAAGCTGACTTTAAAGCTTGTAGTAAGAGCGAACGGCGTTGTTTATTTTATTAGTTGCACCCATGTTCATCTGTAAGCCATTCTACGAGATACGTCANAGTAAGAGCGAACGGCGTTGTTTATTTTATTAGTTGCACCCATGTTCATCTGTAAGCCATTCTACGAGATACGTCACGTAAGGTCAAACTCCAATATGGAGAGATGGGATGATATCGTTTCCAAGGTAGGCTATTCCTCCCCCACGGTACTAATCAAATGTTTTTTTTTTTAAGTTCCCTGGCTTTGTTACTTCACCGAATTAATTGGCCACTTCGGTCGATCAGTCGGAGCTTTCGGTTGGAGCCAACTTACCGATGGCTCATTTGACAAAAGCCCATATTTTCTGCGAGCATGTTTACCGGATTTTTCCCATTAATATCTTGAAAGTATTAAGGGTCGTTTGTCAGTTGGTTTAGAACTAACTTGCTTAAAGTGAACTTGAGAATATTTTTTATTTCACTTAATTAACTAACCACACACTTAGAGTTTACAATTTAGCATGTTTTTACTTTATCTAAAGACATTACTGACGTCTCGATTAATTTATAAAAATTCACTCGCACTACATGATGTTTGCGGTGTAGCTCCAATTCTAATTTAATTTCAGGATTTTTTACGAGGCAGGCACACGTGACCGCCTGGCCATAGTTGGTTTGTATTTAATTGAGCACTTTTCAAAGCCTTGCTTGAATAATTTTCTTTCAGCTAACCGATTGTGTATCCTTCTGTCTCATATTAATTTAGCCGTCAGGCCATTGGGGTCCAAGGCTTGGAAAAAAATTCGTGGTAATGGAAAAGTAAGGACATGGTGCAGTTGGGTTGCGGCTGACTGGAGACTAATTCAATCGCTAGCTATAAAACTCTTAAAAGTGTCAGGTGGAAGTCTTCACGNTGGGTTGCGGCTGACTGGAGACTAATTCAATCGCTAGCTATAAAACTCTTAAAAGTGTCAGGTGGAAGTCTTCACTACGATGAGGACGAGGTTGTCCTGGAACTACCACGGGTCATATTGTCTTCTGTCGATGTTCCCTCATAGCACCAGTCNACGATGAGGACGAGGTTGTCCTGGAACTACCACGGGTCATATTGTCTTCTGTCGATGTTCCCTCATAGCACCAGTCAGATGGTTTGGACTCATGATGATACGTGGTTAACTCCGAAGACTGGAGGATACTCCGAGTGATACATACCCCTCTGCCTCTTTACGACGGGTTTCAGCGTTGAGCGGCTGATTGCTCCGGTGCGATGTTGTTTTGAATTGACAACCGGGTCTCGAGCATCCCACGCGTGTCCTGCGTGACCAAGGGGTCTTGGAATGAGGAACCAAAATAAAGTTGCATATCTGTGTGGGCTTTTGTGCAAGTATAAATATTACTGTGTTGACTCTGTCTAACGTTTACATCCTATTGCTCAATAAAATGTAAGTTACTGCGAGTGATGTCTGCTGTGGCACACAAAATAATTACCCGTAAATTAATTTCATTAAATAATATGGTTTCGTGAATTTTTATTAATATATACTTTTTTTTTTTTAAATTTAAACAGTGCCGTCAGATTGTCACATAAGATTATACTAGACTACGTGAGGACCGAACATGGTTCACAATACTTCGCTCGAAAGATACTTCCTTTTTTTAAACATTTTTCTCGTTATAGCTTATCACAGAATTCAGTGTTCTCGTAGCCATGGCGGAGTTCAGCTGTTAAGACGTCCGTACAGCAGATAAGTCTTACGTCATCGTCGAATCGCAGCAAACATATTTTTAATTACATTTAATTTCATTGTATAATGATATAGGGTTGTGAACATAGACTGGTGTTCCATGATTTTTTATTTAGACGATAAATCAGTTTATGCTCTGCCCTTCTAAGGCCACAATTATTTTTTGCAGTTAATTGAGATGGTAACAGAAGGGTTGGCCATGGTTCTTATTTCCTCCTATCGTAAGCACAATGCTTTTCCGGATGCAGTTTATATTAGTGCGAGTATGGATCGAAATTTCGCCAGTCGTATGCATTACAAATACGTCGCTCTTACATATCACTCACGGAGTATGTTACCCGTCTTGTAGTAAGACGGGCCACAATTTTCGTCAAGCGATATAAAGTTATTTTTAATAACGTGTACGAGTAGAATCAAGCCAATTTTCTTGTATGTTTCAAGTACTTTCAAGTGACACGAATTCTTATTTTATTTTGGTAGCAGTTTACAAAACCCAAGTTGTGTACGGTTTTCATAAGAATCATAACGGCATTTTCAGATGTATTAAACTGACGTCTGCAGTGCTGGGTGCTGTAATGTACAAACACATTTTAAATTAATGCTCGTGAATACAAATGTATGCCACTAAAATTGGTAGGTAGGAAGGAAGGTTGGGTAACCATGGAAAATCGAGATCAGTATAGCTGAACCGGGAATTAAACCGGGTCCTCCCGAATGCTAGTCCAGTGGGTTACCATTGCGTCACTTCGCTCGGTGGCACTACGATTGCAATACTAATAAAGGGAGATGCTGTAAAATGCGAAAATTGCACCAAATCGTTCCAGCATAGTTCCCATCGTCATGTGGATAGTTGTGTTACCCATGCCCTAGTACCCTCTCCCACTCGATTTTTATTTATTTAACTGGAAATGCTGAACGGTATAAACTGTAGCAAAATTTATTTTCCCATTTCGGCGGCAGGTATTCGGGATTGTGGAAATGAGGTCAATTTGTATTGTAAGATTGTAATCATGAATTTACTTGCTCGTGCTCTGTAATTCTATTTGTGTAGCAGTTATCGTTAATTTCGTTGTTTCTGATGTTAATTTCGTTTGGACTGGAGCCATGTTGGATTCCAGTGACCATTGTACGTTTACCTGACTTTGAACTTTACCTCGACTTTAAATAAAAACCAAACAAACAGTAAATTATTTTTAAATGTGTTTAGGCTATCAGAAAAAAAACGTAACTGCACTTACTCAGTATGCAGAGAAGGGCGAAATGCGACGGGACGTCCTGTTTGTAGTAAGATCCAAACCACACGTAACTGTCTCGAAGTTGGAGGTGTGTGACGTGATGTTTTAAGAAGCCCGTTAATCTGTCGCGCGAACTGCATTGCAGTGTGTTTGAAATCTGCTTTATTTTTCTACGGAACTATAAAACATACTCCCGATGTGCTGATCTACGAAAAGAGCACACACTTCAGACTATGCTTGTCGATTTCTTTCAACACATTCACATTAGAAGCGCCCTTTTGGAGCGCTCCAGCATTGTAAAAAACTGCTTTATCAAAGCGCTGTATTTTAAAATACTCTGATCGTACGTATAGAAGTACTCGAGAGTCCTGTAATGAACGTTGCTACACAGATTTTCTGCCAATGAAATTATAGGGTCTCCGCTTAACATTCCAAAGGAACACCCGCGAAGATACCTGTCAAGAGCGGTGGTGGCGCACTTGATACGTGGCATTGTCGCCCTTATCGCCCCCGCGTTTGTCGGCCTCAAACACGACTAAGAAATGACTAGAAGACGTTTTTTTTGCCAACTTTGTAGGAAAATGTTTTACCAGACAAATGCAAAATTTACGGCAGAAGAAATAGCTCGGCAGAAATACATCACTCTGGTAAATGTTTGCTCACAAAGTTAGTAAAAACAATATTATTTAGGATTGCTTCTTATTAATTTTTTTGTATTGAATTTCATAAAATTGCAAAATGTAATTAACCTCTAAAGCGTTACATATATGTCCCACATGCTTTTAACGACCACAGCTGTCGGAATATCGCGAGTGAACGGGTGTACTGTACTGCATGGGATTGAGTCGCGAATGCTGGGCTATTATCAAGATGACATGCACAGTGTCCTCCCTGCTGGACCAGAGTGTGTCCCACCGTCACGACTTGCCGTGCCTTGTCGCTTGCTGCTTCGCGTAAATGCCTGACCACTGTTCCAAGTAGGTAACATCTGTCTGCTGATAAATGGCGTAGCATCGTTTGCCGGAACTAAACACTTCCCTGCTGAAGGATGAACACTACGAGAATTTCGTCTGCCTGTTGCCTTTCTTGGAGACTAACTTTAAATTCTGGAATCTGTAAAGTTAAAAAAAGACACAATGTCCGCCAACTGCAGTTACTGCGAGTTGCTGAATTTCATTTAATTTTCTGATCCCAGTAATGGTTTGGCGATGGAGGATGAATTCTGAAACGTTGCTAGTTCATTTGCAATTTTAAAAAATAATAATATATAACATTGCAAATGTGAACACGAAAGGAATGAGAGAAACAGAAAAAGAGATATCCAGGTAGTCCGTGAAGGGTCGGGAGGAGAGATAAGTGTTGTTTCATGCGACCTGATTCTCTGCGTAATTTGTTAAATTATTTTGTTGTTATTTCAGTGTTTTTTTTAAGTTTTGCCCCCCCCCCCCTTTATATATCACTGGAAGGATAACGAAAGCAAATCCTAATGACCATGTGAGGTTAGAAGTGGATAACATACGCCGGTTCTAGTTCAGTTCAAATTTATTACGAAAAATACAACTTTTTAGATATGAAAGAAAGATAAACAAACATTAATTTTTCAAGCTAAAAATTCCTGAGGTCGTAAAAATTAACAAGAAGATAGGAATTAAAAGTAGTACAAAGAAAAAAATATTTTAAAAAACTTGTTGGAGTTTATTGCAAAAATATGTGTTGAAAATTTTTTATGGGCTTGCCAAGGATGTATCCTTAAAATCTCTACAACTTTATATATAAATGTATAATGCATACAAATGTACAGTATATATACAGCAAATTGCTCTTAAATTGTGTGAATTCTGGACTAGCACTGTGGTTTAACTTTTCATTAAATTTTTTGTAGGTAGTTAAAAAATAAGTTTTTTTTCTAATAAATTTAGAACCAGGTGTGCTTAAAATATACGTCTATAAATTATTTTAACAATAAAAATTGAAACCCAAGTGCAAACTAATGGTCATACCGTCTATTAAAATACTACGTGAATGTGGTCAGTCTGTTGATTCAATTGTTATTAAATGACATAATGCTGCCCATTCATTAATACATTATTTCGAATAAGGAAAATAATACTAATAAAGACAAAATTTTTCAAATTGTCAAATGTATGTTGATTTTCAGGCGTTCTCATGCACGATATATTCACATGCTTGTAAAGTATGTGTTAGTGTAAATTCAAAATAAGTTTATAATCCTTTTCTCAGATTAAAAATAGAACGCAAATATGATATAACGCCTTTGTCATTATGTTATTTTGTATAAAAATTAAAAACTTCGGTCTTAAAAATTTTTTATCTGTTAAATTGTATCTTTAGTGTAAAATAAAACACGAGCAATACACATAATTAGAAAATATTGAAACAATACGTGGGATATTTGAAACTCACACTATTTGAGAGATTAAAGATTATTTGTAAGATAAATAAACATCAATAATATTCAGGTAACGATATGAATTAGTCTTATGGATTGGATGTATATAATATAAATAAAAGTAAAATCCAATGAGTTATAATGTACAAAATAATTACGTGATTTGGTATAATATTAAACATTTTATTTAAGTTAGAAATAATATTTTAATTTCTTTTTCATTTTTATGGTGAAGACGCACATACACTAGAAAAAAGATTATGGTCGTAGGAACCATCTAAACTGTTAAAATAGGGACAGTTATCTGATGACTCATCAGATAACTACAACTCATCACACAACTCGTCAGTGATGAGTTGTAGTTACCATCTTAATATTGTTAACATAGATAATAATATCTACAGAACTATTAGTTGTATTCTTATCTATGATTGTATTTAACAACTGTACTTAGGGTTACTACAGCATAGCTCTGCGTTCCTACTACAAAACAGATAGTACTTCCAACAGAACAACTTAAAACAGTATTTGGACTGTTACAACGACAATCAGTATTGTAGTAACCTAACAGAATATTTTGTTGCTTCTACACTCAAACCCGATTACAGAACTGTTCAGTACTAGCAACAGAACATTTTTATTAGGCTATTACATTTCTGATTGTTGTGGGAATAATACAAATATTCTTGAAGTTTTCTGTTGGAGGTACTATCTGTTTTGTAGTAGGAACGCAGTGCTCTGCTGTAGCAACCATATGTACAGTAGCAGATACATTCACTTACCGGAATACAACAAACAGTTCTGTTGGCATTACTATTTCTGTTAACAATATTTAGATGGCACCTACAATCCACCAGATTACTGTCCCTATTTTAGCAGTCTAGTTGATTCCGACAATCATATTATTATTCTCAGTGGAGTAACAGCTTTGGGTTATGGGATGATGATGTAAAATTGGGGATGCTTCAATAATGTCACGCGCTCGCTGCTTCGCATCCGCGCGAGCGAGTGGATGTGAAGGACAGCAGTTATATAATAGCGGTGGCAGCAAGTCAAAGGATTGTTTTGAATTAACAGGCGAGCGATAGGCCGGTGGCTGCGTATCTGTTACAGAAAGTGAGCCGACACGATAATTATTTTTTTGCGACGTGCGCTGCTTATCCTGTTTGTATTGATTTATGCGTTTATCTTAATGATGCTCTGGATTACTGACCTCGTTCTCTCAGCGCGACTCGGGGTGCGTTGAACCTTCCAGATGGCCAGGGCGAATTATATAAAAGTGTGACAGGCCTCCGAGCCGACTAGTTGATGAGTGAATGAGTGGCTGAGTTCCGAGCGACAGAAGACGAGCAGTGAGAGAAGTAACCAGCGGAAGGGAAATCTGCGACTGCGAGTATCACGCTGTGAAGAGTGCGGCTGGTATAGACTGAACGCGTGTTAATAATGAGTATGAGTTAATTTTCTGTAATCAAACAGAGACAATTAAGAAGGACTTAATTAGATTTGAAATAGACATTAAATATTGCGCTCACTGTTAAATAAAAAGAATAAAGAGTGGATGCAGATAATTTAATGCTGTGAATAATAGCCGTGTGAATAAATTAGAAATCAAATTTAGTTCTTATTAAGACCACCATCCCTCACGAACTCAGATACTCCCCCCTGGCGTCTTGTAACATTGGTGTCAGAAGTGGGATGGAGGTATTTAATTGTGAATTAAATTAGACACTTTGCAAGTAATTAGTGATATTTAAAGAAATTAATTTATTGTAATAGTTGTAGGTCGCAAAACCCAGACTTGTTTTGTACAACCGTCGCAGTGAATGTCAACTAGAAAAAGGTCTGCAGAACTGGAAGCACTGCGAGCATTAATTGAGGGGCTAGGTAACCACATGGTTAGAGTGAGCGCAAGTGTAAATAGCTTGAAATAAAGTGTAAATAACCATGTTAGTAGAGTAAATGAGACTATAAATACACAAATTAGTTCTTTAATTGAAACTGTAAATAGTGTAAATGAGAATGTTGATAGGAAAATTGACTGTTAATGAGAATGTTGACAGGAAAATTGACTCTGTTAATTAGAATAAAGACAGGAAAATTGACTCTGTTAATGAGAATGTAGACAAGAAAATAGAAGGCATTAGCAAGTTAGTGAACACCAAAATTGACACTTGTGAATGAAATAGTGAATGCTGTAAACGACAGAATGGACAGTGCCAGTGAAATAATGGACAGTGTAGAGAATTAAATGAAACAAGAAATAATTGCGACGAAGAAGGAATGGCAGGAATTTATTCAGCAGCGGAATTCTACCCTCACCACATCTGCAGCCGAGAAAAGTGGGGAAGCACTGCAGGCCTTAACATATACAACAACTTCGGGGCATAGTCAGCAACTCTGCAGTATTAGCGTCGTGCAACCAAGAGCGGGGAAGGGGGTTTCAATTAAGCCCGCTCCTTACGATGGCCAGACTTCTTGGCGGGAGTACCAACACCAGTTTGAAATAGTCGCCACCCTGAATGACTGGACAGCCGAGCAGCGGGCTTACTACCTCGCGGCTGTACTGAGAGGCCCCGCACCCAGCATAGCCTACATAGTTAGAACGAGTCACACACGAATTAATTATTACAATTAGCTGACAAAAATTCTCATAACAAGAGAAATGACAAATAAAGCACAATATTTTAAAATACTCTGTCAAAAGTAAACATTAATTAAATTTACCATTTACATAGTAAGTGCCAACGGCACTGTCCAAAATAAATACAAACATTAAGATGACAAAGTAATTTTCTTAATGGCACAAACATTATTAAAATTAATAAAGGAATAAATTGGGGAAAAAGCGAGTTTTGTTGCTAAAAACATCAATGTATAAATATGTCCAAGAAGATACAAAGAATGGAAAAGTAAAGATGCCACACAAAATGATACACCGCCGCATTTCAACCGTCGTTTTAGTCAACACCTCACCGATACGTTTTGTGTTAAGCGAATTGGGAGAGGTGGCCCTGTGCCATGGCCACCACGGTCACCTGACCTCACGCCAGTCGATTTCTTCCTATGGGGCCACATCAAGAGTCGTGTGTACTCTACGCCTGTGGAGAACCGCGGCATGCAATGCTGTTAAAACCACTCCTGGCATCCTCGAGAGGGTCCGCCAGGCAATGCATTGGCGTTGCAATGTCTGCAACCAAGTTGAGGGCCGCCATTTTGAGCACCTGCTTTAGGTTAACGTATGGATATGTGCAACAGGCAGTCAATAAAATACCGCAACCTACAAATGTCTACCTATTTATTATTACCACCTTCTCTACAGTACTACATCAAATATCACTGTTTCCTGGGAAATAGGCAGCTGGTGCCTGTTGTGTGTAACGCTAACTGCCAACCTGATAGGTGTTATAACGTTTTGTACAAAGACTCTTAGCGTCTAAACGGGGCGTCTCCGGATATCCGTTCTCTGACAAAAGTTGTTCCTCATTATATTACTTATCGTCCTTAGATGTTTATCGCAATGATCATGTGACATCTGTATACTCACATGTGCGGGGACATGTAGTAGAGCACGTTATTGAATTCCCCGCTCATTTTCCACATATCGCACACGAGATAGCGCTAGTGACGATGGTTTCCAAGCTTCACAATGTAAGACAGGCGGACTAGCGCCGGGCTGCTGGACCCTCTACTCGCTCGAGCCCGTCTACCTCAGAACAAACCGGTTGTTGTGAGGAGGCTAAAGTGTCAACATAGCGAAGTGTTTCGTCGTTAGTTCCAGTGTTGTGCCAATTTATTTATTTTTCATACCGTTTGTGCATATGGGAATAATCCACGATAACTTAATCATCAATTTGAGCTAAGTAGTAATGTTATCAGTTTTGTACCTACCCTTTAAATGTTACTGAAATCCTCAATTTATCGAGAGAACTTGTTTCTTTATCATATGGCTATACGTTTGATGACACTATGAACTGTGATCAGACTTATGAAATCTGGATCGCAGTGGTGGGAAAAACGGAAGGGGAAAATTTTTCACGATTTACAATTGCAGAGAAAGAACATGGTGAAAACTTAGGCCAACTCGAAAAAGTGAAAGATAGGGCGGAGTAAATGAAAGCCTGCTACAACAACAACAGTAACAATAACAACCACCAACACCAAGACCTTGGAACACTGATTTTTTTCTAGGTCAAATTCCGCTATATCACCAGCACTTTCTTCTATAGTATAAGGTGGATAAACCCCCTTTTCTCCGACAATTTTTCCTTGTTCTTCTATTTCCTAAACACACTCATGTTATTCAATTATATGAAATTAATATGTGTGCGTGTTCCCAGATGTTACGTAATATTTTGTAGTAAAAATATTCTAAATTAAAAAGATTTAGAACTCCTAGACGCCAATAACAATTTGCTTCGCGTACTTTAGTTCCGTTTCTAGATGCATGCAGGCAGTTGTCACATCATCGAAAAGAGATGACGACCTATATGCCAGCTCGTATGTTACGTATTTTTAACATTTGTTTGGACTGTCACAAACAAAATATTCCAGTAAAACGTCGTAGAGGAATGACTGTATGCTTCACCTGGCTGGCGCGTGAAGTGCGTTGCAGAGGTTTCGTAGTAAACTCCCGATTCAATAACTGTTGGATATTGTGTATTGGTGTCAAAACAAGAAAAGCAGTATTAAGAAACGTTCCGTGCCCAAAGACAAGTTCCCATTTCAACTCGAAGAATTATTTTTTCAGGCGTGAAAATGGCTAAAACGGGTGTTCGAAGAATCAGTTAAGCTGCTAAATTTTTTATACAGAAAGAAGCTTTAGAGTTATCGTTAGACACGCGTTATAACTGATGTTTATTATCGTGCCATAAAAGATACAGGGTCGCCGCTGGAAGTCACGTTCAGGCGAGTCACCGACGGAAAGACTGCAAGTCAGCTGAGCGCCTTGCGCATTGAGGCGATGAGGCAAGTAGTGAGTAAGCAAGAGTCGGCCTTAAGAGCTCGCGCATTTCAAGGCCTCGGAAGCGGTAAATAGCTGCAGGCGGGCGAAACCCTTACAATTTTGCGACGAGGTAGAAAAACTCACTGTAAACGTGAATATGTTTGTGTACCCGCAGAAATTGCAGTGTAAAACAATGAAGGGGGAGGGGGTGAGTTGAGAGATTTAGGCGACTCTTAACATCGGGGTCTTCAGAGCCGGTGAAGGTTGAGCGAGGTGAGTATGGAGCAGCGCCGGAATGCAAGGACGGGGGAAACGGGAGAACCCCGACCGACCAGCGGCATCTTCCGGCACGATTCCCACGTGCGAAAATCCAGGAGCGACCCCTTCGGTTCGCCTTGGTGTGAGGCTAGCACCCTGGCCGCCGCGCCAACCGCGGCCCCGGGGGGAAGCGTCATCTTGAAAAACTCAGAGGCCGGAGGAGCTCGGCGCACACGAGGCGCTGGAAAAGTGGCGGCTTTAGGTGAAGGTTGGGCGGGAGAGGCGGCGTCGCGTGTGCGTCGGGCGGTATTTATAGCCGAGACTGGCTCACCCCGCGAGGGAAACATTCCCAGGCCCAGGCGACGACTGTTCTCCTGGCAAACAAACCCGTCCGCCGCCGGGGCGACACGTGCGAGCCTCGACCCTCCCGCGGTCAGGGAGTCCGTCGCGGAGCAGCGGGAGCGGGCAGTACGCCAGCTGCCGCGAGGTCATCGCCGTCCGACCCGGCACCACGTTCTAACACGTTCCTGCACAACACTTATGCATTCTTACCCCTTCCTTTTCGTTCTCTTCGCTGCTCACATCCATCCAGCTACACGAATAACCGCCGGCCTGTAGGAAAAATTTATTTGCTCCTCACTTCACTATTGTTTGAGGGATACGGAAGTGGGACGGTATGTAGGAAACCACTTGAGACAAACATAGAACGAAGTGGCGCAACGGTAATCCTTCGCGCTCGCATTCGGGGGTACCTCGGTTCGATCCCCAGTCTCGCCATCCTGATTTAAGTTTTCCATGGTTTTCCGATATCACCCCAGGCGAATGCCGAGATGGTTTTTTTTACTATTGGTCATGGCCGATTGCTTCCCCGTTCTTACTTCTCTGAGCAGCTTGCTCCGTCTCTAATGACCTCGCTGTTGACTGGACGTTGTGCACTACTTACCTACCTTACTTGAGACAAACCTCACGCAGTGGAGTCGGCCGGCCCGGATGGAACCTCTGGACATCCGGAATGCGCGCTACCGCACGCCCACGAATTTAACAAATGTTTCACATGTGCATACAAGTGTAATTTTCTCCGTTATTTTCCCGGATGTGCAACTGGCTAAAATGAAGGTCTTCACGAATAGTTTCACTTCGTGTGGAATTTCCAGTATACAATCTTTAAAATTGTGAAAATATGTGCATTACACGTGTATCTTTATTTTTACGCCATAAATAGTAGCCTCGCAGATTACGGCCCCTTACAAAAGCGTTGACGAGCAAAAGAATACAGCCTTGCACACAGAGACCGCGGCGCATACCGATGTCGCCCGTAGCGTTTCCGCGTTTCTCAGACTTCAAACACGTGAAATTCTTACGTCCAGCCAGGCAACCATATTATGCTTCTGGCCTTATAATGGGGCAATTGAATGGTCTAGGATATATGTATCAGGTAAAAACAGTTCAAACTCATTTTTCCCCTAGATTTTGAGAGTATTTTGTGGCTTCGTGACATGATGCCAATAATAATTTGATAAAAAAACTCACCTTTAAGCATAAATATGAGAATATTATCTTTAAATATTAATTCGTACGAGTTTCAAAAAGTTATTTTTACACATTTTGGTGTACAGATAAAGTGTTTCTTGAAGTCACCGGAATGTCAAGCTACAATTTCTTTGGAATCTGACACTTGGTTCACCGGCGATACGGGTTTTCTGGCTTTAAATTTTATTAAAAAATTAAAACTTAAATACTGGTGAACTACATAACGATATTGCAAGAAAATAGTCTTCATGGCATTCTAATGACATGGACAATTTTGAGCCGTAGTTTAATTTAATTTAATTTAATTCAATTAATTTAAATTTTAATATTTATGTTTAAAACAATTTATAGGGCATAGTTTTTTTCAATAGTTTTTTAAGGGTTATTTCCCGCCACTGACATATACTTTATTCTTACTATTATTTAATATTAAAACGGAAATAATTTGCGCACAGAGTAATCTTAACTTATCCCAACCCCACAAGGATCAAACTTTCGGTCGCAAGGCCACCACGCTATATGCTATTCACGGTAAAGTGAGCACTCTAAAGCCCTGTCATTTTGAATAATGGTTAAAAATATATTTTATTGTAACCTTAGACGTGAACTTTCGAGTCCGTTGAAATATATACACTGTGTTTAATACTTACATGGCAATGTTTATCTAAAAAAGTGATGGGAGGATAAGAAATGGCTGATAGGAAAAAGTAACTGGGGCCTCAAAAGTGCTCACTTTACCGTGAACATCCTATACCTAGCAATGCGTCAAGAGGACATGGCCGCATGAGCGAGGTTTGTTTCACGTTCAAACGCTCGCCGACGTTTGCTCGCCACAGTCTACGGCCGTATCTAGATTGACGCACAGACCAGCTTAAGTCACATCAGGCATGAAACTTGCAATTTGCCGCTAGTACAGGGTCGCTACAAGTACAGGGCGTACTATCTCGACCCACGGTGTCTCCTGTCTTATGCATAATATCAATGAAATACATTTCGTTGATATAATAATCCACGATCTAACTGACGTATGAGGCGACAAAGAAATTATTACTCTTTTGGTTCACGATTATTTATTTGGGTTGAACTATCCGATCTTTCGATTTTCCTGTAAACAAATCTACAGTTAAACCAAACACACATTTACGGTCGCGTGAAAAGGGGAAAATCCTTGATGATAACAACGGGTGTACAAAATCGAAGATAACATATTTTGCAGTCTGTGGGCAGCGTTTCTTTCTCTCTTGAGAGAGATGCAGATTGTAAAGTGTTCAGTGTCTATATATACGACGCTATTATCTGACACTCCGCGCTTCCTCTGATGCAAGCCAGCCAAGGAAAGAAGATGAGTAACTCTTGCGGATACGAGATATTTTAATAAAGTTTATAAATTTCCGCTGAGCACTTATACATTACAGCAGGCGAAATGTTTCCCAATATTAGCTACCCAATGTTAGCCAGAGAAGTATGCTAAAAGCATATTTTCGCGATTTTCTCGAAAAGACGACGTGTATCTAAAATCTCCGAAAAATTATCAAATTACATATTTTATAAATTATCAGCTTCTATCTAAAGAACTTAAACCACGACCGTCGTAAGGTAATTTCCCGGAGATCCTTTTGTTTTTTATTACAATATGTATGAAGATATACTGGATGTAAACAGAACACGAGAAATGCAGATCACCAAAAATAACCAGCAAGATTTTGTCGTTTTATGATATAATGGTAAAATATAAATGAGCTTACGTGAATGTAAACTTTTCCTACCAAAATTTTTATACTATAAAATATCTTAAAAAGGCGTTTTAGCAATAAAAATGCACAAAATATATGTAGTCCATTCTATACGCATTTAGAAATCAAACTGGAATATGATAGACATAGCAAAGGCACTAAACACCTTTTTACTATCTATATGGTTATTCCTTCAGAGGCGATATTGTAGTATTTATTAGAAATGAATATGAGCACGGAACGATTTTAATAGACGTTTGTGAAATCGTGTTCTTCAGGTGTAATCGCTAACAGGTTTCCAGATTATTTATTTTTCTTTATTTTTTTTTTAATTGGCCGAATCTACCCGAATAAACAAGCTGCATAAAATCATGTACTACGGTCTCGTAAGCAGATTTCTATTTTCTAGAGTTTTGCGCGCCTCTTCGGGGAAGTTAGAGGCACTAAAGAGTGTGCCCAGGATTTGAAGCGGAAGAGGTCTTAGATTCAATAAAAATCTACATTACGGTAACATATTTCAATTTAGATTCAGTTTTCTGTATAATCTCGCGAAACTTATGAGATAAAAGTTAAATTACTATAAAAAGCTACGCACATTTACATAAGCGTCTCACGTCGAAAATAATGGATAGGACTATACAGTAAAATGGTAAAAATTAATTGTTTTACAATAAAATCTTTCGTGTAGTGTCGTTCCCAAACTGGCATGTTTCTGCATTGCACTTTAATTATTTACACCCTACAGCACAAAGCCTAGTCTTCTTGGGGGTTGTTTCAAAACTGAAGTAATATCATCGTTATTTACAAAAAAATTCACCGTGAATGTTCAGACTAGCTAGACGTTTCTCGTTATCGTGTGAGAGGCATTATTCACTTTACACTGCAGCATTCATCCCTCATAGTTTAACATGTTCTTCTTCTATTGAATAATACGACACGGGATTGATAAAATATGTCACATAGCTGAATTCTCTTAAATTTAGTCTCAAGTTTGATACTATTTCTGATAGGAGCTTGGGCTATCGAAGGCTTCCCTGCCCCTCTCCGTGAGTGAGTGTCTGTAGGTAGCAGTCTCAGAGTGTACGGAAACGTTCTAAAGTTGAGCAATAACAAAGGCGTCACTCACCATATAACCAACGGGTAGTCCAGCTAAACAACGCAGTGTTTTTTTTTTTTTTTTTTTACCCTGGCCACATTTATAGGGCACTTGGGATACATAAGTTTTCTGCTCGCCGTGGTATGTAAATTTAATATGCATGTCCTGAAAACACGATCTTCCATTCATTTCGCTACAACAGCTGGCTAGCACAAACGTGCAGTCTTTTCCAGTGCCTGAACGAGGCAGTTCACACAGGAAGGCCTTTGTTCCCCCAATCTACTCTCGTAAACAAATGTCGCCGTAAAGTTGTAATGGCTCACATTGAAGCCAATACGATGTTTATAAACAAACCTTCGTGCTATTCTAGAATTCTAGTTAGCCGTGATCGCTTGTGTCACGCACTTCTGACACGAAGACCAAACCATCCGAGATTCAGTATCCAAGCACGGTTTGTCACAGAATTCGGACATTGAGTAAATATATACATATAGTGGACTTCCCCGGGTTAAAGTTTCTGACCACTCCAGCAGGTAAGAATCTGTAGTTCTTGGTATGAACACCACGTAGCGCTGGTCCATTTTCGTGGCGGCTGCGTGGGGAAGTCGGCAGCGTTGCCACTGTGACATCTACCCTGTCTCCCACTCATGCGCCATCTCTGTCGCTCCCAGACCAAACTCCACAACAGTAGAACATATTCTGAATGTCTGCTGTACCCAAGAAGCTGGGACAGACAATATGGCGGACACCCGAGTAATTATCTCAAGCCGTATATGTCCGTTTACGAAAATATTACGGGTTCTGTAAAACATATGTATGTACAAAATGAAACCTATCTACTACTAAGTAACGGGAAACATTGCAAATTACTAACACGGTCCTAATAAACAATAAACACAACTTTATTAAATACGCGATAAATGTGGTGCTAGGTAATGTACACTGAAGAGCCAGAAAAACTGGCATAGGCGGGCGTATGCAAATAATAGAGGTATGGAACCAATCACAGTAACGCGATGCGGTCGGCAGTTAGATCGGTTTATTTGAACATCCATTGCAATGTCTTGTTAGCATCTTATTGGTCGTCGATTTGAACATGTTTGAATTTTTACCGAAAATAAATAAGTTCAAACTAAAGTCGTTATTTGCCATGTCCACTCAAAGCAGACAAAAAGGAAGGAAAAAAAAAAAACTCCATTTACACATAAAAACGAAGGAAATAACGCTTTCTAAAAACGGTTATCTCGAGCTTTACAATAATGTATTAGAAAGCNCTCAATTTACACATAAAAACGAAGGAAATAACGCTTTCTAAAAACGGTTATCTCGAGCTTTACAATAATGTATTAGAAAGCAAGACTTTCATCAGAAAACTTTACAGTGCAATAATTAATGTTATTGATTGTTAAAAAAATTCCGATAATTAAATTTAAACTTCCTAAAAGAATTATAATTTTAATGCAAAAACAGAGAATTCAATGAAAAATTTTTCAAAAAGAACTTTTTATACGAAATAAAAAAAGTAAATGTTGCACTGAACAGCACCTGTTAATTATTAATAAATTACAATATAAACATAAAATTGCATTTCGTGCAAATTAAGGTGAAAGGTCTATTAACAATTTCGTATCAAATAAATGAGTATAAAATATTGTTACAAAACATATGCTTTAGAAAATGGAACAATATAAAACAAAACGGAGATTAATAAAAAAGTGAGCCTTTGAATTGGAATGTGAGAGACTCAGGTTTAAAAACAAGCATACAAAAATTATATTCATATTGCATTATATTTTAGATTTTGTCAGGGTTCGAAAAATGTGACACCCTTAATAATATAGACCGACAAAATAATTTTATTAACACAACTGGTCTTTATTCCTCAATTATGAGATCAAATTTGCCTGCAGCAGAGTCATGAAATAATAATTGCAGTCTAAAACTAAAGAGATTACAATATGTTGCAATATGAAAATGGGAGATAGTTTTGTAAATTATAAACATTAAAAAAATTGTGTAAATTTTTCACTTGCGGGAGATTGCGTGTACCAAACTATTTATACGTGCCTAGAAAAAAAAATTGCTACTTAACAAATAAGTTTATAATACTTTAGTTACAATTTCACTTGTTTGCAACAATTGTTTTTTAATTAATAACAATTGAAGTTTTGCCAGCCAGAAGAGAATGTGGATAGTAAATATACTTGTAAAATAGAACCTAAAAAACGATTCGAAATACTTCAGATCCAACATGGTTCCCACCTTCTTGTTATAATGTTATTAAAACATTATTTTTGTTTAAATTTTAAAAATTAATATTTTATTTATCAAGCGAGAACATGTATTGTTGCTTTGCAGCAAAAATTTTGATAAAACTGTACTTTTTAACAAGTTTTTTTTAAAAGCGAAAGTGGGAAATTTTTTGGGAAAAGTTACTGTTTCTTGCTTTTAGTCTTTATTATTTTAAGTATGTTTTAAGTATCCTTGATAACATTTTGTTGAGTTCTCGGTAAAACTAAAAATTTGCCAGCTCTCTTTCCCTCGTAACTAACAAACTTCAAGGAATCTTGGAGGTACTCTCTCCAAATTTTGACTTTGGAGAACACACGTTGGTAATTTCTTTTTCCAACACATCGGAAATATCAGTGTTGTCAATTCAGCGTCTTCGAGTAGGCAACCAGAGCTGCACGAATGGCGAAAGGGTTTACTTCTTCTCACAAGGGGAATTAGCGGCAGTTAAAAAGTATCATGCATAGTTCGTGGACGCCGTGGTGCGTGGCTGCCTACACTCAGGGCGCCAGTCAGTTCACGAACTTATTGACTGTGTCAGTATTTTGAAAAGCGCACTTCGTTGCCGGTGAATAAAATACAAGATGTGGAAACTCTGGCTCATATGGTTACCGTTGCAAAAATTGTATGTTGCATGGAAGCATTGACTGCGCCCTGTCAAATTAAAGCTTACTGATCATTTCACAAACCAAGACATGGTTAAAGACCACCGCCTGTGTGCTGGCCATCGTAGAAACAGTGGAAGAACCTCTTCTTTAGATTTAGGCATTACGCCCTGTCATAGTTCAACTGATGCATCTATCCTGCTGACCATGCTTTCGTCAGTATAGCGTTTAACTAAACCGTTTGACCTGTGACGTCAGTCGTGTGGTGCTATGCTTACCTTCTCAACTTGGTAAAGCTAGCGTTTAAACCTTTCATTCCCACGTTAATTTATGGTTTCTGGTGCTGGAAATAAGACATTTTTATGCGTGCTGTACTTGAGCTGGCAAAGTACTTGCTTCGTATCACAATCAATAAGATAGAAGCTCTGTGTTCGGTGATTAGCGATATGAGCCAATCGTAGAGTAGAGCAGAAGCACAGTTGACCCCAGGGAAGATCATTGGGCACTGAGACTCGCAGTGTACGGTACAGGTCAAATATAACCTTCCTGTGAAACACGTAGACAATTGTCTATAATGGGCATGGACGGGTTAAGGCGAGATCATGGACTGATCTGAATAACATACCAATGAGAAAAGCGATGGGTGCAAATAATGACAAAATCGCGCAAAATGTTAGTGTTTGTTAACAAACATTTTAAATGCCATGCTTTTTGGCGAAGTTTATTACTCTTAATTTTCTTTACGGTTTAATAACATTTGGAAATACATATATAGTAGCAATAAATTTTAACATTCATAGAAATAGTTTCTTATTACCTATCCTAAAAAATATCTAATGGGTTTGTTACAAATATTCGTGATATTGATTCATTTTTCAGAAATATTGGCATGTCATCAAAATAAGTGATGAGGCTATATTTTTGTTCCTTTTTTATTTTTACAAAAAATAATTACGCCTAGAACAAATGACAAAGTAGCATTGGCGATTCATGCTATCCTCCCTACCACGTCCTACGAACCAAAACATATATCATCTCAAGCGTAGCACACTAGTGCTATCAGAATTTTCAAGCGACCACACTACCGTATTTGTAGCAGGATCCTGGATTTGATCTCCCGATACCACAGACGTGTCTTGTTTCTGGGAAAGTACCAGTACTAGTTACACATTAGCTGCGAACATAAGCGTAATTATCTTTTTGTACAAATAAAAAAAGGAGAAAAATATAACCTCTTCCCTTATTTTAATGACAAGTCAATATTTCTGAAAAATAAATAAGAATCATGCATATTTGTAACAAACCCATTTGATACGATTTTAGGATGTTAGAATTTATTGCTACTTCTGAAATAAACCTTTAAAAAGATACCCTTACCTGCATATAGTGTAACGGGCACCAATGACTTTTGCTTTCTGTTTTTTTTTAATGCATACAAGTGTAAGAAATAGCAAATCTATAAAATAATTTGTTTCTTATAATTTCAGTTTCACTTGATCGGCACATGAACAATGCGATCAGGCCCGTGGCATTGTTGATTTTACGTATGGTGGACGAATGCGCAATGTGCATACAAGTAGATCCTAAGCAGGGCTTTCAGAAGTGCTCAGTTTACCGTGAACAGCCTGCAATACCTATGAGCGAAGTTAGGGCGACAGCTGTCGCGCCGGCTTATCGGCGGATAATCGCGTCGAGCCCAAAGCCGAGCAGGGCTCGCGGCAACAAGAACAGCCTCCCTCCCGCCTGGGCCGGCCGGTATAACTGCAGGCTGGCCATTACGCAGCTATGTGTACGAGTGGGCAGCGTTGCTTATTGGCCGCTTCCCGTTACGGCTCTTCTTGTCCTTGGGAGGTCACTATCGCCGGCGCGGAAGATACACCATGAGGGGGGGGGNTTAATTGCGATGGGAACTGGCTGGCAGTCGCGGGCTGCACAGGCCAACCAGATAACACTTCTAGGCCTATCTTATCTGCCGGCCGCGAAAACAGCTTCGATTCCAAGTCCCACCACCCGTTAAGCATTCGCAGAGCTCGCGTCGCACACCGGCTGCACCACGCGAATCTTTTTACACTCCAGCTGTCCCTCACCCCCGAGGCTCGGCTTCGCCCTTTTTGCGGAAATTCTTCGTTTTCGCTTCATAACTTCGGATTATAGTAATTACTGACAATGTACGGTTATACAAAATTTACATTTTACGAATAGTTTAATATTTTTGTGCGTAATTTTAATTGTGAGTTATCTACTTCTTGTAAAAAGTCAGGAACATATTTATATTTTATCAATAAGTTCCTGCCTTTTTGCAAACAGGAAATAACAAACAGTGAAAATTGGATACGAAAGTATTAAACTACCAGTAAATTGTAAATTTTCTATAATCAAACATTTCCAATAATACCTCTGAAACGGAAATTATGACGCGAAAACTAAGAATTTCTGCATATTAGGTGAAGCCAAGGCTTAAAAGATATATACAGCCCGTTAAGGTCGGTACAGATATATATTTTTATTCAGTTATTTAAGCCCTGTCTTACTAGATTTGTATTTGAGGCACTTTTGTTAACAAGAACATATCTGCCAACTATAGATAGCATTGTAACGGAAATCCGTTAAAATATAAGAAAAATTGGTACGAAAGCTTTTGTCACGACTATAAATGTTCAATTAGTATTAATGATGAAGTTTGAGTGTAAAATAAATTAAGGTTATATAATGAAGACTGGGGAAACGCCAAAATTAATGGGGTGAAATAAAGTAGAATTTAACAAGTATATGAAATCATTAAAATAACGGTATGGTCGTAATTTATAATACAATTGTAAAATAAATAATTAGTAGTAACGCACAAATTAAGGCATACCTAAGAAGAATTAATTAGATTGATGATGTGACCAGGGTCGGACTGGACCTTCTAAAAGGGCGCAAACCCTTGGATTTTCAGAGGGCGAAAAATATTTTGACATAATAAAAAATTGTTAACTGTGCATTTTTTTATTGCTTTTAAATACAAAACACCTCAACAGCAAACACAGCGTACATTAACTGTCTGATTATTTAATACTTAGTTACGTAGCTCTGAAGTTAATCTTCCAAGTTGTATAAAAGAGAAATAGAAGCATTGGTATCACTAATGATATCTAACAACAATACAAATTAATGGCATTTAAAGAAATTCAAAAAATATATTATCTTTATTTTCTCTATGTAGCTCAAGACTGTGCAAAAGTGAATATTTTTCATGTTTATTGAATTATACGAAAACTAAATCCTATTCCGCAAATCTGGAACTATATCTGGAATTTAAGGAACACATTTAAGAATATGTATACTAAACTTTACAATATTTTCTCCTTTATTGTCTTTAACTAACTGATTTTTCCACTTAAATGTATTGTGTTACAACACAGCACTATAAAAGCCAAAACCGATTTAAACAGAACTTAACAAAATAACTGCTCTGGTGCAACAATAAAATGGCACTTACTCTGAAAACTTATACTAAAATAAGGTCAGACTGTGCAAAATGTCTTAAAAATTCAAGACTTAAAGAGACTATATGCATTTTCTACAGCGACAAAAGTCGTTTCATTTAATCACTTTCGTCTCAGAGTCTATTGATAACATCATTGTCAATTGCTACAAGTTTGTCTCTCTCGCACTTCAATATGACGAATACTTCCAGATTCTCATTTGTCAGATTTCTGCGTAACCTTGTTTTGATTAGTTTAAGCTTAGAAAAAACTCGCTTGCAACTGAGTTAAAGGTATTATGAGCAGATATTTGTTAACTTTGCTAAATTCTCTGTACAAGAGACTGTGCATGTAGTAGTCACAAATCACTTTGTCTGCAAAGTTTATGCATTCTACATGTTCTTGCTTCATTTTCTACATCTTATATTTCACTTTCTAAATCCACTGTAAGATCCTTAGTAAATTCTTCTTTCAGTGTTGAGCATATCTGAGGGCAATCTTGTACACACGATTGTAGCTCTTCAGTTAACTTAACCTTTTTCAACATTAGGCACCAAATCACAAATTTTGTCAAACCCATTTGAGTTTAAACCTCGTTTGAGTTCAGAGAACCTCCGTGAATCAAAACATGTGAGGTCTAGATATAGGTTCTTCTGATCAGCGAATCTGCTCGTCATACTTTGGTCAGGCGTGTCAATAATAACATTTAAAATTTTAATTCGGAACCTATCCATTTCACATGAAACTGTTTCATCTTCTGCAAATTCGCCTGGCATTTTCTTAACGTTTCTTACTCTCTTACGAGGTTGCTCCATTTCAAGATAGATACTTTTTTCATACAGAGAAGGATCTTCTTCCATATTTACACATATTCCTGACATAACTGACACAAACGTTTTTGCACCACTTGATCAAATTGGTGCCTGGCATCCTTCAATCCATTTTGTGCAGCAGAAACGAGTCTTCAAGGCTGTGCATAGTCCAAGTTCTTTGTCTGGAGGTAGTCTGAAAGAGGTGCTGTGGTTTTGAATATTAACAAAAACATCATTGCCACCAATATGGTTTCAAACTAAAGAAACTTCTGCAGAAGTGCATTAGTCTCATTGTGTACCTTTTGATTGAAGTCTTGGTAGTTCTTTATAATACGAGTGTCACGACTAGTTCCACAAATACAGTTTCTGGTTGTGATGTTTTGTCTGTTTCTTCGTCATTTTCGTCGTCAGGAGTGATGTGTATGTTACGAATTTGGTGTCTGTATCTAAACAGTTCGGAAATTACGCCCAACTGTACTTATAAGTTCGCATAGGGTATAAATGACTCTGCGATCATTTTCGTTTTCGGGGGTGATGCACATGTTATAATTTGGTGACTGTATCTTAAACGGTTCCGAAATTACTGTCAACTATGCTTATAAGAATGCATAAGGTGCAAGAGCATGGAACAAGATATTCGAATTTGGCAAGACTCGGAGTAAACCCCTCGCTTTGAATGGTAGTCGGGGCATCCTGGCAGGGACTGGCAGGGGCGAGACCCTTTCGAGAGCCTCGCGTAGTCAATCAGTGTGAAGTAGGGACAACTGGTCGGAATGCGAGAGCATGAAGTATGGACATCTGGTAGGAATGCGAGAGCATGAAGTAGGGACCATGATTGACGTTGTTGACAAGGTATGCAAGAGCGTGAAGTAGGGTCAACTGGAAGGAATGTAAGAGCATGAAGTAGGGACATCTTGTAGGAATGCAAGAGCATAGGCCTCACATAGTCAATCAGGGTCGAGACACTTTCGAAAGCTTCGCATAGCCAGTCTCCTTCCTATCTAGTCGGGGGGCGTGGCAGGGACTTGTAGGGGCGAGGGCATGTGTGAGGGGCGTCGTGGCAGGGACTTGTAGAATATTGGATTGTAAGAGCATGAATAAGGTATTAGATTTTGGGAAGACTTGGAGATAACCCCTCGCTTGGAATGCAAGAGCACGAAGTACAAGATCTAGTAGGAAGGAATTAGATGATAATCGAATTTAGAAGCATTCGGAGAAAACTCCTCGCTTGGAACAAGGTATTCGAATTTGGGAAGACTTGGATAAAACTTCCTGCTTGAAATGCAAGAGCATGAAGTAGGAATAAAGATGGATGTGGCTGGAATGACATTAGGATTGTCGGAATGTAAGAGCATGAACAAGGTATTCGAATTTGGGATGACTTGGAGAAAACCCCTCGCTTGGAATGCAAGAGCATAAAGTACGAGATCTAGTAGAAAGGAATTAGATGTTATTCGAATTTAGAAGCACTCGGGGAAAACCTCATGCTTGGAACAATGTATTTGAATTAAGACAGACTCGGAGAAAACCCCCTGCTTGGAATGCAAGAGCATGAAGCAGGAATCAAAATGGCTGGCAGGAATGACTGAGCAGGATGTTCGGTACTGACTGACAAAATGGCTTCCGACCAAAATGGACGCTGATCTGTCAAGGCATCGCGGCAGTGACTTGCAGAAGAAATGAATGTAAGAGCATGGACAGGGTATTCGAATTTGGGATGACTTGGAGAAAACCCCTCACTTGGAATGCAATAGCATAAAGTACAAGATCTAGTAGGAAGGAATTAGATGTTATTCCAATTTAGAAGCACTCGGGGGAAACCTCATGCTTGAAACAAGGTATTCGAATTTGGGAAGACTCGGAGAAAACTCCCACTTGGAATGCAAGAACGTGAAGCAGGAATCAAGATGGATGGCGGGAATGACTGAGTACTATGTTCGGTACTGGCTGACAAAATGGTCGCCGCTGGTACTGGCTGACAAAATGGCCGCTGACCAAAATGGACGCCAACCTGTCGGGGCATCGTGGCAGGGACTTGCAGAAGAAATGAATGTAAGAGCATGAACAAGGTATTCGAATTTGGGATGACTCTGAGAATGCCCCTCGCTTGGAATGTAAGAGCATACTCGCATAACCAATCGGGGCGAGATCCTTTCGAGAGCCTCGCGTAGCCAATCAGGGACGAGAGTTGCATGACGGGGCCGGTGGTCTCGAACATTCTTCAGGCAAGATGGATGATACTGACATGGAATGATAGTGTGTGAATGTCACTCCTCACTCCTCATTACCCAAAAATGGGTCATGGCCCCACATTGAGGGAAATTAGAAAATTTTGAGAGAAATTCGGGACATTTTGAGGGAAATTTAGTCCATTGGGTCGATTTTGAGGGGGAAATGACATCATCCAAGATGGCCGCTACTCGTCACTCGTCTGGCGCCTGTGCAACAGAACCTACATTTTCCTACTACTGTCCACCTTTGGGTAGTCTCCGTTATTATGTCCTGTGTTGTGATTGTTCTTACTTACTGTTTTTTCATTTTGTTGGTATTTCCGATTAAGTCGTCCACTCGTGCAAACTCTTCCTCTTCATCAACTGCTGTTTTAATTGAAAGGACCATTATAGCCACTTTACCCTCTTCCTCTCCAGAATATTCTGGGGATGTTTTGTATGATTTTTGTGTAGTCACTCTGTAATTTTGGAAGCATGCTCATTGGCATTATTGCTCCGTGGCGGGGTTTTGAAAGGGAGAGTATTGTGCCATTTTGTGTGGCATCTTTCCTTTTCCACTCTTTATATCTTCTTGGACATATTTATATATTATTGGTTTTGCGAAAAAGCTCGCTTTTTCCCCAATTTATTACTTCATTCATTTAAATAATATTTGTGCCATTAAGAAAATTGCTTTGTCAACTTAATGTTTGTATTTTTTTTTGGAGAGTGTCGTTGGCACTTACTATGTAAGTGCACTTACTATGTAAGTGGTGAATTTAATTCATGTTTACTTTTGACAGCGTATTTGAAAATATTGTGCTGTATTTGTCATTTCTCTTGTTATGAGAATTTTTTTCATCTTATTTTAATAATTAATTTGTGTGTGACTCGTTCTAACAATGCATGTGGTAAATACTAGTTGGCATATCGATACTATCGATATGGCAACCTAGAGTGAGTGTTCCATCGCGTGGTTTTAGAACGCGCCCACTTCCTCCTTCTTAGATAATTTTCAACATGGCTTGGAGTGTTAAGTTTTTGGGCTAACTTTTAAATATGCTGCAATAATGAGGTAGAGTCCTCTTATCGCTGCTATGGGAGTAGCTTTTTACCTTATATTTTCCCGGTCGTGTTTTGCACTAATTATTTCATGTTTTGAATGAGTTGTTCGCTATAAATTTTACAGTTAGCGGTAGCAGCGTTATGCCTGCCTTTTGGCGATGCTGTGCCTGGTTGCTGTGGACGACAATTTATGTAGTGGCGTCCAAAGCCAACATTTTAATGCACAGATAAGAATTTACTTGTTTTCCATTGCATGTGCATGGAACACCATCTCAATTTGGCAAGCACAGTGTTCTATTAATTATGTAGTACGAAACGGCAGGTAGGGCCTACCTAATTTCGGCCACCTTGTGGACTTATCCCGATCAAAATTAAAACTTGTTGAAGTTTGATAATACTAAAAGACTCAAAACGTTAAAACAAAAGATAATAAGACAAAATATTTTAAGAAATCTTTTCTTTATTTAATGTGTTAATATGCAAAACAATTTTTTTTCTTTGCCAGGGTGCACCCAGGTTAATTTATCAACAATTAATTTAATGCAAATATTTTTTTTATTTGCTTGTCATGACATTCTTTGTCAACATCAAAAATTACATCTGACAAAAAACTCTTGTTACTGTTACCATGTTGAAAATACAGATATTTATTTTTAATGTAATTATGAAGAATAAATCAAGATAAAACTATAGTTTGTCATTTCTTGTTTAAAATGTTAAAAAAGAAACACGTGGAATTAATTTTCATATTTAAAATTTTGAATGACTCGCCATAGGTGTTTGACGAATGAAGGGATTTTGCGAGGCTGTAAAGGCTTTTGTTTTTTCTTGTATCTTACACCTGGCAACCCGAAATTAAGATCCACGTAGCGCATGGTCCTTGAGCGGACGTGTGAGAACATCGCAGAGGTTATCTGTTGTGATGTGCCGATGCGCCTGCTTGGGCTAGTGGCACAGCGGGACGCCATAATGTTGAAACCACAAGTTGACTCGTACGTTCAGCAGCACATATTCTAACAGCTAGGGTAGTTCGTATGCCAGAAAGTTGTGATACACCTGGCCGTCTAAAAGCTGGAAGGATAAAGGCTTCAATAACTTGTTCGTGGGCGATGCCAGCCCACACATTCACGGCAAACTGTTGTTGGTGATGTTTGCCACCACTGCACGTGGGTTTTCTTCTGCCAAAATGTGGCTATTGTGGGTATTGAAATAGCGATCTCTCGTAAAACACGCTTCGCCTTCAAACAACACAAACTATGCAAACTCAGGCTCGGCAATGTACTGCTGCATAAACCACTGTGCGAACAGCACACGGTGCTGGAAGTCAGCTGGTCCAAGTGCCTGTACATTTTTAACGTGGAATGGATGTAGTCCGTGCAGACAGAGCATTCTCCACACGGAGGTGTGGCTGACGTCCATATCGTGAGCGATCGCACGTGTGCTTGTGGACGGGTTCGCTTCAACTCTGTCCAGTACTTCCTCTTCAAAATGCGGTTTACGAACACCTCTTGCCCTGACAGCTTCATGCGGTGGATGGAAGGTCCCATTCTCTCGCAGTCGCTGATGTAGTCTCTGGAACAGTGTGTGATGTGGCTGCCGTCTGTTGGGGAAGCGTTCCTGATAAAGACATGCTGCTACGCGCCCACAGCCTCTAGCTTCGCCATACCTCATATGCATATCCGCCAGTTCTGCCGATGAATAAGCGCCCATGACTAATATGGTGTACGAAGCGCAGTCACGGTGAACACCCACCAACTGTTTCGACTGAGGCAGCGACAACGACGCAGGTCTGTGTAGCGGAATGGGGTGAGGGAAGGACGTCACGAACTGTGCACAGGACATGCGGTACAATGCGGCTCTCAGTGCTTTTGATACTGCCTATCTCTTCGAGACAGAGGCGAGGTTATGTAACCGGCCCTCACGTTCACTAGCTACAGATGACTGCATTACGACGATAGGCATGTGATACGCGTGCTGCGAAGTGCCTACCTCCCAGGCGCGTGGAACTATTTTACAACGACGTCGGGCGTCTCAAGGGAGCGCTTCCGGACATATATTTTCTAACAAAAGTTGTTCCCCATTACATTACCTTTCGTCGCAATGATCCTGTGACACTTTGTATAAATATGTACACCGTTGGAAAGCGAAAGAAGCGTTCTACAACTTTTATTTGGACTATTTCTTCATATTATCAGAAACGGAAATGTTAAAAGAGTGAAAACCGTAATAAATTTCGCGTAAAAAAATTAAATTTGACGTATTTTAGTGAATTTTTGTTTAAGTAGGTATGAACCTTTACGAAAAAGAGGTAATATACCTCTAGTTGGGTCCTGACAACAGGCAGAAGTTCAGCTTGTCGCCAATTTTTCCCGGCATTCGAGAAATTTTTTCCTTTGATTTCCTGGGCTACCAGCTTTCTTACGTTCTTCCGAACATATCCGTGTACGTATGCGTTCCATTGGAGGTGGAACACGGAATTTTTTTTACGTTATCAGCTTTCGTGATACGTATCCGCGTCCGTGTCTTAGGGCGCACTCCGCCTATAACGAGCAGTCGGCACGCGAAGCGAACATTATTGTGCGGGACGCAATAGTGCTACGGTATTATGATCTCGAAGGTTTGGCGCTCGCCCCTGTGTATTGTTGCGTGCAGTGCAGTGCGTGAATAGATAAGATGAGAAGATTAACTTATTTTTTACTTAGGATGGTAGACGTTCCTCCACAGTCTTATCTCTTAAAACTGAACTCACGATGAAAATAGTATTTTTACAGTATAGTAATTTAGGTGTCATTTAGGAAACAACTCCGGCTTGTGGGACTGTATTAATTGATATTTTATTTCGTACTGTATGTACAAGGCCAGCATGGATTCTGGAAAGAGGAAGAAGTAAAATAACGGTTTCATGAATAATAATAATAATAATAATAATAATAATAGCAACAAAAACGGAAACAACAACTGAAGAAACTCAAATTATTTTCCTTTTCGCGACAAATTTATCTTTGGCTATTTATGCAACAAATCACTATCCTGCCGAAATCAGTTAATTTATAGCTGTGCGCGATTGGTTGAATGTAGGTCTGTAAAAATCCGAGGCTCCAGACGAGGCGCGAACCTTTTCTGAAATCGTGCAGACTTCCCTTCATTCCCCTTCCACCCNGAGGAGCGAACCTTTTCTGAAATCGTGCAGACTTCCCTTCATTCCCCTTCCACCCATTGGTAGGGAGCAATGTGTCTTGTACTTGGCTTTTTTTATGATCGTGAAAATGTACTTTGAAACTGTTGACGCGTAAGTAGGTTTTCTTTCCAACAAGGGAATGAATTTCATTTTAATGATTTAAACTGGTCCTTGCGGGCCCCTTAGTACGCTCGAGTTCCACGGACGGCTTAGTCATCCCTGCCTACCACCCCTTGACGACGAGCCTAGCTGAAGCTAATACGAGTTACGCCGTCGCGTGTAGGGAAGAGATCAAACCGGTGATAGTTTTAGCTCAGCCCACGGAAGTGGACCGGGTATATAATGGCAGCAAATATAGCCTATCACGCTACTGAGGCGCGAGCATTTCCACCGGATGACATTAAAGTTGGGTGAAATAATGCGTAGGTCTGTGGGAAGATTCACCCTTGAGTAGGGAACACCCGCCCAGTCAGACCTGATTTCGATGTAGCACCCTGAAATGTATAGACTGCTCACGGTAAAGTGAGCACTTTTGAGGCCCTAGTTACTTTTTTGGATCAGTCATTTTTGCCCATCCACCACATTTTTAAAATAAATATTGTCACGTAAGTAATAAACACAGTGTATGTATTTCACCGTACTCGAAAGTTAACGTCTTATGCTACAATAAAATATATTTATTGGCTATTATTCCAAATGAGACGGCTTCAAAAGGTGCTCACTTTACCGCGAATAGCGTATAACATGGAGAACCTGAGTTGGAACAGTAACGGAATACGGGGGCTGGAAAAACGGGAATACCCCGAAATAAAAAACCTCAGGCGACGTACAACACGTTTGCCACTTAACGAAATTCCGGGCGTGACCCCGCGGTGAATCGCATCCNCGCGGCCCCGTGTTAGTTGGGTGTTTCATGTTCGCGACGCAGGATGGGAAAAAATATACTAAAAATCGTCTCACTTAGTGTTGTAAGTTTCATTTCGTCCCGGAAGCACTTTCTCTTGAACTCGGTAGGCTTTAAAAATACAATAAATGTGACAACAAAACAATTCTGTAATCTGGTTTCATGATGGAGGCAACCAAACTTCAGTTGTTACCATCAGAAAGATGTGTTAGTTGAATGCAGTTCGGGTGACTTCGGAACAGTTCATATATTTCTGAAGTTGTTCTATTGAAGGTCTACCTGATTGTTGTCTATAAGTTAACAGTCTAGATTGGTTATCCGTGAGTAAATTCCGTTCCTACAACAAATTTCTTTCCAAGGTTTTTTTTTTTTGCTGCTTGAAATTAAATTATTTTATCTCCTTAGCGAAAACAAATTTTCTAATGGCTTTGCCCATCTTCATGTAACAATCAGGTACGCATTTGCCTTATTCGTTTGTTTCTTTTATAAGAAGAAAACCTAACGTTCTAGAAACTTCGGATGGTACATATTTACCCCAGGGTCTGGAAATGGCAGGCGTACTAACCGGGTCTGCTGCAGACTGTCCGCTCACCATTACGGCGGAATGACTCATTGTAAACAAACACAAACAAACCCGAAATAAGCTCCGGCGTAACCCTCCATTGTAAAAAAAAATGCCGAGCACGGGAAGTTTCACGTCGTTCAGCTGTCGTAGGCTTTTCTAGAACAGGATGTCGCGGCAGAAGATTCTACACACGTGTAAGCGTTAAATCTTATGTAAACAAAAAAAAACTGAATATGTTTTTTTTTTTCAAGGCCTGTATATGTTTTGTGAGTTTGTTTTCGTACTCAGTTTTAGCGTGTGCTCTTCTTAAGAGCTCTCAAGACCTCGCTGTTAAGAGCCGCCTAAATCTCTTCACTCACCTTTCTCTTCTTAGTGGGATTACGTTGTTAAGAGCCGCCCAAAACTCTCAACTCAATTCAACTCAACTCTAACATTCCCACTTGTATGCGATAAGCTAAATGGAGAATGCGCGCGTGTGTGTGTTTTGTATATTTACTGTTTTTATGACAACTGGCATTTGACAAAAATGCCAAAAAAAAAAACAAGTGGAAAATAACTACAGTTCTAGTGTAACGTAATTATTTGATAATTTCGCTCTTGAATATTATATCAAACAAATTTGAGAAAGTTGCCTGTTGAACGATGTGCTTCATTTCAGCCAATGTGTTTCTTGAAGTCGTAGGAATTCCACTAAGCAATTTCTTTAAAACCCGACAGTTTGCTTTCCTGCTATTAAGCTCTTACTTCTGAATACATTTAATAGGAATTTTTTTTTGCAAATTTGAAGTAAACATATGGACGAACCACGTAGTGAATCTCAGTAAAATTTCTTTGTGATATTCTATTAACTTGAACAATTGTTTTGAAATGGAGTCAAAATCTTAATTGTGTGCAATTTTGAAATCTGTATGATAAAGATATAACTTTAAAATCTACAGTATCTAATTCCTTTAAGTAGGTTTCTAAATTATTTTGCTTTTCTTCCCCCGTCGTACCGTTTTACGGTATATCACAAAATTAGAAAATATAATAAAAATATAGACAACGTTTTTTTTTTTGGTACTTGAAACTTTATAAGTCTATTTTATTCTGGTGTCGAGAAAATGTTAGTTAACAATATTAACATTAATAATTATTATTTCGTGTGCGAACGTCTTTTAGGAGATGGCAGTGCATTCATCAATACAAATAAAGCAACGTTCGTTTCGCAGTAAAAGAAATTGGAAAAATCAAAATACATTACATTTTTAGTATAGTCTTGTCAACCAAATCAAGTGTCTTTTTAAATTTGGCTTAGTTTTTTTAATTTAGAGACAAAAAAAGTGTTTTATTTTTTAGAATGGAGAATGATCCTTCCTTAATATACTGGTTTGTAGTAGTAGCAAAAAGTAAATGTACCTTTCAGCAAAATTCATTCAGGCATACTACGTTTATACTTTTTATTATGTTTTATTTGAAAGTATAAGCCTATGCATCCATCGTCCCGTCTCTATGAGCGTGTGTGTAATCCACCTTTCATGAATTTTTAATCACTGTATAGATCCTATTGAAATTTCAATGAAATATGGTGTCAACAACTGGCATCCCGACGTAGCCACATTCACGGAACAAACATTCTTAGTTTCAAACACTAAATACATGCAAATTTTTCTGTGAACACAGTATTATGTTAATCGAAATACGACGTATCAGTCCGTCTGTACACGTTTATGTCATTTTGAAGCACGATTCCCGGTTCTTCCCAGCCATTGATTCTGCACCCGTTGTGATCTACTATTCGAAACAGTATTTGAATTACACTGGCACTACGTAGTCTCAAAAAATATAAACTATTTTTTTCATTCTTATAGTCTAGCAAAACATCTTGTATAAAAATATATACCTGTATTAAGGATTTGAGGCAATGATTTAAAGTAATCTGTTTGATGATAACTCAGCAGCTCAGGATAAACTCCGTTCCGGTAATCAGCATTGCAAGCTGTAATGTATGATTAATTCAGTGATGGAGTTTTGATTACAGTCATCATTCGTGAGTACTCATGACGGCATTCAGAGAATAACGTTCCATCCGCCGTTGTTTTGGATAAATTGTAAATGACTACTGTATCCCAACAACACCCGAGGGGACGTACGAGTACATCCCTTAGAAATCGGCGCCCCGTGATTTCCGCAACTGTATGATCACGAGTGTAATTTATGTTGTCCACATGCACGGAAGGGTCTTATTAAAAAATTGTTTCAATTTTGAACGAGGTACTAGAAAACGGGTTTTAGGATAGCAGTAACATAAGGCAACCTTTTTTCGTTAATTTTTGGGTGAGGAATAATAATCCACGATTACAAGCTCAATAATGTTTTTGCGTCATGAAAATGAATGCAAAATAATGGTGGCGGCCCCTATTATTTCCATGTTAAATTAATTTTACAGAAAGTTTTCGATTATGCATTACGTAGACTTTCTGTGTTTATTTTAAAATATTTTATGTAATATTTGTAGCAAACTAATAAAATATTATGCAACATATATTAACGATGCTTGAAGGTAGAGCTTAAACACACCTTTATTGTGTAGATTTTACAGAAAACATTTGAAATTGAACAATGACATCCAGGATGATATTTATTTGACCGAATATCTGCAACCACTGCAAAATCAGTCACCGCCATAAAATTATTTAGCGTATTAGAGAAAATAAGGGTTGCAACCCTGCTGTCGCATAAATGTCTGTGATGCCGAAGCTTAATTGTGTTCTAAATGACGGATTATGAATGAGCTCGTGAAAATTAACGAAAAAGGTTATCCTGCGTTATCACTCTAAACACCACCGTTTGCAAGGAATTAATGCATAAATGCCAAAACCATTGCAATTTTGCTCCTGGCAGGCAAGCAACATGCATCACATATTATTCCTTAAAGGAATCTCTCAAAGTGTCCACCGTCAACTTCAACGCACAGGTTAAAGCATCATTATCCTGGCTGTCAGTGTTCCATTTCAAATGTGCGCTATAATGTTTACAATAAATATGTGTTTCCGACTTATTTTTTCATAAGGAGGAATATGTAGGCGGAGTTCGTCAGTGTTTTTTCTGGCTCATCCTACATATATTACGATTCCAAAATAGCACGCTGACCAAAGATAAAGATTTTAAAATATTTTGAAATTAAGATATATATTATAAACTATATTAAAATGTTTTTTCTTTCGTTTGGAAATTACTTTCTTTTTGGTTGTAAATTTGTTTCACGTTTTCCTCGTAATTTTGGCATAAGGCCACCAATAGGTCTATATCAACGTTACGAACACCCAACATGGCAGACACCTTATTGAACATGGTCGACGTCCAACTGGAATGATAGAGCATGGACACTTGACTGACTTGCTCCTTGCTTCTCTAGTATCCTGTCCCAGAACTCTCATTTTTATACGTCTATTAACGATGACGGCTTTTGACATATTTGCAGGTGAATTTCATATATTTATGCACAGTACCATTCAGTGGTAACAGTTTATCTAGAGTAAAGAACTTGTACTGGACAGCACTCATTGTCTACCGCACTAACATCAAAACCACGTGTAGAGCCAAGCTTGATTTTGGAAAGTAGGGGTTTCATCAACGTCCACCCACTGCCCACTTCACATGCAATCATCGCATAGGATCCACTTGTCATCACACTTTATTGATACGATCGAGTAAGGGCTCATAATTGTGAAAAACTAACAGGTTATTGCGGATTTACAGCCGCTGCTGTTTCTATTGCCCCTTCAGTTCGTGCAGTATACCCACCTATTCAGCTGTCAATTTTTTTTCTTTTTCACATTTTTTTTGCAGATACTGTAGTTCGAAATTGTTGCATCTACTCTTGTGTTCAAAGCTCTGTTATTCACCCATGACATGCGTCCTTTACCTTCTTCATCTTGGTCATCAGTAAGCAAGTTTTCAAACCAGCGACGCAACCATCGTCTATTCTGAAGTTTTCGCCCCAATTCGCTCACCATATTACGATACAGTTTGTCAGCCGTGTGTCCCAATTTCTTAACTCATGCAACAAAATTACCCGTAAATCATGCTGTCCCAGCTGGCTCGTTACACCGCCCACACGTCCTGACACCCGTGTCTGCACTGCAAATGGTGTGAGGTTCTTTGTTACTGTGGCCTTTAAGAGTTAGCTATTACCTACCTACAGTTCCATTGGTCCTTGGCAGTGGAATAGGAACGCGTAANATCCCCCCTATCTTGCAAAAAAAAATTTATTTACCTCCTGCCTTTACTGTTTTTTTTCCTACATCTGGAAAATGTTTTCTTTTCCTTGTGTCGTGTTGCGTTTATGCGTGTGCCAGCGCCGGATTTCCCTTGTAGCCGCCTGTAGGCCCTTTAAAATGTGCCGCCCCTCCACCACGCTGTTTTCTTTTTCCTACCTCATCTTTATTTATTATTTTAATACCCATGTAGAGCACACAAGGGGTGACAATTTAATTTGAACCAACGTGTATATGTATTATTATTAAATAGCAATATTTAAAAATAATAATTACTTATTTTCAAGAACAGTCTTTCGTTATTTAAAAAAAAGTTCATGTAATTTTAAAATACACAATAAAAATTTAATAATATTATCTACTTTTATTTTGCAGGTCTTTCTAGAATGTTTCCTTTGACCAAACGCATCTACATCCTCGAAAATTACACCATGCAGCATAATCACTGCCAGTAATGTAATTTTTGAGTATGTAGATAATAAGCACTGCCAGTGCCAGTCCACGAGTTCTAAGTTGCCCACCTTAACCATTGTTATAGAAGGTACCGAATATAATAAATTAACATACAGTTTATGCTCGCTGGCACAAAGAACGCGAGTATGAGTTGGCTCGTATCGCATCAGCAAGACAACTAATGTCATTCATCACTGAGGCCAAGCCTCTCAGCGCCGCCCCCGCGAATCATCATTGTGATAAAACTGCGACGTAAGCCGGCTGGAGTTTTGTGAAATTAAATACAGAGGATAATTACCATGTGACTTCCCGTGTGAACATAAAGGTTGAAAATGGAAACAACCCGTATCAAATGTGCGCTGTGTGCGACTTATTATCTTGACAGTATCGTGTAAGCGAAAATTATCAACAGACCACGATCTCGTCTACCCGAAGTAACGCAGCTGTCTTCAACTGTGCAAATTGATCTAAATACAGACATTGACACTTTGGTGAGTTTTGTCATAATTATTGTGTATTAATAAATAAACTTATTAGTACTTTTTGCATTTTTCTTCAGATTAACACACACTTCATTAGCACCATATTTAACCTTGGCATTTAAATTTAAAATGGGAAAACCTCTGAAGCGCGACTTTATATCCACCCCCGTTCCCAAATCCAAAATCTATATATNATATATAGCTGCATCAGCTCCACAAAAAACACAGGGCACTGATTGGTATAAGCAGAGTAACAGATGTAAATGAGACACGTCCAGACCATCTCAGTCCAGATTCTCCAGGTTCATACGCTCGTTCAAAAATTGATGTGCATTTCCACAGACATACAAAGCAACAAACTGTTTCAGTTTAGTTCAGCAGCAGTTTAGTTCAGCATATTTCATTAGTGTTTTCTTCTTTCCTACACTCAAAAGTTTGTCTGGCAATAATAGACCGCATCTCCTCTGGTACCACTCATGCTACACCACTGATGTCATGGGATAGTATCACAAAGAGTCAGTATGGCGTGTTTTCACCCTGGACAGCACCCTATATAGTAAAATGGACTGCCAAGTTAGAGAACAAGATTATCGAATATGTCATGGGTTATGGAGTGTCATTTCTGCACCAAAGCCACCCAAAATTCTTGAATGGTTTGTGTAGGTACTTGGCGCCCGCAGTAGGCTTTCTTAGTGCGACCCAAACCTGCTGGAATTGGGTTGAGATCGACACTGGCCGGCTAATCTATACAAATAATTTCCTTGGTTTCCATGTCATCTACAAACAGGAAATGCATACTCACTGCACCTCTGAAAAGTCAGACGTATCGTTGGAGGATGGGAAATGCTCTCTGGGAGTACAGTCCCACTCGGTGCATCAGTATACATAGTACCTGTAAATTTTCTTCCCTTGTGGCTGCTTTCATGTCCTCAGCAAGGATTTATGTTTTGCACCAACTGCATTGTCTGGGAGTTGGGACAAAATAATGATTTCCTTGTCAAGTTGTAATCCCTGAACTTCCACGAAACCTCTTCCAGATACTGAAAATAACACTCTGCAGGGTGTGCAGGTCATGGAATACCATCATGTGACTGCCTCGGTACACCACAGGTGTATTCCACCTTTGTGTTANTGCAGGGTGTGCAGGTCATGGAATACCATCATGTGACTGCCTCGGTACACCACAGGTGTATTCCACCTTTGTGTTGCATTCACTTTTATCCTTTTCTTCCCATTTGTGGTTTTTCCTGTCAATAAGTTATTTAAGTTAGGCTGTGTTCTTGTTTCAGCTTCAGACTGGGATTATCAGGGTGTCGGCATAACAAGGAAACTACCATCATTTTTGNAGGCTGTGTTCTTGTTTCAGCTTCAGACTGGGATTATCAGGGTGTCGGCATAACAAGGAAACTACCATCATTTTTGTTAGTCAGACATTTTGTTAGACGACATAACAAGTAGTGACCCAGAAAGTACTTTTATTTAACATTAGCCTAACTTTGTAATGTTGACATTGATCTAACAATGACGTATCAGCTCAATATATTTATGTTGGTACACATACAGTGCATTTGAATTCATGCCAATCAATATCAGAGTAATCAGCCATATGGAACGATATGCTGATGCCTTTTGGTCTTAATGGCTGAGAGACTATCATAAAATGTCTTCCTTTCTATGACTTGATGTGTACTAAACCTGGCCAAAAAAAATATCTTCCTTTAAATGGCCAGATGTCTGCTAAATATCATAGATGCTTATCATGTTACTAACATTGGATCAATAGTTTTTGTTTGTTGGAGATCTTCATCAAACACCTGGATTTTATATATGAACCCTAAAGCACTTCCAATTTTCATGTTTTTTTTCTGGCTTATGCTAATCAAATATAAACAGTTTACCACGATACTAGTCGCAAACAAAACTAACAACCTAAGCATGCAATAAAAAATATAAGTTTTATCTATTGAAAGTCATGGATTTAATTCATTTGCATATTTTGAACTTTAATAAAATGAATAAAGCTGAGTGCAATGGTTTTTTTATTATATTCATTTTAAGCTTGGCTCNCATATTTTGAACTTTAATAAAATGAATAAAGCTGAGTGCAATGGTTTTTTTATTATATTCATTTTAAGCTTGGCTCAATAAATTTTCGATGATTACCAGATGTGGCACAGTGTTATTTCTAGCTAAGTTAAGTTGTTATATTATTTCTAGTTAACAGCTGTATTTTCAAGTTTTGTGTTGCTATTGTGATCTATAGTTTATTACTTGTAAAAATTTATGAAAGTTGACATGTGTCCTTGTTATTTGAAATTGTTTACATAGTTTATATACTTAAAAAAACTCACGTAGTTTGCAATTTTGCTGAAATGATGGATTGTTCTGGTATTTGAATTTGTGTTTGGTACTGCATGCCATTTTGGTACTTAATGATTAAAAATTAGAATTATTCANATATTATTTCTAGTTAACAGCTGTATTTTCAAGTTTTGTGTTGCTATTGTGATCTATAGTTTATTACTTGTAAAACTTTATGAAAGTTGACATGTGTCCTTGTTATTTGAAATTGTTTACATAGTTTATATACTTAAAAAAACTCACGTAGTTTGCAATTTTGCTGAAATGATGGGTTGTTCTGGTATTTGAATTTGTGTTTGGTACTGCATGCCATTTTGGTACTTAATGATTAAAAATTAGAATTATTCAGTAAAAGTCAAATATTTGGGTTTTAATTTGCATGGTTGTTCACAGAAAAGCTAAAGACAATGGGAATTAATTGTTATGGGCTTTGAACAACCTAGATACTAACTTGATGCTCAGAAATGTTGAGTCATGTCAGATGTTGGGTTTTAACTATCATCAGTTTGTCCTCTTTGCCATAAGAGCATGGTGCCTTAAGGGCTCCGCCTGGCTGGCATACAAAGTGCATTGCAGAGGTTTAGTAGAAAATATGTGATTCAAAAACGGTTGGATATTATGTAGTGGTGTCTAAACATGGAAAGCATTTAAGATTTGTTTCATGCCCAAATACGAGTTTCAAATTCTCATTTCAAGTCCAAGGATAATTTTTTGAGGTGTGAAAATGGCTAAAACTGGTGTTTCCAGGATCAGTTTTAGCTGCTAAATTTTCTATATAGAAACTTTTGAGTTTTCTTGGGACACATACCATACTTTTATCTTCTTTAGTGTTGCATGAAACTATAGGGCCATTGTTTAAAGTCACATTTAAGCAAGTCACAGATGTAAAGAATGCACGCCAGTGAGTGCCTTGCGTGTAGAGATGACAAGGCAAGTGGCGAGTGAGCAACAGTCAGCCTTATAGTTCATGCTTTTCGAGGCCTTAAACGTGAAAAACAGTTGCAGGCATGTGAAACCCTTAAAATTCGTGGCCCCTGGAGACTCATCAGTATTAATTAATTATAAAATACTTAAATTTTATGAACTTTTTGTTGCCTTGTTGAGCAGAATGTGATGTGGAGTCATGTTGTTTCAGATGGTGATGGCAACACTGCAGAAGGATGGGGTGGAAGTTATGGAAGCGGGCAGAGCGCTCAAGGTGCAAGCAGATGCGCCTCATCTCGTCAGCATGGGGGGCGGCCGACTGAGCACCGCTGTCACCTTGCACCCTCTGGCTCCAGGTGACTGCTCTGACCAACTCCATGCATCATGCTTCTGTTAGACCATACTGAGCCACAGGGCTCTGTGACTAAAACCCTTCTATAGACTGTTCTTGGTTTATTGAGCACTTCTGAAATCAATCTCCGAAAGATGTCACTTCCCTTATCTGCATATGTTTTAATGGGCACAGTGATTGGAATGTGAAGGGAAAACAGTTCCATGTATTAACATTGAATTAAAAAGAGCTATGCAAACATTTGTGAATACCAAAGTTATTTCTTTTGCATTCTGTTTTTTTAATGTATTTGTCCAATCATAAGCCATCTTAAAAATATTTTCTTTTCTAATAATTTCTCAGTTTCACTTGACCGATACATGGATAAAGTGGTTAGGCCTAGGGAAATGCTAATTTTACATGTGGTGGAAGAATACACAATGCGCATATAAGTAGATCTTAAGCAGGGCTTTCAAAAGTGCTCAGTTTATGTACAATGAACAGCCTTTAGTTGACAGTACTTTCCTTATTGAGTTATGGTTAAAGAAAAACTAATCAGTGTTTTTTCATTGTACTGTGTATGTGACAATCTCAACATACATGAATATATACATACACTAACGGACCCGGCAGACGTCCTGCCCGAACGTTGGCTTGCCTGCTATTAGCGGTCATATTATTATTAATGTAAACATTAATGTAACAGTCATATTTTTATTAATCTAAAAAAAGTAAAGTATATTGAAATAAATGTTGAATCTTAATACTAAAAGAAATAAAGTTTGTTTTGTTTTTATCTTAATGCGAGTTGATGGACAGTGTTTTTCGTCAATCCCTGAGGTGTATAAATGAACAAACTTGATGGTTTGCCAACGCGAGAACACGCGACATATAATTGGCCATGTGAGAAGCACGGATTTTCTAGAGCCAACCCACAAATGGACATTGTTTGGCCTTGTGACTTATTAATAGTCATTGCAAATGCCAAGCGAATTGGAAATTGCAGGCGTCTGAATGAAATGGGCGAGTCTGAAGGGATCATTGGTATCCGTGGCAGGAGAACATCTTCATGTTGAAACTTGCCGTTCAAAATGATAGCTTCAAGAACATTGCCCATGATTTTTTTATGACCAATCGCGTGCCATTGCATAACTTTGGTGCATTTAAATTCCAAAGCAGAATGATTGGTGAACCAATTTTTAATCGCAAGTTATGTGGTGGCATTCCCGGTAAATCCAGTGAATTCAAGAATTCAACAGGATAGTTGACTGCTTCGTCAGGATCGACAACAGTGTCGATAGATTTGAACGACATCTCATTGTCTGAAATCACCGTACAGCAGCAGTAGAGCGCCACCGAAAAGTCTGGTATTATCGTTGAGATATTTCATCGTTCTATCGAGAACTTCAAGTGAATGCTTGTGGGCCATAGTGCATTCATCCCAGATAATAATTTTGCATTTTTGCAAAACTTTAGCAATGTCGGAATGCTTCTTTATGTTGCACATTGCGTCTGGATTTGTGTGAACGTTCAATGGCAACTTGAGTGCTGAATGTGCAGTCAGTCCACCATCAAGCAAAGTCGCTGCAATGCCTGATGAAGCAATTGCCAACGCAATATGATTTTGTGATCGAATGCGCGCAAGTATCAGTGAGATGAGGAATGTTTTGCCAGTGCCGCCTGGTGGGTCCGAAAAAAAGAATCCGCCTTGTTGTGCTGTAATTGACAAATTAATCCTATCGTATATGTTATTTTGCTCAGTAGTGAGCAGTTGCTCATTATTTGCTACAAAAGTAGTCAAAGAGGCCGCATCGAACTGTTGTTCGCGCTGCACATCGCTGTTAATGATGTCTGTTGCTGGGCGGTTAGGCGATGGCATACCTAAATGAATGAGTGGCATATCCGAAATGAGAATGCAAATATCCTCAGTCTTTATTAACGCCTCGTTATATATTTCCGGCGAAAAATCGATATTGGGATCTTGATCAGCGGTCCGAATGCGATGCAGAATGTCTTCGCTCATGGAATCTTTATATTTGTCCCAGAGAGCAGAAGCTTGCGACGGAAAGCAATGTCGTCCACAATATTGCGAATAATGGGCGAATTTGATGAGGAGAGAAACTCAGTACTGCATCTGTAAGTGTGAGATCCCAATGGTTGTCATCTTCCAGCAAATGTAATTCGCAACACGCATCGTGGTATGCGTCGTACAAAATACCATTGACTGTTCACAAGTATTGGAAGGACGTCGGTCCAGGAACGTTAACCAACAACAAACGCAAGAAGAAGCATTCACGTTGCTTTGGATGGACTGTGTATTATCGGCCTAATGCATTTCCCATAAATATGCCGTCGTATCCTTGGACTGGAACGCCTCGCTTTCGTAGGTCCCACTTTTTTTAACTGTTTGTTCCACGTGAAAAATCGTGGCACATCAGTATACATTAATGTCTTTGCGAATTGACCGAAAATACCTGGTCGGTTGCATAGTTCGAAAAATTCAGTCAGTGTGGTTTTTGGGGCAGTCAATGCTCGTTGTATAGCAGTCTCTTCAGTGAAATAAACACTCTGTCCATTTTCAAGGCGCGCGGCCAAATGTAGAACAGCAGGGTCTCTGTTGTGTATTGGAAAACTCAAAATGCGCCAAACTGCTTCATTGCTGCTAATGCATCGGCCCATTTGATAACGTGTTATTTCGTCGTTATCATTTACATTTTGAACAGCAAATACAACCATATCGCTGCCCTTATGAACGCGTTTGCAAATCTATTTGATGGACTTCACCGGACTGCAGAACTCAACGTTTATGTGTGCTTTGTAGGCTTTGGACAGCAATGGCGAATACGGAACCACCCAGCGATTGTCAATGTCAACCGGATTTCCACCGTTTGACATGCGCAATTGATATGATTGGCCACCATTGTCTGTGTCTCTACGACGATACAATGGATAACCATCGATATTAGTGATAGTATCGTTTATACACATTTTTGGGAAACGTTTCGTACATTTTCCATTGTCCATGCACGGCGCCGTCATGTTGAGATCACCGCATGGATCATGTTAGCGGTAACAATGTCAAACAACTCTTGATCGATATTCCGATCCGGAATTTCTGCTGAAATAATTTTATCAATTTCTTCTGGCCGTACTATGTCGACCAACCAAATCAAAATATGTGCACGTGGCAAACCTCGTTTTTGCTATTCAACAGAATACAGCCAGCAACGTGTTTCGCCGAATACATAGTGATGTGTAATCAAGTTCATCAACGATTTAAATTTTTGTTTGAAGACACGTGCAGTGATATCATGGCAATGCATTACTGTTTGACATGGCAATAACGAAATTTTAATTTCATCCCAGTTTGGATTGCACGTAAATGTAATGAACAAATCTGGTCGGCCGT
>NQII01004479.1:103929-145895 GCA_002778355.1 Clitarchus hookeri
CTGTTTGACCTGGCAATAACGAAATTTTAATTTCATCCCAGTTTGGATTGCACGTAAATGTAATGAACAAATCTGGTCGGCCGTGCGCGCGTACGAAAATCATGGCGTCTTGAATGTATTCTTGCATATAACGCGGACTACCAATAAATGATGATGGAAGAATATATGCGGTACCGATGTCGTTGATATTAGTTGTTTCATCTACGTTACTGACAGTAGCATCACGCAAATGAATGTACTCCTCGGAACGCAGCTTCGCTTGATTATACTTGATGTACCGTAATCGCTCGCTTTCAATTTTCGCATACATATCAACGATGCATTGATGAAACAGCTGGCGGCATCGGAGAATGTTATTGTCTTCATTTGCACGAATCATCAACCGATATGCGTAGAAGTTCATCGCGCTCACTTTCTTGTTGGTTTCTGCACCTGCAAAGTAAAAGTATAAATAAGACAAAAATAAATTAATCGTAGAGAAAAATAAAAAAGAAAATAATGCGTATATTGTACCTGTCGCTGAATTTCTTTGTTTGATGTTGAAATTATATCCATCTTATCCTTCCCAAAATATCAATGGATATTGCAAAGCGTCGTAAGAACGATGACTGTCTTGAATTGTCTGCAACTTGTTATCTCTGCGNATTGTACCTGTCGCTGAATTTCTTTGTTTGATGTTGAAATTATATCCATCTTATCCTTCCCAAAATATCAATGGATTTTGCAAAGCGTCGTAAGAACGATGACTGTCTTGAATTGTCTGCACCTTGTTATCTCTGCGTTGGATCCGTATATCTCGACGTTCGTATGCGTCGCCAACCATAACAACTGCAACTTTATTAGGTTGGTGCATTGTATTGGCGTGCGTGCTCTCCAGGTGGTACTTTGCCTGCTTTGATGACGATCATGTAGCTGTCGTTTTGCAGTTTGTTTGAAACAGTATTGAACAACTGGACCAACTGGTTGTGATTTCGCAAAAACGGTTCCAAAGTCGCCACAATTTCTCTCCCCTCCATCTGCTCGATGTGGTTGTATTGGCAGCGTGTGTTTATTTGTTGCTCCTCATCGCTCATGAAGTAGATTTGCAAGAATTTTGGATCGACATCAGGCATTGACATTAAAGAACCAATTTGATGATACACTTGGCCCTGAATCTTAAACGATGATTCAAAATTGCGACCATCCTGATTCTGAAAAATTTTTGTTGCTCCAAATGATGCAATTTGGAAGCAAGAATTGAATTTACGAATTTAACGCAAAAACAATTTTGATTGAGGTGTAGCTCCAGCCAATAGTGTTTTCAATGGTTCTGACGGCGAATTCAATAGTGGCAGTACAACTTTTCCAGACGCGCAGCAGAAACCGGCCGATTCACCTTTGTATTTGAATGCATGGCAGTGTTGGCATTCTTTGTCCATAGCGCCGATGACAATTTGTGAATGTGACGAATAGTCGATGTCCGACTCATATTCGAACGCAAGGCGGAGAAGTGGTGCACGTGTCAATGCGCGATTACTTGTAGGCGCTGTCGTTCATGTGCTCTGTGTGAGTCGGTGGCTCGTTGACGCGCCTGTCTTTGTCTCAATGCATTAGCTCGAAGGCGTTCGTTGCGTTGCTCTTGACTTTCATTTGCACGCGTGTTTGCAACCTGGTCTCTTAAATTTGCATTGTCCGTCAATTGATCTTCTGCCGCTCTATTTAACCGACGGGTCTGGACTATTTGTGAATTCCGTGTACGTCGACCAATATTTCCTCCTCGTCCACGAAGACGTGGCATTGTTCTGTAATAAACACACAACACATAAATATAAGTAACTCATATTTGAATTTTATGGATTATATAATTTGTTGGAAAACTTACATGTTGTTTAACACTCTGTAAATTTTATATGTTCTGATATGCGAAAAATCTTAAATATCAAAACAACGTCAATTATTCATAAACTTAAAATTGTTTTCACTTTAAAAAATAGGGGAGGGGGTGAAATTTTGTAGTTATATGTTCTGATATGCAAAAAATCTTAAAAAAATAAAACAATTTTTTTTGTCAAAAAATAAAAAAAATGTTTGGAACCCGATAGCAGCGCCACCTACCGGGTCCAATTGTGAATCTAAACTATCCAGGGATCCACTCAAACACACACAAAAAATTTCATCAAAAGTGGTCCAGCAGAAGAATTATATATATATATATATATATNATATAAGAAAAATCTTAAAAAAATAAAATTTTTTTTATCAAAATATAAAAAAACTAATTCCTGGAACCCGATCGCAGCGTCACCTACCGTGTCCAATTGTGAATCTAAACCATGCAGGGACCCACTCAAACACACACAAAAAATATCATCAAAATTGGTCCAGCCGTATAGGAGTTCAGTGACATACACACGTACAGAAGAATTATATATATAAAGATAAATGGCCTTACATAAGTGAACACTTGAGAATAAATAAATAAAAAAATTAACATATATATAATCTCTCATGGTGGTCCCCTGGTACTGCCAGTGGTGGTGGACTGGGTATGGAGTTGTGAGACGCTGTCATATCCTTTGCTGACACTGTCCTGTCCAATACTCCAAAGCCTCAGGGAAGCGCCTGAAAGGTGATTCTGACAACCGCTGCTCTGACCACCAGGGAACACTGACATGAGTCCAACCTTGCATGCTCTCATGATCACACGTTATACCATCACAACACCTGTATCACCATGCTGATGACTAGAACATTGGAAGTGGCCATCAGCAGCAGTATCTTGTTGGTGTTTGGATAAGCACTTGCTTTGCCCAACACCATGCAAGTCAGCTGATGATCCTACTTTGATCTGACCACATGGGCGACACCAGGACAGTCCTGTGGTTTAGATCTCAACCGACCGGCATCCATGTTCCAACACAACACTATACTGTCCGAATGTAGCACAATGTAGGCATCACCAGGCATCATGGCACCCTTGATCAGGATGTCTACGACCAGCCAACACCATTAGTGCTACCCGGGTGAATGTGTGTGTTCATGGTCTCCCAAAAGCAAAGCAATATTCCCAGTGTGTGCACCGAGTTTGAAGTGCATCGGTAACCTCAAGAAATTTACGCCAAGGTAAATGCAACATGGCTGCAGAGTTGGCCACTGGCTTCACCCATGCCAACTTAGCAAGTCAACCCCCAAGTGTCACATGACAAGGGGCATTTATGATGAATTTATTGTTATGTAATTTACAGGGTCGTAATCAGTGTTCTATGTATGCTCTTTTCAGCCAATCATGTTTACAAACTGAGATAGGCAGTCTATAATGACTTAANGTAATCAGTGTTCTATGTATGCTCTTTTCAGCCAATCATGTTTACAAACTGAGATAGGCAGTCTATAATGACTTAAGCTACATAAACTTAACAATAAACTATGTTCACTTTATTTATTTCACATAATTTAAAAATAGGGCATATGTATTTTATGTTAGGGAATGTGTAAAATCTAATTTAGTTAAGGGAAATTTTCTCACATTTCATTTACATAATCATAGTGCTGGAACACTTTGTTCCATTTTCATAGCAGACGTTTTTGGGAGCAGACCACGTGTGAGCACCTCCCGGGCACAACAAGGAACCTTTGTCTACTCATAATGAACAATAAGTTTTTCTTTTCAATGGAACATCTAATTCATTAACTTAACTTCATTAGCCTGGGAGGAGTGCCTCTCCTTCTCTTGCAGGCTTGGTACACCCTTAGAGCTTCAAGTATTTAATTTTCATATACAGACTTTTGTCTCCTTTGTTCAACTAAAGCCACTGGCGGACTTTGTGTGTTGGAACTGCTTCAGTTAAGTGAGAGCACTTATTGTTGTATGTGTGATCATCTTATTGGTAAATAAAACTATGCATCCTCACTGTTGCCATAGGCAATATTATATCAATGTTTAATTGGCGTGTGGAGAAGCCTTACAGCTCTACAGTGTAGCATGACTGTAAGTATTTGAGTAAGTCATAAGTTCACGACCTGCAACCTCATTGGTACTGGGAATGACAGAAATCACCCACGGTTAGCAACCATTCATAATGCAACATCATCTTAGACTTGGGGCACAAAGGGAGTAGCAGCCACCTGGGTGGTTGACCACGACCAGCAACTACCTCTGAGCAGCCTGGTAAGCTAATGCTTCAAGACATCTCTGGACTGGTGAGTTTCCTCACCAGAAATGTACAGGAGACACTGTGCGCCTGCTACATCGTCTGCTCCTCCCCCTGACCTGAAACCCTATAACATCAACACTGATGATCTTGGAACCCCACCCATGGTCTGTAGTTACTGATTTCTGAAAAGCCATTTCTCAAGGTTCTATAACTTTGGCAGATAGGTCTGAAGACACTTCCCCCTGGTGAGCAACACACCAACTGGTCAATGCACCGCTGATGTGTCTGTTCTCTGTTGTTTCAACTTGGTACAGTACCAGGGTGGCCACTCTTCTGGAAAACCTGGAAAAGTCAGGGAATTCTGTTGGCCAGGGGATAATCAGGGAAAAGTCAGGGAATTTTGTAAAATATATAAAAAGTAAAGGGAAACGTTTTAAGAATACCATTGAAGTGCAAAGCTTGTATCTCAAATTATGGAAATTGTTTTTCAGTAAAGACACTCTTCAAAAATGTTTTCAATTATTTCAAGCTGTTACGTTAGTATTTATCATTAATGGATATGAATAAATTGTTACCATAGAAAACACATTATTAGTAAATGTCATATTTTATGCAGTTTTTCACGAGGAATGCAGTGATACACAAAGACAAAATGTTTTGTGTTTACTATATATATTTGGGATAAAACTGTAACTATAACACAACACAATACTTAAAAAAAAAAATGTACACAAACTTTATTAATTCGTTCTACACACTTTCATTCTGATCATTTGTACACTCTTTCATTCTGTTCATTCTCACTATGGTCAAAATATTTATCTTATGAGACAAATGGATTGACTTGTGACTTCTTTACATTAAATTTCCCTGGACCAATTTTTGTGACTCCCCGTTATGTATTGGTTTTTCACTATTCATTGATACCATACCATATACTGTCTTGTTACCTGAAGTACATTGTGTGTTGTAGGGCGGGTTACCTTGGGCTCAAATCCATCTTGCGACATCATGGTGATGGGGACAGGGGTGCAGCCATCACATTGCCACATAGAAAACAACAATGGTGTGGTGACACTCTACCCTCTTGGGGAAATGACCACAATTGATGGTTTGAAGGTCACCACTCCAATCAGGCTCATGCAAGGTAAGCAGCTTGTTGGGGTATTTTTAATACTTCATCTTTATCTTTTCAGCAATTTTGTATGCAGTAAAAGCTCAGTTATCCAGTTTTTATTAATCCAGCTGTGTGGTTTATCTGAATATATATTTACAATACAATACATAAATTATTAATATTTAAATTATTTTTTGAAATAAATTTATACTCTGTTGAACAATACTGTCTGTCTTGCTGAATATTTGAGTACTATTGTACACAACATCGACCGAACTCTCAGTGGTGAAACACCTGTAGAATCCTTCTGCACCTAGGTATTATTAGAATTTGCAGGTTAGGCACTGCTTATTGTAGCACTGTACATTAAACTAACAGTGTTTTTGTGTTTTTATGTGTTCTCTTTAACTTACTTCACCTGCAGTTTAAATTTTTAAGTTTAGTAGATAAAAAATAAGCAGATATTTACTGTGGCTTTGACTGTTTAGAATTTATGTGTATGGCAGAATTAAATTTAATTGAGTGTGATGTTGCAGTCGCTGTCACCCTAAATGATGAAGAAAGCATCAGCTCTACTCAGTCAGTATGGGAGTAAGAGAATTAAGTTCTTGAATAAAGGCACCATTACAAAAAAAAAAGAAAAAAATTTGAAAACTATAAATTGAGATTTATTGCCGGTTATGCAGTTTCACACATATTACACAGTGGAGACATGATACAGTTGCAAGACAACGGGCCAGGAAGACTAATAGGACAGGGTCGCATAGTCATTATTTAACACCCCCATCGCAGTCCTGCATCCATCCTTCATGATGGCAAATTCACAAGTGGGTGACTTCAGTTAACATTGTCACCGCGTGCTACCCCACCCCACATTTTCATTGGCTGCCACATGCCGCATCACACCACAAAAATTTCTTAATATGGACATCACGAGGTGCAGCTAGCGCCAATCCAAACAAAGCATGCTATTGCTTCTGAAAATTTACAGACCGTGGTTGAAACTTTGTCACATCTACATTCCTACGCTAACCAAACTACACTGGAAATTAATACAGGTAGTTGACTGAGTTTCCAGGACGTATTGAAAAGGAAAAAAACACCATCGATCATCTAACAGCTTTTATCATGGTTGTCTGACTGAACTCAAACTATGACGTCTGAAAAAGTAAAACATGGTAAATATACATAAAACTACTACTATAAAAACATCTAAAATACTCAAAAAAAATTATATTCCTTTATGGAAAAATACAACAAAAACAATGTTCCCTTAATATAATTTACTGCTGTCTGCACCATTACAAGAGCTTTTGCCTGTATAAAATTTGAATTTGTCACTGAATTTTGTGTTTAGAAGATCGAATTGACAATGAGTTCTGAAGCATTCTATGTGACAGTGTATGATATTCCTAAAAATATAATAATCTAGTCGCTACTGCTCATATCATTATTGGCACAGTGTGATTATACACAAGGTAAAGTATTCCATTAAAAAATATTTGCATAAAAATCCATTTAGGCAAGACAATTTTCAAGGAAAACAATTGTTTAATTTTCTACTCCTCAACTCCTTGTTGATATCAAGTGATTATATATACCTTAGTATTTTGTTGACTTCCTACTGCATCACAGTTTTGAGTATTTTTTGTTTTTTAAATTTTAACTGGAAGATATTTATATCCTTAAATTATAAAAATTGCATTAGTAGAGTGTAAAAGTCGTCCCTCACAAGTGTATGTTGTCTCGGCCAGTGCAGTGCATAAACCTGCACAAGTGAATAGTAAATTGTGCTCAGGCTAATATAGGATGCAGGCTTTTGTTCAAATCAAGAGTTTGCTTGGAGGAAAAGGAAGGAACTGGCCAACCAGTGACCTGACAAAAGACAGAAACTGTGGGGTAAGCTTTGGGAGTGGTTGTCTCTGTTGCTAAGTCTGAGAGTCTTATGCATATGCTATTTTACGTAGTGTGTTTGGTATTATCCTGCCTGGGCAGTGGGATAGTTGATATGAATAAACAAGTTTGCACTCGACTTGTGAAGTGTCATCTCATGGGATTCCCCAACCTGTTTTTTATCTTAGAGAACCCCATTAGTTTCACGAGAACTTATGTTACATTAGTAGTGTTTTGTCATTTAAGATAATTGTTACTACAAGTGAATTGTTTATAACTTTTTAAAATGAATTTTGTCCATATTTATATGATGCAAATTGCTCAATATCTCAGTTTATTTTGTCTGAAATATTTGAGCAGTATGGCAAATATAATAATATTTTTATGTGACAGGCTGCATGATATGCATTGGGCGCTCCAACTACATGCGGTTCAACCACCCAGCAGAGGCACGACTTATGAAGAGTATTCTCCCCAACAGCCGCATATCCATGCTACCTCTTAGCCTTTACAGTGGTAAGATTGTTTCTCTCATATCTTTCCTGGCTTCTCTTATATGTAGAGGTGGCTCNTACCTCTTAGCCTTTACAGTGGTAAGATTGTTTCTCTCATATCTTTCCTGGCTTCTCTTATATGTAGAGGTGGCTCACTGCATAGTTATCCTGGTGCTATTAATTTAATTTGTTGGTGTGATTGTGTATGACGAAGGGGAATGGGGAGGTACATTTTAATTTCGTATACAACACATTGTAGTTCCTGTATTAAACTTTGTCCCTCTACATAATATAGCTTACATATTGTAGTTGTAGAGCTGAAGGTTCAACGTCCGTCATCCACCATATCAAATTCTTTCATTTCCTGCTAATTTAATTTTTTATGAAATAAAATTTTTTAAAAATGCCACTGTAGAAATTTAGCCATTTTCCTTACTCTGCAGTACAGACTTGAAATTAAAACTATCAATGCAAAATTTTGTTACAAATAGCGTAATATAAATTTTAAAATATCAATACTTTCCTACCTTTATACAACTACCAGATAACTCATAGTAAAAATTTTGTATAAAAATATTTAACAACTCATAAAATATAAATTTTCTATAGTTAGAAATTTTTAATAGTTTCTCTGAAACAGAAATTATGACATGAAAACAAAGTATTTTTGCATAAGATGTGAAGTCGAGATGTAAACTGCTGTTAGAGGAAATCAACACCAACATGCAACACAGTATAGAGCCATGTCCTTTGCAGTGAGACACTAACACAGTTCCTAAAATTATTTCACATTTATGCCTCTTGGTATGAACATGCAAGCTAATACTGAGACAAAGGACCTCATGAACCAGGACAAAATGCAAAGTTAATTACTTGGCTGTGTTACCATAGAAAGATGGCGAGTTGTAGGACACTGCAATATGGTGGAAGGGCANTGCAAAGTTAATTACTTGGCTGTGTTACCATAGAAAGATGGCGAGTTGTAGGACACTGCAATATGGTGGAAGGGCACTGTTGGTAGTAAACCTAGCGGCCAGGAGGCAAAGGGGTATGGCAGAAAAATGGAAAATTTGCCTGTGTAGCTGATNCTGTTGGTAGTAAACCTAGCGGCCAGGAGGCAAAGGGGTATGGCAGAAAAATGGAAAATTTGCCTGTGTAGCTGACGGGTATGGTTTGAAACTGTAATTATCTATGTTGAGGCCCGGGGGCTGCCTGTATTTTGTTATAAATTGATGAGCTAATTCCCAGCGTCTTAGTTCTGAGCTATTGCTTGAAGGTGGTAGGGCTCTCACAACTCTGGTACNCTTAGTTCTGAGCTATTGCTTGAAGGTGGTAGGGCTCTCACAACTCTGGTACTGTAGCAGGAATTGAAATCCTTGTTGTTTGATGCTGCATGTGCTGCAACTGGTTTGTCTTGTAGGTTGTGGATGTGACCAGCTATGGCTTGTTTAGTGTCTGCTCTGTGGCCATTCATTCTCTGCCTGAGTGTGTTGGTGGTGAAGCTGATGTATTCTGCAATACAGTGTTGGTACTGTAGCTGATAAATCAGATTTTCTGTTGCACAGTCATAGTTGCCTTGGATGGGGTATGTACGGCTAGTAAGTCTGCTATTGAAAGAAGTTGAGGGTTGGTGGATGGCACAGNATAGTTGCCTTGGATGGGGTATGTACGGCTAGTAAGTCTGCTATTGAAAGAAGTTGAGGGTTGGTGGATGGCACAGGAACCACAGCGTGGGCTATTGCATTGGTGGGATCCTCTGGGGGCGATAGTTGGGTTCGTATTTGGGGTAGGCTGCAGCTTTGGACGAACCAGTTTGTTGCGGAGGTCAGGTGGCCTTTTGAATACCAACCTGGGTGGTTTGGAGAACAGATCTTGTGTTTGTGGTGAAGAAACCAGAATTTTGTATCTAGAATGGAGAATGGTTCAGAGTTTACTTAGGCCTTCATGATATGGGACCACCAGGGATATATCAGAGTTCTTGACCTTGGTTTGTGTTCTGGTATTTGAGATGGCTTGCTGAATCTATTTGTGGACGAGAGGTCTGGGGTAGACCCTGTCAAGGAATGCTCTGTCTATTTGTTCACACTGTTTGTTGAGATCACTGTTGGTGGAGCAGATAAGTTTGGCTCTTGTGGTAAGACTGTAGGGTAGGGATTTTTTGACATGGTATGGGTGGTAGCTGTCGAAATGTAAGTACTGGGGGTTGTTGTTGGGTTTGGTGTGTACAGCAGTTTGAATTGTGCCGTTGTGGAGAGTTAGTTCAACATCCAGGAATATGACGTGTGTTTTGGAGTATGACCAGGTGAACTTGAGTGAACTGTGTGCGTTTAAATTGTTCAGAAAGTGAATTAGGCAGTCTTCAGTGGAGGTCCATATCATGAAGATGTGGTCGATGAAACGCATCCAGCAGTGTGNTGAAGATGTGGTCGATGAAACGCATCCAGCAGTGTGGTTGGGTTGGTTGGAAACTGAGGAAGTTTTCTTCTAATCTGCCCATAAACAGATTGGCATTGGATGGGGACATACGTGTACCCATCGCTGTGCCTTGACCTGAAGGTAGTGTGTTTCTTGAAATCTGAATTTGTTGTTACTGAGGATTAGTTTGGCAAGTTCAACAAGGAGTGCTGTAGAAGGTTTGTTGTGTGGTGGTCTTTTCTCGAGGTAATATTCTATGGCCGACAGTCAAGACAAGTGGGGGATGTTGGTATAGAGAGATGTGACATCTATGGGAACCATGTATGCATCTTGTTAATGGTGCCTATGTGTCTCAAGCGTTCAAGCCACTTTTACATTTTACTATGTTTGTTAGTTCAATTTTATTTTATTGAACCTTATAGATTTTCTTGATATGTATGTAACTACATTTAATATACCTTACGGTATGTAAAATCGTAATTCCTAATTTAATTTATATTGTTATATTGTTTTAAAGTACTTGCAGTTCTGTTTTCAAATAAGTTTACTCCAAATTTTTCCATCTTGTTACATAAATTAAGGAAAACATGTAGACATATGTTTATAGTACTTCTTGGTTCATTACACAACATTTTATGCAGGACTAAGACTTAAAGCATTGGTTATTAGTTATGCTGACAAGTATTCTATATTTTGTATACAATGGGGCATTTTAGGAGAAATGGAGAAATGTGTATGTTTAAGTTGGTTTTACTGTAAAAAGAGCACAGCAGGAAATTGTTCTATTAAAATTGAAAATGTTATTAGCTGCACATGTATTTTCATTTCCAGTTTCACCAGTTAAAAAAAAAAATTCATGTGTCCTAATTTTCTTACTTTTGTTGTGAAATCCAATGTTACAGTAGTCAATGAAAACAAAAATGATACTGTAGTTGTATAGTTTTACAACTTATATTCTATTCTGTTTGCAGGAGATAGCATGGATGGCAACTGTCAGACTCTTGACAAAAAGCCTCCCGTGGCCCCTCGACGATCACCACGCGACAGCTGGGGTGATGTCAGCAACAGTAGCAGCTGTAATAGTGGTAGTAATGATGAGTGCTGTGTCCTTGGCAAGGTCACCAGGGTACAAGGTGCTGCAGCACGTCTCCTTTCCCCCAAAGTGTTCCCACCAGGCAGCGCCACCGTCAATTCTCCTGCCAGCGCAGTATTAGGCTCTTCCCGCATACCTTCAAACCTCCGGAATGGTTCTCCCACTTACCAGAATGTTTCCTACTCCTACAATGGAAATGGGATCATAACACCTGCAAACAGCAGTTCATCACCCACACAAGGCAGCTTGTATGTTTCGTCGAGGTCTCAGAGTAGCACGCCCATTCCATCGAAGACAGCTTCTTTTGAAACATCTCGCAGTGTCACTTCTAGTCCAGCTTTTGATGGCAGCATGTGTTATACCCGGGAGAGGTCTTCTTCCTCTGTTTCTATCCTGAATGGAGGGCCACATTCCAACAAACTTTCAGAACCATCAATGGAGCACAGCAGACATTATTCTATTCCCAGTCCAGCGTTCAACAGGAACACGGGGCCATTCAGTGGTGTGGGGAAGAGGAGCGTGACCCCGTCACCCCCACGGGGGTCTGGTGGTCACAGGCGTACCTTGTCTGCAGGCCTTGACCTCAGCAGTGGAGTGGTGAGTCCCACCCCCAGCTATGAATCCAACTGCAGCCTCAATGAAATGACTGCTCGTAAGGAGGAGCTGGAACAGAAAAGGCAGCAGGTATTTTCTTTTCCTGTTGCAACAAGAGCTTTCTGTTGCCATTTCATTATAACATAACATATGTATATATAATGAATAATGTGAAGTAATAATATATATAGATGACAGTAAATTTAAGTAAGTACAATTACAACAGTTTATGTACAAGCATAATCTAAACTATAAAATTTCACTTTTGCACAAGGATCAGTTCTTTAAAACTTGCTANAACAGTTTATGTACAAGCATAATCTAAACTATAAAATTTCACTTTTGCACAAGGATCAGTTCTTTAAAACTTGCTCTTTTATGCCCCTTTCTCTCTTTTTACACTTTTCTGCATTGGCATAATCTTTTTTGGCCCTATTTAATGTCTTTCAGGATAAATTATCATTTGGTTTTTCTATACTGAAGAGTGTAAAANAACAGCTTATGTACAAGCATAATCTAAACTATAAAATTTCACTTTTGCACAAGGATCAGTTCTTTAAAACTTGCTATTTTATGCCCCTTTCTCTCTTTTTACACTTTTCTGCATTGGGATAATCTTTTTTGGCCCTATTTAATGTCTTTCAGGATAAATTATCATTTGGTTTTTCTATACTGAAGAGTGTAAAACTTTTTTATGTTGACAAAAAAGGGAAAATTAGGTTCTGTGAGAGACTCCAGCCAATGTCATGTATAAAAGGAGTGCTAATAAATTTAAGTTAATTTTTAAAAAAATATTTTTATTTAATTTTAATACAAACATTATATCACATCCAAACATTATATCACATCCAAACATTAAATGGCCAAACCCTTGGAGACAGTGATGAAGTCTATTTTTAGTTATAGTTGGAATATTTTCACCTCTGTGAGGGAAAAAAATACTAAGTTGAAATATTATATCACCTTTCTGAAATGCATAAACCTAATTTAAGTATTTATTGACTTATCTATTTTTTTGCTTCACTAACATGATAAAATAAGCAATAAAATACATATAGTTTTGCAAAAACTAAAGTGAGATAACAAGCACTACAGTATATTCCATACTCCCAAACAAATATTCCTTATGTAGTATACACATATGAACATTAAGTTGATGCGTGACGGCCAGGAAGCTTGGCGTGTCACCTAGTCTACAGGGGGGCTCTTTTATGTGGGTTCAGGCCAAGAAACCCTGGGTGGCCTTATGGGCTGGTTATTGTGGGTGTGCCTTAGCTCGAAGGAAGCCAATATACAGGGTCGGCCTGGTTGGGCGGCGGCAGGCTATGTAGGCATCTAAGGCGGCGTGGGTGGCAGTGGATGCCGGCTNCTATGTAGGCATCTAAGGCGGCGTGGGTGGCAGTGGATGCCGGCTTACCACCTGTAGATTGGCACTGTAGCTGACCACTGGCAGGCGGCGGCAGACGACTCTGCGGGCCCCGTCCAAGGGTGGCTGATGTGCGGCTGATGGTGGCTGGTCCAGGGGCTGCTGGGCTCCGGGCGGCGGCGGGTGCTGGCGTCCGGTAGCTGATGCTGGTGAGGTCCAGTCCCACAGGCAGTCTGAGCCGCAGGTGGAAGACGATGGGATGAGGTGCGCCGGGGATCTTCCAGAGTGGCTCAAACTAAATACTAAGGAGGACTGAGAAGTGAGGCTCCTGCAGTCAGCGAGTGGCTTGTGCCTGATCCCGAGCGGAGGAAAGGCTGAAGGCTGACTGGGATGGGATACCTGACAATTGGTTGGTTGTAGGAGTCGTAGATGCCTTCTTATCAGCCCAGTTAGTTNGGCTGACTGGGATGGGATACCTGACAATTGGTTGGTTGTAGGAGTCGTAGATGCCTTCTTATCAGCCCAGTTAGTTCCTAGTCGTGGGGGAATGGCATTAGGTTACATACTAAGGGTCGTCGCAGCAAGCAAGGGGCAGGTGACAGTAATTTCCTAGCTAATAGTACCCAGATGCGATGTCACACCTTATTAGGCCTGGTGCNGGCTGACTGGGATGGGATACCTGACAATTGGTTGGTTGTAGGAGTCGTAGATGCCTTCTTATCAGCCCAGTTAGTCCCTAGTCGTGGGGGAATGGCATTAGGTTACATACTAAGGGTCGTCGCAGTAAGCAAGGGGCAGGTGACAGTAATTTCCTAGCTAATAGTACCCAGATGCGATGTCACACCTTATTAGGCCTGGTGCTCCAACCGGCGAATTGCACGTGTTCGATGGAGCAGATTAGTTGACATGGGGTGATGCTAAGGCTTCGTCGTGAGCTGCTCATAGGCTACCAGGTCACACCTTATCAGGCCTGGTACTCCAACCGGCGAATTGCACGCGGTGGATGGAATAGGTTAGCTGATTCAGGTGGTCCAGTTGCTTCCTCGTGGCGTGTACCTAGTAGGGGACTCTACCGTGCGTGTGCGCCAAGTGCTGTTGCGCACTGAGCCCACAGTATGGGTGGCTGGCGAATCGTGTGGTGTTTTGCGATGTACAAACTATCCAGTTAAGGGAGCCTGCCGCTCCCTTGGGGGACGGCGTTTACAGGGGGGTTGAGAGGTACAAATCACCCTTGGAATTAGAATGCAGTGTATCGACTTGAACGTATTTATTCTCGGGAGATTAAACACGGTGACCAGTGCTTTCGTAGTTACCAAGTAACCGGCAGAAGTTACGTTAGAACAGGTGAAGGGGACCTATTAGAGCAAGAGCAAACCTAGAGCAACTAATAAAGTAGTTGTGAGAATGACTCAAACCCTACTGTTGCCTAGTGTGTTCCTAAAAGTACGAGGTGTAACACTCCCAAGTGGAGTGCGTGTCTCGGGGGTTGAAGCAAGCTTCGCTGGTAGTAAATCAGTTGCGGGAGTGAGCCCTAGCACAGCAGTGGTTGGGCGAGCTGCTGAGTTGCCAAGGCAGAGGAAGCCAATGCGATGACAACTCGACGTCAACTGGCATTCTGGGGGCTCATCCGGCCCTAAATACAGACTGTCGTCTTTCTTTGGCCCCCTTCGTGCATCTTCTGCCGCCTGGCTCCTCCCTGAGTGGGCGGCATCATCCCCTGCTGCGCTCTCTTGGCGAGGGTTGTAAGCGGTGTAGTTTGGAATTGCAGGTGGTATCACGGCACTTCGTTTAGGGGCAGGCTGGCTCTGTTCAGGTGGCAAGGCAAGGACATATGACTGACGTGCGTATTTTCTTGCTACTGGCAACGGTGGGTAGTATTCATCTCTCTGCTGCAGCAGTCTGGGTTCGTCCCCCGGTGGGGTGTTGTGGCTTCCCACGGGCTGAGTTGAAGTCATAGATGCTTACATAATGCATTGCCAGCTACGCGTTATGTGTCAAAGTCATGGCCCAGTTATTCAGTTCAACAGGTGAGTGAAATTCTGTTTTTAACTAAACAACATTTCTGTGAACAAGTTCTAAGAGAAAGCAGTATAAGAGAATATTATGGAATACTCTGCTCTCTGTGAAAATCTTTGTTGTCGTTATAGCTTGCATTACAAACAGCTTCAATCACATCTTCAATCCCGCCTGATGGGCTTGTAATTCCATGGACTTCTGTAGTGTGCACCTACCTAGCTTGGTTTTTTTTTTTACATTTGTAAAAGTCTCTGCAAATTGACTTATGACTTGTTTTACTGGCCTCTTCCATTGCATTAACCAAATTTTGATTTATTGTTTGCGAAACATATATTTTGTGTGGTTCTTAGTGATTTAATGAAATATTTTTCATGAGGTTTGCAAATTGTTTATTTAAAAGGTATTCGAGTTGTATTGGTAGGTTTTGGAGCCTGTGTTTCATATTTGATTAATATTTTAGCTGTATACATTATCATTATTAATTTTAGCAAGTTATTCCTGATATTAAAACAACTGATGCCCTGGAATGATTATGGACTTTTATGTGATGTGATATAAAATTGCTTCTTAAAGGATAGTTTTCAAATAATGTACCTAAGTTGTTTGTACTTTTGTAAGTAGGTAGTCTTTTTTTTGCATAATCCACATGTATTCTATTAATGTAAATAAACAATGGTCGTATTTATGTAAGATAAAGTTAACAAATTCTGTTAACTTGACAGCAACAACACATTTGTTTTGTATGAGCTACACTGTAGCAAAGAATATATAGTAATCCATTAGGTCATGCCACCATGTGTACTAGTTACGGTAGTTGTGTGGTTTGTTTGTTTTTGTGTTGAAAAGAAACCATGTCTGCATTTCTTTGAGACTGGTTTTACAGGAATTTCATAGAATTAAAAAAAATCTGTCAGATTTCAAATTATTTGTTTTATCAAAAATTTTGTACTGTATTTTGATGTTTTAATTTTTAATTGCATATAAAATGCTTTGATATTCTTTTTAAATATTAAAACATTTTCACTTGAATCCACATCTACTTTGTATATATAATACTCATAAATTTTATTTTTAGTGCTGTTCTAAAATTAACATGACATTCTTCATAATCTGTAAAGAGTCTTTAGTAAAATTAACTTTCCTTCCATTGTAATTGTTCTTGGGGAAAATTTTTTGTTGATATTCTGAATGTACAGTACAATTTATAAAATTACAAGAACACATTTTTACATTCACGACACAATAAGCTTCCATCACCTGTGATATGCAAGTGTTAGTGTTAACATTCCAACCATTTTATGAAATATTTTTATAAATTACTATACATAACAGGTTAACAGTGTCTTGAGTGAGGCACGAGTGTAGGGCGAGCCTGTTAAAGCCCGTCCCATCTAACACCATGTACATGTCCAGCGGAATGATAAAATCTCCAATGCAGTCTTTCAAAGTTTTTACTTACCAACATATTACAAGCATCGGAACCCCTCAAAATAAGAACAAATGAATAGATATAGATTGATAGTAAAAATCATTAATATCCACACAAAGACTACAGGTTTCTTACAAACCAGAAAAGATCAAATTGTGCATATGCTACAGTTACAAAGAGGAAATTGTAGGGCCGTACAACCAAGCCTATCCCATCTCGATACAGCTAATATTTTTTCAAATTCAAAAAGGGCATTTAGCCCACCAAAATACCAAGACATATGCTGAAAAATGGTAATCAAAATTCACATTTCTGGAGTGTCAAATGATTACCCAAAGGCCTGTTCATTACATAAAGTTACCTCCATGAAATTAACTATGTATTATTAGTATGCCAATATAGAATTTAGATGGCATAACCAAAACCATGTAGCGTATGCACCATCGCATCTGCCACCGCCTTGATTTATTACTGAGGAGACATCCCCAGTACTATTGATGAATAAGACTCATAGACTCACATGAAGAGGTATGAAACTTCTTCTACAAATACCCCAATGAGAAGTGACAGAAGAAAGCTCGCCACTTCAATAGATAGCTCTGGCCACTGGCCAACCATGAGACAGCACATACACAAAGGTAGAAGGCAAGAACGGAAGCCACTATAAAGAGATAGGCATACTTGAGTGATTTCATGAAATCTGTTGTCATACAACATTGCCGCACCTTGTATGTAGTCTATTGGTCACAGGCAATGCATGATACGAGCTTTTTGACCATGGAACAGTGATGGCAGATTATAAATGTTTATCGAGAAGTAATTAATTATTATTATTATGTGTCCAGAAAGGTTCAATACTTGTTGTTTTGCTTCAAAACAGTTGACAGTTGTTCGGGGAACACAATTCACACTAGTCTAGGTGCTCCTCACTGGGTAACACTTGGCTTGCTGTAGGTACATTGCCTGGAGGGTAGGAAATTGATGCTGATAGATGCTGCAATAGTCATCTTAGGCTACTCGGTTGTAGTAATTGGTGGACCACTGCTTGGATGTCTGATGTGGAGGCAGTTATCAACTGGTGGTGTCCATGGGTTCCTGCCAGTGATAACTTATGTTTTGGGTGCTGGATGGTTCTTGGGGTTACACAACCCCTGAAGTTATGTAGTTATTCTCTGTGCCTAGCAAACTTTTTGAGGTATGGAGCAGGATGAGGAAACTTGGGTTTCTTGAGAGAGGTGAGTGGCAAGGGTTGGGGTGAAAGAGTATGTTTTTAGAATGTGTTGGCACCATCAGCCAGTGGTTTGCTGACCTGTGTTACTAGGTATGCTATGTCGCCCATATTTTATGGGTTTTCCCTTATTTTACCCACATTTCCTCTAGTCTGCTGTCTCATGTATTCGATTAAGTTTTCTCAATTTCAGAAAGGTTTATTTAATTATTTATATTCATTAATTCATTTATTTCATTTTATTAGTATTTTATTTGTAAAAATGTTATTCGCGAGTCACAGTCAATATTTCCAGTTTATTTATTGTAAATTCTTTCTTCCTTTTTTTTTTGGCTGGCATTGGCAAGCTTGAAACTCCCATGGAAAAAATTTCCATTTTCAATTACAAAAACTCTTTCTTTATTCAGGACATACAAGTTTTTGAATGAATACAAAGCAAGTGGAATGCATTAATACAGTAGTGCTTTAAGATTTATTTGAAATTCCTTTTGTGTGCAGTTTATATGTATATGTGAGAATCCTCCTAACATAAAAAAATATTGTTGATAATGCAGTGAAGGAAAGAGTTTGGTAGTCATTTCCAGAATCTCCCTTATTTTCAGTTTGAATATCTGGTAACCAGCTGCAGGATTAGTGATTATCACCTATCCGGTCTGGAGATGATCAGCCATGAAATCACTGGCAGTTGGATACTCATCTGAACTTGATCCGAGTTAAAACTGTGAATATCTCAGGCTAGAGATTTCAGGGATAGTTATACTAATAGTTACATTCAAGAATGGATGTCTTGCTGTACGTAAGGTCTCCAGCCCTTCCCTGGCATGTAATACAGAATGAGGTACTTGTTGACAGTTTATTGCAGATACTGTCACCAGAACAAGCTACCTCTCAGCTGATCCCTATTTTGATTTGCTTACCATGTAGTTCGGTGCCACACCAACAAGGGAAGTACAGAGTTATCATGTCTTACTGCCTGCTGCTTGAGTTGCCCTGATGAAAAACAAAAATTATTACTGGCATCTTTCATGGTTTGGTGGCTACACATGAAACAACCGGACTGTGCTACTCAGAGTAAGCAGAGGTGGATCTTGATACTGAGGCTGATTGCATGTAAATGTATATTAGAAATTGTGATAAATATGTTGCTGTTTCTTACATACTAAACTGACCTTGGGTAAAGGCAGGAACATGGCAGCCACAAGCAGTGACTATGAGTGTGGTACCTGGGGCAGGTGGGCAGGTTGGTTACATCCCCATGGATGATGAGATTAAGTGGCACTACAGCTCTGAATACTTAATGTTCTACATATATGTACTGCATTGTGTAATTTTGCAACATATTGCAAGCATAAAATATAGAAGCCAGTTCCTTTAAAATTTAATTTTCATTTTCTACGAAAAAACCTGTTAGTTTTTGTTTTTGTCTTGTTGCTTACCGCCACCTCTAAATAGTTCTCCATTTGCTCAAAACATTCATGCTTTTATTAGGCTTACCAGTTTGAATGTAATTTCAACAAATTCACGTACAGCGCCATCCGTAGCGAAAGCGAGGCCAGATGCAAGAACTTTTGTGATGCCCTTTCCTTCCAAACTAGTTGAGTTGAGTTGAGAGATTTGGGCGCTATTAACAACGAGGTCTTGAGAGCCAATGAGGGTGAAATGAGGTGAGAGTGGAGTAGCACCGGAATGAAGAGACGGGATAAACAGGAGATTCCCGAGAAAACCCACCAACCAGCGGCATCGTCCAGCATGATTCCCACTTGCAAAAATCCGGAGTGACCCGGCCAGGGATTGAACCCAGTTTGCCTTGGTTGGAGGTGAGCAGTGTAACCGCTCAGCCACTGCAGCTCCTCCAAACTAACATTTTATTGGTAAAACATTTTACATTTTATAAATAAACATGTTTAAATGTATATATTTTATTGTGAATTATATATATCTAAAACAAACAAATGGTAAATACTTAAATATGTTTTATTAAATAAAAAATAATTATTCTGGGCAGGAGGTTTTCCTAGGCATGAGGCCCTGTGCTGCAGCACCTGTCGCACACCCCTAAGGATGGCCCTGAGCAATAGCCTTCTGAAGGCTTGCCAACTCATCTGCTGTTGGTTTTGACATTAGTCATTTTCAGGATCACCACCTCTAAAACCACAATATATAATGATATTCAAAATATAAACAACTGTTTTTGTATTTCTTTGTTATGATTGAAATTTTATCTAAGAGAAAAACTTCATTGAGTTGTGGCCATGAACTGAACAAATACTGGTGTTATATGCTGGAAAAGAAAAATATAAACATTGTAATAGGCAGGTAATGAAACCTTGAAGCCTTATGGAGAAATAGCGGGACCATGAAATTATAGTGTTGCATCAGGAAAATATTATATGCAGGAATGTTATAACAGGGTTCTACTGTATATGTGTTCAAACCATGTAATTTGCTTTATCTTACTTAAAGCAGTTTATTTTTTCTAGTTTTTAAGACTGATGTGTGGTGTCTAACCTATAAGCGTAATTGCCACTATCACACCTGGTCTAGTCCCCTCCCACCACAACTGCAGACGTGAGATGACTTGAACAGAGGTTGATTTGCCCCTAGGAGGGCGTAGATATCACCTGCCCAGTCGCCAATTGTTATATAGCCACACTGCCTGTCTTGGCCACCACCCACTACCATCCTCTCGCTCAGTCAGCTTGCGCAGCTACTGCAAAGTGGGGGTAAGTAGAAGCAGTGTCACCCCTGACCCCCAGGACGTCCACAGCACGGATATACACTATGTGATCAAAAGTATCCGGACATCCTGTGAAACGTTTGTTTAACATAGAGGGTGACACAGTACTGCCATCTACCACATGGAACACATAGTTAGCGATCACAGTAATCAGTAGACAGTGCAAGGCAGCAGAAGGGGGCAGTCTGAGGAACTCATGAACTTTCAACATGGTCAGGTGGTCAGGTGCTACTTGTGTAAGTAGTCTGTGCGCGAGATTTCCACCTTCCTGGATATCCCTTGGTCCACTGTTTCTGATGTTATAATAAAGTGGAAATGTGAAGGGATGTGTACAACCCAGAAGCAAGCAGGCCAATCACCCATGTTGACCGGCAGAGACTGTCTCGAGTGTTAAAGAGGGTCATACAGTGTAATCGTCAATCATCCACCGCCACCACCACACAGGAATTCCAACCTGCATCAGGATCTACTCCAAGCACCATGACTGTTCGGCTCTAGGTGAAGAAACTTGGTTTCCACAGCTGAGCAACTTACCATAAGCCACACATCACACAGGCAAATGCGAAAGTCAAACGCTTCGCATGGTGTAAGGAGCATCGAAATTGGACAATAGAACAATGGAAAACCATTGTGTGGAGTGATGAATTATAGTATACAACATGGCGATCGGATGGCAGGGTGTGGGTGTGGCGAATGCTTGGTGAACGACATCTACCAGCCTGTATAGTGCTGACTATGAAATTTGGGAATGATGGGGTTACAGTGTGGTCATGTTTCACCTGAAGGGGGCTTGGCCCCCTTGTTGCTTTACATGGCACTGTCAAGCCACAAGTTTATGTTGACAATTTAACCGCTTTCATGTCACCTACCATCGAATACCAGTTCAGGGATGACCATAGTGTCTTTCAACATGACCAAGCACCCATCCATACTACAGGGTGTGTGAGGGAGTGGTTTGACGGCAACAACTCCTACTAATGGACTGGCGTGCACAGAGTCCTGATTTCGATACAATATAACATCTCTGGGATGTTTTGGAACACCGATTTCGTGTTAGACCATATTGACCCATATCGATACCTCTTCTCATTTCAGTGCTCTGCGAGGAATGGGCTGCCATTCCCCAGGAAACCTTCTACCACCTGATTGAAAGTATGTCCGCGAGAGTGCAGGTTGTCATCAATGCTAAATGTGGGCCAACACTGCATTGACTGCCATTGTTCCCGATGGAGGGTAGCCCAAACTTGTAACTTACTTCATTTTTAGGTGGGTGTTTAGATACGTTTGTTCTCATAATATATATTGAGTTGCTCACCCACAAAATGCCAGTTGTTCTTCAGCCATCACCTACCTACTTCTCAAACAAGCACTACGATTCTCTGCCGCTTGTACCTCTAGCGAACTGCCCGTTAGGAGTCAGCAGTGTTTAGCACTAGAGAGTAGGGAGATTGTTACCCTTGAAGGTGTTTGGAGGCCATGCTCGCCATGCTACCCACCTCATCATGACTATATCTGCGACTCACGTGCATGAAGACTGTAAAACAGCTAGTAGCTTGATAGGCAGCAGGAATTTTGACGTGGCTGAGGCCACTCATTTGTCAGACCCAACAGGGTGTTTATTGAGTTTGGCGTTGGAGACACTGGTGTGTAGAGCTTCCCACAGTAGAGCACTGATAATTCTGAATAGATCCTGCAGCACTTTATTCCAGAATTTTTGACTGCTTGTTGGATAGAGAATATCCCAACTCGTTAACGTTCAGTTACATTATACCCTAATTAACCCAGTACCGTACCACATCTACAGGGACTTCTCACTGAAGAATAGGGGAATTGGACACACACTCTCGGACAGTAACGTGACAGTTCTTATGGTGGGTGATTGCTTTTCAAGAGGGGGAGGGTCACACTCACAACTTGATGCTCAATGCTGTGGCTGTTCCGCCTGTCTTGGTTGGACCAGAGTCCTTTGGACATAATGGTCAAGCATGGTATCTGGAAGTTATCACTAGGTCACGCCCAGGTTAATTCCAAATTACTGTCACCAACGCCATCAAACCAACATGCCACCGCGATTCACCACTGAATGTTGAAATTAAAGGGCTGGTGTGAATAACCAGGTCTTGGCACATACAGAGAAAGACTAGACACTGAGTCTATTCATCCACATCTGTATGATCCACCGCGATTCACCGTCGGGAGCAGAGGTTCAGAGGATATCAAGGTGTTTCCCTTATTCTGATCAATGGAATGGGAACACTTCTACACTTCTGCATTGCTGCCAAAAGATGTTTTTAGCACTTTCGAACCTACCCCCTACGTATGCCTTTCTCCAAACGAGGAGAAAAGAGGAGTAAAGTAGCTGCAGCACAACAAACCAGTGTGTCGACCAAAGCTGCGCTTAGACGTCAGCCCAACCTATAAGGCAGTCCAGAAACAAATTCCGGCCAGGCACTCAAAGTCCACATCAAAAGGGAACAGACTTGACAATGCATTAGTTCACAACTGAGTTGTCATCAAGACAACTAGTTGTTCAGTTTTACTTATTTAGATTTTTATTTATTTAGTAATTGTCAATATTTGAGTCTCAAAAGAATGCTACAGGACTCATCATACATTTCTGTACATTGTTTAATTTACACAAATATTACAAAAATGGCCAAACTGGTTACACACATGATAAATGGTGTATAAACTATGTAACAGTTATTGAGTAAAAATTCAGATAGAGCATGTTGGAAGGTTTTTTAATTGCTAGTTTTCATTACGGTGTAAGGTAAGTGGTTATAAAGTTTTATGCCGTATTTCTGTCAGTTTTATGATATGGCTTGTATTGACCTGATTTCTGTCAATATATACTTAATGTCATGATGGTGAATTTGGGTCTTTGACCGATATTCGTCATGCATATTTTTCTTGATTAAGAATACAAAATTATAAATGTAAATACAGGGGGCTGGGAGTATCCTTAGTTTTCTAAATAAAGGTTTGCAGTGGGCTTGGGGATGTTTCTGTACGATCATATGAATTGCCATTTTTTTTGCATGATGAAAACTTTATTTAAATTTTATTTGCTAACACCTTAAAAATTATTCCATAGTTGATGGTAGGTTGTACGTATGCATAATAGCATTCTTGGAGCAATGTAGACCAGACAATATTCTCAATAAGTAACAGGTTGTGCTAAATTTTTTTTGTTAACTCTTCTGTATAATTTTTTCAGCTTAGCTTTTCATCAATATAAACACCTAGGAATTTGGTTTTATCAACTCGTACAATTGTTTGGTTTTCTTTTCAAGAAAAACTGAATTAGAATAGTTTTGTCATCATTTAGAGTTAGTTGATGTGACAAGAACCAGTCATTAATGTGTGATAGGATTTGGTTTATTTGAGTTTCCAGTGTGCTATTGTCCTCACAACTTTTAACGACATTCGCGTCATCTGCAAAGGATACAATATTTCTATATGTTATTCATTTCTTAACGTCATTGACGTATATTATGAATAAAAAGGTTCGTAGTATACTTCCTCGAGGCGTTATAGTTTCATCTGTTGGACTAAGTAACAAGTTGGTCAGATTTTTATTGACGGGAATAGTTAATTCCCATGCATTTTCAAAATACCTAAATTATTCTAGCAATATAAAGAGAACCTTATAAAATCCTGCAAATAACAATTTCCATGTTTAGAACATTTAGCACATAGTTAAGGTTTTCAAGATTGCTTGAATTTTCAGCTTCATAATCTGTAGACATTGTCACCATCTGGGGGTTTCAAGGTAGTCTGATCATGTTCCAGCCACACTATGAGAATAGCTGTTATGTGAAATGCCTGGGTGCCAATTAACCTCTATCAGCTAACATGGATGGGACATGAGGTCTCATGGGTAGACAGAACTTTCGGTCAGTGTAGCTGGCGGTCACAAGCGACACAATATTACACACGTGGTTACACTCCTGTAAATGCAGTGTTATTGGGCCCACGATGCACGCCCATTGCTGATGGGTTTACTCTACTACTTAATAAAGGACATGAACAAAGTTTCCTTTGTACCAGATTTATTGTCCTTACCAGCCATATGGTAGTTATTATTCCAAATGCTAATTCTTACATAGTAAAGAAAAATGTAAAATTGTAAGCAATCAATAAACCAACACACAAATTTACATTTTTAATTTATGGCTATGTGTGTGTATGTATTGATACCTGCCCAATGCTATGGTTTATAAGTAGGTATTGCATCTGCTCTCTGCGTAAGGCGCTAGCGATTGATGCTGGCCCTCCGTGTTAGGGCGTAGGAATATGTCGACATATTGTCCCTAGTGCTAATTTACCAAATCAATACACTTCCTTTGCGAGTTCACATAATCGAGTTTTATTGTTGCTTAACAGGTTAACTGGTACATGAACTCACGAGACAACTCTCCCCTCCCCTCTTCCTATGTAGGCTACGTATGGCTTGACGCGACGATTTTGCGTCGTGGGGGGCAAGATTCTTCACACTTGGTGTAGAACTCTACTTATCTGACTTGCGGCGCTGGTCTTCTCTCAGCCGGCGATCTCGGGACTGCTTCGTCTCTCGGTAGGTAGACTGGAACGTCTAGGCTGCGACACTCTCTCTCGATCGGCGTTGGCGTCTCGACGCCCTCTTGAACTCCCGGCTCTCTCCGCACTGCTCGCTCGACGACGTCTGACTGACTGATCGATCCTCGCACTGGCTTCGTCCGGCTCCGACCCGGACGCCTCGCTTCAGGTCCCCCGACTGACTGATCCTTTCCTGCCTCTTCCTTGCGGTTTTGTAGGCTTGATCGCCATATTCAACTTGCAACATCTCTGCACGTGTCCGGGGCGGCCGCCGCGTCCCCCTGAGTCGTAAAGCATGTGGGCGGCACTCCGGCGCGCGTGGGTCCGGCGTTGTCCCTCGGTTCTGGTCTAGAAGTTTTAGTGCTTCGCCCTGCACGTGCTACTTGGTGGGTCCCCTGGTCGTAAACACGTGTTCGGTGCACTAGCTATCCGCACGTGGGCCTGGCGTCGCCCCTCGACTCTGGTATGGAAGTTTATTGTTCCATTCTGCACGTGTGGGAACTCTTGGGTGGCCTCTTTGGTTTGGCGCACGTGTTGTTCTTATGCCTCCGGATATCGTGTCGTTATTATCCCAGTACGCCCACCAAAAGCTCTCAATGTTTATGGCGGTAGCTAGCCTGGGACAGGCGCTGGTGTGGGCTCCGCGTCCCCCGGCAGCTGCGAGATGCAGCTGCATCCCGCCTTCCTCCGCATGTGGTCATTCTGCCGGGCCGTCCTGGCGCCATTCTACCATCACGTCCGCCAAACCCTTAATCCTTATTGCGGTCGTCCGCCTGCGAGCTTCGCCAGAGCGTGTGTTCTGACGAATAAAATATAGGGACGCAGAATGCGTCAGTATATAACGTATGCTTAATAAAGGTTAACTGCAAATTCTTGTAACAAACTTGAGCTAATCATAGATGTCACAAAATGTGGTTGCATGCCACAACAAAAACACATACACATTGCCCATGTAGTCAGACAGCCAATCTGGAAGTGTGCTTCTCTAAAATAATAAAAGATTGAGTCCTGCACCTGGATAGGAAACTTTCAGAGTTGGCCGCCCCGTATCTCTAGCACGTGGCAATCCAGGAGCACTGTGGATTGGCCCGAAAACTAAATAAGCAAGTGTGCGAGTGGTGAATTCACATGTGGGAGCTGACGATAGGTTTGAGAATTAATGATGAATGTGAACAGAAACTAACATGTAAATTAACTCATCAAGATAAAGGGCTCCATGCGATGCACATCTGTCCCTCACCACTGCTGCTTTAAGATTGGCATCTTGGTGGCTGGAGGGTGATTCGTTTAGTGTACTACTGACAATTAAACATAACACAAAGACCCTGACGTGGAACAAAATAGCATACTAATACTTTTATAGTACTTGCATTAAAAAAGTTCCCAAAACAAAACACAAACTCTTTTGTTAAACAAAAAAAAAATGTTATTACAGTTACACAGAAATAATTGAGCCTTGCCTCTTTCACTGCCCACTTCTACTCATATTCGCTACACACAAAAAAAAAAAAACTATTATCTGACAGTTGGCAGTGGACTGTGAGAACTCCATTTTATGATTGTAACACACATACAACAGTGTAAATCTGTTGTCACTTGTAAATATGAGACACTGCACTTGTGTAAACATTTTTTATAATAACCGACTATTAATCAGTGACTTGTTTTCCCTGTTAACAAATCTGGAATAATTTTTATGTATGATTGTGCTTTTGCAATAAATCCACAAGTTTTTATCTTACAGGGATTTCATTACAACTTGTTAAAAAGTTCCTTTTAGTAGTGGTATTATGCAACAGGCAGGCATTGCAGTAAAGCTTGTTTGCGAGAAATAATCACGCAGTTAAGATATGTGGAGAGGTTTGTTGACTTTTAGGGCACTGGTCCAAAAAATTTATTATTTTGTATTTTTACAAAATAATGTTCAACCTGTAGACATTACTAACAAGTATTCTTTCTTTGCATAAAAAGTTTAAGATAGCATAGTTTTTGCATTATGGCATGTCAAAATTACAATTTTCTGTTTTTTTTTTTTTCACATACATTTATAATGAATGGAAACATTTACAGAAAATTTAACAAGGGTGACTGTAACATCATGTCTTATTGACTTTAAGGTATGCATGTAGAAATTTATTTTACAAAAAATATACACTGCTGCAAATCAAATATATGCAAAAATTTATCTACTGTGAGCAGTTTTTAAAAAATGTGAAAACATTTCATAGTGTGATTTTTTAAGATTTCTTAAAGTAACTCATGGTATTGTATGTAAACGTTAATTATCTCTTTTTGGTGAGTTTGTTTTTATTATGTGTACGTCCCAGAAACACAAAAATTGTGATTTTGACATGCCATTGTTCAAAAAATATGTGGTCTAAATTTTTTATATGCAAGGAAATACATAGTAGTACTTGTCAGTAATATATACAACTTAAACCACATTTCTTACAAAAATAAAGTAATAAACTTTTTAGTAACCGGCACCCTTAAGAAGCTTTTTTTAAAATATATTATCATGTTGTATAGTAATAATGTGCTGTGCATTTGGACGGCAGGCCCAGCAAGAGCGACTGCAGGAGCAAGAGGTGCAAAAGCAGGAGAGGGCCCGGCTGGAGGAGATACTTGCCATGTGTGCGGAGTATGAGCGGCAGAACAAGCCTCCCGTCACGCCCAATATTCACCAGAACAGGTAGATCATTAGCTGCACCATTTAGTAGGGTTGTGCGAATATGACTTTTTCTCTCACGAAACGTGAACGAAAAATATGTTATGAACTTTGGCAAGATTGAAACGAAAACGAAAAATAATTTTATAAGAGCTCAGTATTAACGAAAGTTTAACGAATTTGATAATATTTTAGTAAGTTATTCATTATAACAGATTTGTTGCAAAACCAAACAAAAAAAATGGAGGATATGGAGTATTTACCACAGGGGTTCTTGCCTGTTTTTAAATGTCCATTTTACGTAGTCATTTTAGTTATAAAATAATGAAAACAAACAATATGATTTACAGACAACATTTTTTTTTGCTGGTACACTAAATGAACATTCATTAAACACCCGAATATTTATCAAAATTGAAGATTTTTGTTTCGTTATAACTTTTGGCTACCAAATTTCTTACCAAAATGAAAATGAAAGTTGTCATTATTTGTTTTTGTTTTGGTTTACCAAATATTTACACAACCGNAAATTTCTTACCAAAATGAAAATGAAAGTTGTCATTATTTGTTTTTGTTTTGGTTTACCAAATATTTACACAACCCTACCATTTAGTGTAGTATAGAGACTAATCGTGAAGTTTTTTTGCCATTACCAATATGTTTCTTTCTAGTACTGCCTCTGTTCAACAAACTATCTTTTTAAGTTGTTTAGTATGGAAGGTAACCGAATCCATGTTATAGGTCTGAGTTCTGCTATAATATTTCATGGTAGCAGCTATCTTCTCTGCCTTCTTTCTCCCAGCACGGTGGTGGGGTATATGGTAGGGTAANAAATTTCTTACCAAAATGAAAATGAAAGTTGTCATTATTTGTTTTTGTTTTGGTTTACCAAATATTTACACAACCGTACCATTTAGTGTAGTATAGAGACTAATCGTGAAGTTTTTTTGCCATTACCAATATGTTTCTTTCTAGTACTGCCTCTGTTCAACAAACTATCTTTTTAAGTTGTTTAGTATGGAAGGTAACCGAATCCATGTTATAGGTCTGAGTTCTGTTATAATATTTCATGGTAGCAGCTATCTTCTCTGCCTTCTTTCTCCCAGCACGGTGGTGGGGTATATGGTAGGGTAAGACAGACCCAGACACAATCAGCAGACGTAAAACAGTGCCTACATGTATGACGGAGGATGGGGTAGACCTCCCGGAGAGCCTGAGTCTCTCTCTCAGTGCCAGTGCCTGGGAGTGGCCCGTGCTCCAGAGGTGGGCAGTCACTCCAGGCCCACTCTCTCAGAGGCCCAACATCACCAGCTGGTAACCAAGCCTTTAGGAAGAAGCTAGTGGTGAGTCCCATTCCAAGCCCCAGTGGCGCTCACTGGAAGTGGCACTATCAGCTGGTCCCCAGGTGCCCAGCAGAGGCAAAGAACGTTACCCATATCTAACTTAGTTTGTGCTCTCACGGATGGGGAAAACAGCAATACAGCTTCTCCCTGAAGAGCCCAGAGAAGCGGCGCTACCAGCTAGTAGGAGAGTAGTGAGACTTGCTCTCACTCCCAGTGGTGCCTACCAGAAGTGGCACTATCAGCCAGTCCCCAAGTGCCCAACTGAGCTAGAGAGATGTTTGGTGTGTTTTCTAGTAGCCTTATGGGCTAAAGGTGTAGGTCATGTGTTTGCTTGATAAGGGAGGAGGGTGGTGGAAAGGAGTAAAGTAAGGCACTGGAATAAGAATCTTAGGTACACAGTTTATGTGTTTATTGACAAACAATACACCATACACCCAGTCTGTGCTTGGGACACCTAAAGGAAAAGATGTGCTATGTTGCCAAATAGTTTAACTAATGTTATGGCTAGGCAAGGGTGACACTAATGGCAGGCGAACCCAGCGCACATGTACTAGTGGATGTGCTACTCCCTAGCATAGTCTGGTTGAGTTACATCGGCAGTAACTGACGGTGGTTACCTTGGCGACATAAAAGCACGGTTTGCATTTGCGTGATGTGGCAAGTTGCATAGCGAGGCAGGTAATGCAAAGCAGAACTGCAGCGGATTGCCAAAGGTGAAATTGCAGGCCCCTGAAGTGGCTGTAGCTAAGGCGAGGGCATGGGGCCCGAGAAACTGCCTTAAGTGGGATGAGAACATGCCATATATCGTTGCTGCTCCTGCGAAACCCACTATGTGTATGAAGACAAATTCATCAGGAGAGAGAAAAAAGTCACTAGATTACACACAGTAACTTTTTAAAACTAATACCAGTCACCTGATGTGCAATAGATTTGTTTAGTAATGTAGTCTAATTGTAAACAAAATCCCTGGTCCTGTAGTTACGTAATATGAATATATGTATTTACTATTACACATAGCGGATTTTGGTTGTGCCTTTAGTCTTCATAGCGGGTTATTGCAGTATAGTTTATGGGAAAACTAAAGTGATAAGATAACCGTTAATAAACACAGTAAACACAATTGTGTATACATGCAATCATAGTACATAATGTAAAAAGAAAGTAAACTTTACGCATGGTAATACAACTACTTCCTGCGACATATTTTTGGACTCCACTGCACTACTCATGCTTTAAACTGTTGTAAAACAGTTGGTTGTCTTTGTGCAGAAACTATTTTTTTAAAGACTGCAAGTTTCTCTACTTGCTGGCATCAATTTTCAACTGATTTTCGTACAGATGATTTGGTTCTGTGTCAGTCAATGCCTTTCTTTTACGTAGAGGTAGGGTCTGCCAGTCACATGTGTTACATTGGTCTTTCCTGGGCTGAAATATTGAAATCTTTTCATTATCTACAATTTTGGTAAACTTTTTCCTTCCCACATAAGTGTTACCAGTCTCTTTACACCAGTCTTCGTACATTTGATGCATGTGTGACAAGGACCTGAAAGTATGCTCAACATAAATTCTGGAAGTCAATGTCCTGCAATAATGGTTAGGAACTGTAGTTACAGTTCTAGCCATTGTCTGACAGAATCAGATTTCAACCCATGTTGTTCTTGTCATTCCCTTTNAAACTTTTTCCTTCCCACATAAGTGTTACCAGTCTCTTTACACCAGTCTTCGTACATTTGATGCATGTGTGACAAGGACCTGAAAGTATGCTCAACATAAATTCTGGAAGTCAATGTCCTGCAATAATGGCTAGGAACTGTAGTTACAGTTCTAGCCATTGTCTGACAGAATCAGATTTCAACCCATGTTGTTCTTGTCATTCCCTTTTAGTTTCTTTGTTGGCGTTTCATCTTCATCAGTCATCTCATTTAATGAAATTCCATCTGATCTCTCTTGTTGTTCCTTTATTCAGGAGATAAATGCATCTTTGTTGATACCGACAGTTGCGAGAAATAATTCTCTACATATCTTGATTTTAGTCCCTTCTTCATTTCTTAAGTAGCAATCATATGAATATTTTTTTCTAGCACTTTCTGCATTTGTTTGCGACCTTCTCCTGACGGGCTGTCTAAAATTCACTATCCCTTTCATAAACGCCTTCTTTTCGTCCCATGTATTTAATTTCCAAAAACAGTTTAACATGTCTTTCCTTGCATGTTCAGTAATTTCGTCACATCTGAAGCTTCTTGTTGATTGCTGTTTGCTGATTTTGTGTGTACACATTTTGGGAGCCAATTCTCTTCCACACTTTTCAACTGTGGTGTAAACACCAGCTGTTCGCTTCAAACCTTCGTATTTTTGACCATGCACTCGCAATCATTTATTTTCTTCCCTTGAATTTCGTGACTTACGAGGACAAACTGTTGTGCTTTCTTGCCCTGGGTGTGTATCATTACGTATTGCGTGATCAGACTCTGGATGTTCTTTTGCACTGTCGAGGGTACCATCCATCAGGCTCCTTCCTGATACCGGGTTCTTTTTCTGTATTGCACACACCTATTAAATCTTTACCCTTCTTTTGGGCTGCAGATGATTGCAGTGATTGATTAAAGATGTCGTCACCTGAAATAGGCACAGAATACTAACTACTGCCTCAAACAAATGTAACTCAAAGAAATACTAAGAATATTCTATAAAAGAGACAATGGCAATTACGTAAAACTGTGGCTGTTGAATCTGCGTAACTATATGAAAAGCAACAGAAGTGTCCAGTTCATTGCAGAGCGTAGCCCAAATACCAACATCGTAATTGAAATTGCATTGCTTTTATGGTCTGCGTCATGCGTCAAAGTGGAGTGCATACCTGCATCCGTCTTCATATTGATGTTTCTGGAAATGTTTATGTCCACAACTGCTCCAACAGGTGGGACATGTAGGTCTACACAACGTTTGGGTCCTCTTGCAACATTCAGCGTGTTCATAATGTCGTCATTGTCATATGTAAATGTAGAGATGTACAATAGGTCAAGTAGAACTCACAAACGTTAGGGATGAACTGATACCAAGAATAATAACACTGTTGCCCTTTACCTGACATAATATCTTCACTGACAATGTTGCCTGCCACCATTTCCATCGCCATTTTAACAAGCTTCCTTCCTCTTCCTTCCATGTCAGTACACACTGCTACACAAATGTGTAAACACTTGCATTGTGGTACTAATATTTTGGTACCATTCAGAATATCGCGAGACATATAAGGTAGTACAAATGTTTCTAAGGTATACACAAAGGCACTGAAATAGGTTACCTCAATCCTCAATAACATGCACCTGCATGCTCATTCTAACACACCGAGCTGCGAATAATGTTCGACAATACAAGCGGAGTACAGATTATTGGCGAATTAATATGGCGGGAAGGTGCACATAGCGGGTTTGGTGAACAGATGTGCTTAATTCGCGGCTCATCAAAAGTCGCTATGTGTTAATTTTACACATAGTGGTATTTATAGGTGCAGTTTAATTACCTTATCACATAGTGGGGATTGATTTTCTTCATTTGACGGTGTAGAGTTTCACGTATGAATAGCAGGATTTGTAGGAGGGTACCTAGGGAGTTTCTGCTCCTTTATGTGCAAAATTCACATTTAGACATTATTTGTACATAGTGGGTTTTGCAGGCATGATTACGATGAACTCTCCTGAGCTGAAGTGAGCCAAAGAGGGGGAAGTGGTGTATGTACAAGAGGAATACACTTTGCCTGTGCCACATATTGAAATGGCACATGTTGCTGTGAGGAATGGTCTTACTCCCAGGTGGTAGGAAGCCTGCGCACCAGCAGACTTGTCTCTCTTTGGAACAGGAATGGAGCCATATTGACGGCTGGCATGAAGTCGCTCAGTTTGAGGGGCAGGAGTAAAATAGAATGACTCTCATTTTCCAAGAGGACAGCGTGAGTGAGTGCAGATATTTGGACGGCTCTTTACATTGATGTCTTGAGAGCCAATGAGGGTAAAGCAAAGTGAGTATGGAGCAGCGCCGGAATGCAAGGGTAGGGGAAATGGGAAAATCCAGAGAAAACCCACTGACCAGCGACATTCCGGCACAATTCCCACATGCAAAAATCCGGGGGAACCCCACTGGAAATTGAACCTGGTTCGCCTTGGTGGTAGGCGAGTAGTCTTAACTAATACACCACTGTGGTCCCAAGAAGACAGCAAACGTCATTTGCCAGGCTCAAGCCAAGCCAGTGAACCACTCCACACTCCACACTATTGCTCCCAGAACTGACCATAGCGTATTGGCAGAACAATAGATTATGTAACTTATTTGCATTGACTGTTATAAAAACATTCAGCAGTTTGCGTACAAAGTCCAAGAACTTAACCTCTTACTGGGGGAATGTGTTTCACAGTCACTGTTGAACCTCATTTAGGACCTGTGTAGGTATGTGATAAATAGTATTGTGTACTCTTAGTGGAACCACAGGCTGAAATTCTCCTGGGTAGATAGCCAAGTATCCATCATCTAAGAAATATCTTCCTACACAACAGGAGATTTAACAAGGAGGGACACAACCTGGCCAAAGCAATTGCCAGACATTTTGTATTGGTAATCTGAAATGGTGTGCCAACCAGCAAAGATATGGTACTGCCATTAGACACACATCAACTCCTATGCTGGCTTGGCGAAGGTTCTAACACAGTGGAGCACCAGAGAAGTCCTTGAGAGCAGTACTTTTTCCAGTCATTGCAACAAGATACCCTAATGTGTTATGAATGCAGCCAACATAATAAGGGCAGCCAACACCTGCCTCTCCCCCTACATGCTTTTCTGAAAGAGAGCAGGAGAATAGAGGAGGTTGCTCAGCCACACAGGGACTCACTGCTGAGTCTATCCTTGTCTGTGGTCTTCCTACACCTCCATTGTATACTGTGCTCATGCAACCATTGAATTAGCGAAGCCTTTGGTTGACCAACTGAGCACTGAACCATTGGCAGCTCACTGTGTAGTGTGCTGCACCGGATAGAGGATGAGTTTGAATCCCTTCACATCCTTCCACTAATATGACTTGCTTTATGTTGCTGTTTGGGTGTTGTCCATACCATGTTACCCACAAGGCCACAACAAAATGAAACAAAAAATTATCTCTGACACAGAAACAGGTGATGGCAGAAGGTTAACAGCTGATTGCTAAGAAGTTAAAACTACAGGATGTGTATAAAAGAATACCCCAACTTTGAAGGTCTATAATATCAAAACCAAACAACCTACAACCTTGATTGACCAATAAAATGAACTGTGGAACCGTGAAGTTTGTTTACCATACATTCATAAATGTTCAGTGTGACCACTATGAGCGGCCTGAACAACATCTACGTGATAATCAAACTCGTCCACGCTCTTGTCAGCATGTCTGATGTTACGGTTTGGATGGCATTCGTAACTCTCAATTTGAGGTGGTGAGGGGGTAGCGAGCTCGCATTCGACACGTCAATGTGAAGGGGACGGTCTGATGTTTCCTTAATGCCTCCTCATTGGCACCTAGCTGTTCGCGGATACCTGAACGAGACATTGCCACAACGCTGGATAGGTTGAGGAGCAGCTGGTGACCAGGCTCTTCATCTCTGGCCCCCAAGAAGCCTGAATCGTACCCTGTGTGGTTTTTTTCTATGGGGGTACATAAAGGATCAAGTGTTTCGTCCACCATTGCCGGCTAACATTGACAACCTCAAAACGAGAATTACGGATGCCATCCAAACCGTAACTCCGGACATGCTGACAAGAGTGTGGAACAATTTTGATTATCGCGTAGATGTCGTTTGGGCTGCTCGTGGTGGTCAAATTGAACATTTATGAAGATATGGTAAACAGACTTCACAGTTTCACGGTTCATTTGATTGGTCAACCAAGGTTGTTGGTTGCTTGGTTTTGATATTATAGACCTTCAAAGTTAGGGTATTCTTTTATATTCGCCCTGTACCTGAAGCTGCCAGCATAGTAGAACCAAGCTTTAGTGGTGGGAAACATTTTTTATTTTAAGTAGTAAATTTAAACCATATTAAATCATCAATAAATTTGATACCTCAGGAAAATGACACAGGTAATTAACTTTTGTTTGGATGGGATTATAGATGTTAATTTTGTTTATATTTAGTGTAAATTTTATTAAAATCAACCATTAGAAATATCACCTGTTTGAAGGTAAACACTTTTATATTCTATTCGCAGTATCGTCACACTTTTTGAATCAAAACTTTGAAAAATCACCCCATGTATGTCATATTTGGTTGTTTCCTGTCGTGTGTCACAAGCATTTTACACTTCTGTTATCACAAAAGTAGCTAATTTAGTTGAACTTAACTTTTACTTATGGTTTACGGTATCCATAAAATATAGTATTTCATTTATTATAAATATGAATAAAAACAGGAAGAAAATAGGTTTGTTGGTAATGCCTGGTAAGAAATAGTTCTCATGCAAAATATTATTAAACTGAGTGTTCACAAATATGGTGCGTTGTCCCTTTGATGTGATTTTCAAGACTTTGTTAAGCTTTGTTTGCATGAGGCGGAGGAATAGTCTGAAAGTAGAACTTTAGCAGGGCTTCAGTAAAGTTGGAAGTAACTATGAATGCTGGTCCATGTGTATATATTTGTACATAATTATATCTTATCATCAGAAAGGCATTAACTCAAAATTTTGATGTGGCCTTTCAAGGACAGTCTGTATAATTTTTCAGTTTTGGTGTTCTTTTATAAAGCCATACGTAAATGCAAAATGTAAAGTTAAATGACATGTTAGGGAATATACATCTTTACACATGATACTGTGTGTCTGTGTAAACTGGTAAAACGTGCGTTAGTGATAACCAGAATGCAAAATGTGTACAATGTAAAGGTCACTTGTAGGTGTTAGTGTGTTATATCAACAGTGCATTGTGAGGAAAAATCTGTGCTTTTACCTTGTCAGTCTTCTCGTCTTCCTGAGCAGCTGTTTAGGTGCAGGTACATGGAGCTCTGTATCAGCCATTCAAGTTATGCTGTATAATTTAGGATTTTAGCTTGCAGAGGTAAAGTGTTGTGCATACTGTCCTTGGGAAAATTATAATTTATAATTAAGTGGAAGACCCTAAAACTTGTGATTAACACTATTAAATGAATGGCCATGTTTTTGAAGGCTGTGGCTGAACTTATCATTATGTAAGTCCATACTTGGCCTTATGTTAAGGATGTGTGAATATCACGCTTGTATCTAATTACTAGAAGTATAAAATGTTTTAATTTGTACATCCTTGTCTCCAGTATGAGATAATATGTGCCAAATACGAGAGTTTTTTCTGCTAATATATTTAAAATGCAATAGAATAAAGTAATACATGGAAAATAACTTTATAACACAGATTAAGCACTGTGCCAATGTATTTTCTCAATAACATGCTCATTATTTTAAAAATAAAAATCAAGTTTTACGTTTTCCTGTATTGTTTGTGCACAGTTCAAGGCACAAATCTTTTCTGTTGTAATTAAACAAGGCCATTTCCCTCGTTGACATCACTGTTCACAAGTATTTTATTTATTTACTTGTGTGTTTTTGCAAGGTTGTGTTTGAAAATTCGTCAACTGATGCTCTGGTGCATGTCGGCCAGATCCATGACAATTTCAGGCTGTTTGAACCAGTTGATATATTGATTCAATCAAACTCGACAAAAACAGTAGTTTCCAAATGTCCAGTGTACACTGATTAATACATCAGTGAATTTCCGAAAACACGATTTACCTCTTACTTCAGGAACGTGGAATTTATCGCCTACCATTATTGTGTTGTATATATCTGTGACAAAATGCATAATTTCTTTTAGTGTCATTTAAAATAAATTTCTCTCTACTTAGCTCATATTTCATTTTTTCATTTTACTATTTGTCATAATGAAAATCATTCGTGCAAAAATTACTTTCCAGTTTTGGAACAATACCAAGTAAAATTGCAGTTTTTAACTTTATTTTTTATTATTTTAAAAAGCAGGTCTATTGTAACAACCATAATCCATAGTTGATCAAGCATTATTGTTATTTTTAACAGTTTATAGGTGTAGTATGCACAGGACAGGTTGTGTTGGCAGAAGCGGGAGGTGTAGTTTACCTGCCTGATGTCGCACTGCGCACACATGATAGCAGCAGTCTGTCGAGATAAGGACAGCCATGTGTTGTGTTGTCACAGTGAGATACCCACACCTCAGCAGGACAGATAGTGTGTACTCCTTCCTCTAACAGTCAGTCATGCCAACCTCGCTCACCAGTAAACAGATAGCTTGTGTGTCGTCATGTGCTGTGTTGACACGTGCAGTGTGCTTGCTGACTATGAATTTACTTTCTTAAATTTTGAATATGCAAACAATCACAGCAAATAAACTTTTAATGGTTTCTGTGGACAAGTTGTGAGTGCAGCTATTATAAATTTCAGAAATAATGTACAGTGAACAGTTTGTCTTTAATGGTACTATTGGCATTTTGTTACAATTTTTGTCACATAACAAAACAAGTGCTTTCACTATTTAAAAAATTTTTTTTCCACTGTGAAAATGTAATTAATCTATTAATGTCAAGAAGTGCGATAATTTATACTCTTGAATAAATTTTACACATGATGGTATCAAAACTATTATTAAACATTTAGTTGTATATGCAACACTAAATTAAAGGAACACATTTCATTTAAATAAATAAATAAGTAAAGAAAAAATAATATATGTAATGCACACCAACTGTGTGATAACTGTGATGATTCAGTTGGCAGTGGCAGTTGCGAGGTCTTGGTTCAATTCTAGTTTCTGGCAGGTGCTAATTTAAGAAACGGTTTTTAGTCCATACTTTATCACCATTTGCTCAGCATCTTGTAAAATTAATTCCTTGGTATTTTCCTGGAGGTTGAAACCAAGTCGAAGTGAGGGGGGCATTGGCAGCATTATCTTTTCATAGTTGAATTTGAAGTGAAGCCTTCCAACTCATGTGTCGCATGTGATGAGAACACTGTCCTCTTTCAGCATGCATTGTGAGATCTGTACATATGTTTAAGCATGTAGCATACAGTAGCAGGAATAACTTGCAAACTGTATTGCTGTAATGGTACTGTTGCAGAATCAAGACTAATGGATCATTGCCTAGAGACAAGAGACTTCCATCCCCTGGAGTGACTGTGGCTGATGGAGATGTGCCTCCCGACATATTCACCTTCGACACCAGTTCACCAACAATGTGAGTGATTTTATTGCCAATATCTGTATTTGAGGATGCATTTTGTATGCAAACTGTGTAGTGCTGGGGAAGTTTGTAAGTTAATTGTTACTGTCTTACAAGTGTGACCAATTTACAGTATACACCAATACTGGTCTTAATTTTTTTATTTGTATGTATTGTTGACATGAAGATACTGTCACTGTAGTAGTATAGTAATACTGCTGTTAGGAATTTGTGAATGATGAAGTATTGAAACTGTAGTGTGCTGTTTTTGTTTACCAGGAGTATATTTTATTTCCAAAAATGCTGGGATAATGTGGTTCTGAGGCAGATGCAATGAAATACTAAAAAATGTATTTTACTTAATTTATGATAATAATGATACTCAATTTTTTTATTTCATTTATTTTGAATTTAACTTTGTTTTGAAATATTTTTGTTATGTCTTGTATTGCACCAAAAAATGAAAAGAAGTTTTTTGTGCAATGATGATACTATTTGAACATTAGCTGAAATACCATAATTTCAGAGGACATTGAGCAGTGTAGGTTGCATAAATTATTTGTTTGTACTTTAAAAATAAAATTAAAAATGCAATGATATTAAACACTGAATCAGTTAATTTTAGGGCCGGTAGAACCATTGGGTTGGGGAGGTCAAATGACCCTCTAATAACTAATAATCTGCTGCAAGGGTCAGATTCTCAGAAGGAATAATAAACCTGCAGTCAGCAGCAGCTGGCAACCTGTAACTGGCAACACTGTACGAAACAATACTGGGTCTACTTGACAGCTAGAAATCTGAAGAGTTTGTAGTGAATGCATTGTCTGCTTTCTTTGAGAAAACCACCGGTTTATTTTACCTCAAAGTGTCAGTAATAATTTTTGGTATTACTGAAGAACTTGCTAGAAATGCAAACCTCAGATATTAGCATAACATACGCTTTGAGATAAACTGAAATAGTAATAGAGTGTCTTACTAGGGCGAAAACCACCAAAGCCCATATGAACACAACACGCACAGTATTCAAGCCCCAAGCTGTTATTGAGACAACAATACTTTGCCATTATCGACAGCATTAAAGGTGAAATCGAAACACTTTTCAACATCCAGTAGTAGCTATTTACAAGGTAATTGAAAATGTTTGTGTAAAGACACTGAATGGATAAGTGGAAGCTATGAACTGCAACCTCGTCAAAGGTGATTTGAATGTCAAGAGATTTACGAGGCAGTTAGCTATGTTGACAGAACTTAGTGCTGAGAGGAAAGTAGTTAGATAGTATTCATGATGTGTTAGATTCCATAAGAAAAGAACAGTCGCAAACCGAAAGATTATTTTCTGAAGTACGTACTTGTTTAAGGCTGCTTCTTGATTTTCCAGCAACATTGGCAACAGCTGAAAGAACTTTCACCTCTATACAGCATCTGAAAACATGGCTTCATTCGACAATGACTCAAGAATGTCTTAATCACATAACTGTATAGGCTGTACATCTGGATCTGGCAAAAGATGTTGCCAATTCGGATATTGTCAACAAATTAACTTCTTCAAAAGAATCAAGCAGATTAGTTTTTTGCTACTTTCTTATTTAATTCACTAATTAATTGTTAATTAATACATAAAGACAAATTTGAGTATTATTTTCAAATATTATTTCTTAAAAATTTTTTATATTTCTAGTTTAATGGTACAGTATTTCTAGAATTTATACAATCTGATATTTGTTTATAAAATATATTTGTTATCACGTTAAAATAAAAAGTATATATGTATAATGTAAGTTTTGAGTAAGCCTTAATATTAAACACATTAGTGAGAATTTTTCTGTGAAAAGTTCATCAGCTCCAAGTTAAAGAGTATGTGGTAGTTCTCTTATGAAAAAAGGTCACGAGGTTAAGCTTATTGGTTTGAATTTCAGCCATTGCACTTAGTTCAGATCTCATTAGTATTTACAATATAGAATGACCTCGAAAATAAGATAACCCCACATTTTTACTTTAGTCTGCAGAAAAAAAAATGAATTTCACACAAATTATATGAACATGTAATGAAGGTTTATTAAAGCCAAATTGTTTGCAGTTAACACCATGCCTATACAGTTGACGCTATTCCCCACCTGTGGCACACAGGGTGGTTCATAGGGTCAGAGTTAATTCCTCCAGGCACAGACTATAAGGTGCCTTGAAGGTTGAGGGTATATCACACAATGACTTCATGACGACTTCTTAGTTTGGAACAGGTTTATTGAACGGGAATTTCCTTATACATTCCCGGCAATGTTGCGGGAATTTACACATACTTTAACGTCCTGCGAGTTCAAGGCCTGAAGGGCTGGTTACCATGTTCTGGCTACGTTTCTGATGCTGTAGGGGCATTAGGTGTCAGGACAGGTCCCTGAGTGACGACGGGGTTACTTATCTGCACATGTTGCGTGGTAGTAGTTCTGGCAGTTGATGGGTCTGGTGAGCTGGATGGCCCTGTTGAGGGCCCTCTGCGGTTGGCTTGTTGCACGCCGCTGGCTTACTCTCGACGTGGCGCCCCTCGGTGGGGCTCACCACTTGCTCCCGTTCTCGGCGTAGGGTAGTAACTTACTGCTTACTACCCTACCACGTCTCGGCGAGGGGCCCCGTGTGGGCCCCACCCGTCCTTCGCGGATACGGGCTGCACTGGACAATCCCACTTGCTCGACATGGCACTTCTCTGTGAAGTTCACCACTCGACTCCGCCTTCTCGGTGCGTTGCAACTGACTGACTGGAAACTGACTGACTAACTCTCGTCCCGACGTGGTGAAACTACTCGTCCGACGTGACTCTGGTAACTGTCTTTGATTCGGCCCTGCGTCTCGCGTCCCGATTTAGCCGACCCCTTAATGTCGCAACTGACTACCTTCCTGCGCATTCCGGGGTGGCAGTACCGAACTCCCGCATCACCTGCTGCTCGTGGCTTCGACTGACGGACGTGGCCAGGTTCCAATCTTCCCGGCCTTCTCCCTCTGCGCGACTAACCTCTCTGTGCGGTAATCTTCTGACTGTCATAACGAATTGTCCTACTGACGTACTCATGTACTGACGTACTGCTGTGGCCGGGGGTCCGATCTCCCCCAGCCGTTCTCTGCGCGACTGATTTGCAACTGTCCACTGATACCAAACTAACCTCTCTGCACGGCGATATTCAACTGATCTGAATTCCCACCCTCCCCGCAAAGAGGCTTATATCCTTCTAGCCTCTCTCCCTAAGTGTCGGCACGTGTCTCTCTTGTTGGGGGAGGGGGTGGGTGGTGTTCTTTCAAAGCTTGTCAGCTTATTCCTCCGCGGTGCGTATCCACATTGTCCTGTGGTTAGCTAGCGGGAGGGGGGGTGGTGTTCTCGGCAGCACTTTCCAGCTTGTCAGCTATTTCTTCTGCGGTGCATGTTTTCTGACTTCAGGCAAAATACACCTGACTATCTCGTGATTTTCCGGCGTTCACAAATTTTACTTGACTTTGGTAGGGGGAGGTGGGTGGTGGGTGGGAGGCCTACGCAGCAGGACATGTGTAAGGCTTGACCTCTGGCTCCTTCCTCGGCTTGCCCTTTCTCTGCGGTGATTACAATCAACATGTCTCTCTCTACACTGGTTTAAGCAGGC
>NQII01004479.1:145913-166978 GCA_002778355.1 Clitarchus hookeri
TGGTGGTGACAGCGCCGCTCTAAATAATACTCTTAATTACGCCACGCGTCACAGTACTACACCTCAAATGCATAAAAAAGGAAGGAAGTCACACTTACTTTTCCATCCCCATATTTTCTAAATACAAAGTACAATCTGTTAATGTTTTTAAGATGGCTTGTAATGTAATGACACATATGTCTACAGACAAAAAACATTATCCACTTGCTACTACTCAAGCAAAAATATTCACTTTAAAATTTTTGTATGCAAAAATAAGACAACCCTCAGTTTTGTGGAAGTAAAATTTGGAATAAAACATTTTCTTATATTCGGATAAATACATTCACACTAGGTATAAAAGCCTTGTTTGTAGTTTAAATCGGCTCTTGTCAAAAAGTATTTATGCATAATCCATAAGGTATTAATTACCCTGGTGAACCAATCCATTTACAAGAAAAGTTGCCAGACTTGCAGAAGTGATTTGTGATTGTTTAAACGTGTTATCTTGAGGTCTTTCATAACACTTGATGCCTGGCTTTTGAAAAGGAAAGAAATTTCATTATGACTTAGTAAATAATATTAACTTGTTAGGATTTAAATTGGTTTGTTCAGAAATATTTTTATGTGAAAGAGTACTGATTGTCATCCATAGCTTCCCGAGGATGCCTGTGCTGGATTCATCTGTCCAGAGTCTCTGTTTGAGCCCTGGTCCAGGTCCAAATCACACTTCGACTCCTGTGAACAGTCGTACAACTACTGGTTCTATGGCAGGTAGAAGTCCTTACGAAAATGTTGTCTTGGTGCACCCACAAAGCCCCAGGACTCGCATAAAGACTATTGTGTCATCTTCAGGAAAGGAACAGCAGTCATCCAGGTGTGTGAAATAGCTATTTGTTTCAGAGATAACAAGTATGAGTATGGGTTTTTTTTTACTGAACTTCCTATTTAACTGATTGTCATGTTGTGCAGTACATTTCATTTATGTCTTACTTCAAATTTTGATCTTATTAGACAATGTTTTGTGCTATTTCCACGAAAATGAAGGTTGCATAATTTATTTATGCCTGTAAATTCAAAATATGAATGTGTTTATTGAAATTTGATAAGAGCACATTGGTACTCACTACTGCTGTGCCAATTTGAATCAGCTTCTGCGGAATGTACTGATGTTGATTAAATTGGTGCTTCTGCCGATATATGAACTGCAGATAATTTTCCTCCGATTTGACATTGATGCATTTTGCCTTTGTGAACATTGAAAGTTTTCTCATGTAACAATGTGTAAAGAAGCAAATGCCCAGTACAAGGCATCTAGGAAATGAAAGCATCGGTGAAAAAGATTCTCAACTTCCAGTGTGTTTTCAGACAAAGTTTGCAGTTTTTGTCCCAAACTCCACACTGCTGTGAGATATTCTAATAGCGTGACATTGATCAGGGTCAGAGTCTTAGAGGGAAGGGAAATAAGGGAGTTGAGTTGAGAGATTTGGGCGGCTGATGGTAGAAAACTTATAACATTCGTTGTTTTCAATATGAAAACAATGCCAAAATGTAAATTTCCTAAGGAAATTTATGTTTGTGTATGACCGAAAGGTTGGATGGATAAGGAGTTAATGGTTGACTGTCTAAAACGAGTCTGGTTAATTAGACGTGGCCAACCCTTGAAGTTGGTACTATTAATGGTGTAGGACAACTTTAAAGGTTACCTAACAGAAGAAGTGAAATGGCACCTCTCTCAAAACAAGACTGATTTGGCAGTAATTCCCGGTGGACTGACAGGTTTGTTGCTACTGCTAAATGTGGGCATTAACAAGCCCTTTAAAGACTTTTTCAACTGTGATCTTGCAGCAATTTCTGACATCTTGACGCCTGCCTTCACAGCAAGAATATTTTGTGCTGCATAAATAGCATAATCCATCCTCAAATGGCCTTGAACTGATCCATGCCAATTTTTCCTTCCTTACATCATTACAGGCATAAAACTGTAACATTTTAGTTGACAGTACATACTCATTTTGCCTGCATTTTTGGATATACTAGACTGGGCATTCTTCAATTTTTTTGGAAATTTATCCTATATATGCTCATGCACTTGTTCTAGGATTTTTCAGTGCATGTTACTGTTTTCGCCAGTATGTCACGTGGCCTTCACTAACAGACAAATGGCAGGCAGAAATGTGATTACCATATTTTTCTGCAAATGCAGTAGCTTTTAGCGTGAAACCTACAGTGTAACAACCATATTTCCTCATTTGTACGAGACAAAGCAGCCAGCAGCACTGTACAATTGCGTGATAGGTAAACTAACGGTGAGCCAAGCAGGTGAGGTAAATTATGTGAACATATACAGTAAATGACATGAAAGATAACCTTTTAAAGAGGTGCTTGTACAATTTTTTTTTTACTTTAATCATTAGAGTATTTATTGGTAGAAAATTCTGGTTTCTTTTTATCCATAACAAATAATGGTTTTTACATTTTACTGTAGTTGGTTAAGGTATTTCATTGTTTACCCTTCATAGATGGTACACTATGGTTTCTTTGTCTGTATGACCAGTAAGGGTCACTACCCCTAGCAGAAGGAGTGGAAGCTGCACCTTATCACAGTTGCTTGTTTATCAAGTTGGTTTGCTTGAACAAACTTAATTCAGAACAGTTCATGTAATTTTTTTTCCACACATGTGCTTGTCTGGCACTAATAAAAACATGATTTTCAGCTGCTGTAAAAAACTTCAACTTAACGTGAACAACAAAATAGATGACAGTTATTTAATAATTTATTTCTGTTTGATAATGCCTGTGAGTACACTTTATTTTTTATTGTAATGTATTCACAAACATGGTTGAGTCTAGGACAAAATATACATGTTTCCTAGATTCTATTGCATGTTTATCCGTGTAAAAATTCTTAGGCTTACTTGGTGTACAGGAGCGCCAGAACTAGGNNNNCCCTCCCCCGTGTACTTGCAGGTTGCCGTGCCACTGCACTACACAAGTAGTTTTCCACAGCTTTGACAGAGAGATTAAATTTGACAGAGAGATTAAATGTGGCAGAACATTAGAAGAAATTTAACTCCCTGCTGTTTGTCGGGTATACATGCAAAGCTTCTTTCTTTATTTTTTTACTCATTTTATTGTTATTCTTTTGAATAGAGGCAGACTGAAACTCGAGCTAACGGTTTTTGAAAGGGGGAGGGGAGGAAAGCAACTATGCTAAATGCAGGTTTTTGAAAGCATCGGTTATTATTGTTGGCTCGTACTGCAACACACTCATTCACAGGTGGATTCAGTGCAGTCAAAATAGTTATTGTTTGTTAACCTTTGTGTTAATTCTTAGTTTTTAATTTTATACAAGCATTCAGATATGAAGAGTTCTAAGTCGAATATTATAGATCAGTGGCTCAAGAAACCAAAATATCAGTGTTCACCCAAAGTCACACTTGATGGCAAAATTGCAATGGCTTCGAGGTTCTGCATATCTAAGTACATTTGAAGTAGTCTTGGTATTAAAGATCTTTAAATATATTGTCAAATAATATCATAATCAGTTCTATGCGAGAATACTTTTACTTTAAAAAAAAAAACTTTTATGAATTGCAGGACAATATTTAATATGAGGAAAATTATCTTAATTTTATGAAACAACCCTGTTTAGTAAAAATAACGACGCTTTATGATGTGGCAAAATTTCCTATTTGCACATTCGCTTGGCGCGTAGTGTGGGTTTCTGTTTTCCACTTTGTGTTTTACTTCTAATTACGACCTGGAAACTTTTATAGAATAATAATTGTAATGTTTTACAACATTTCATTGCAGTTTACAGCTTATCAACACAAGGATAGTTTACGCGTGTTTCATAGAATTTGTTTTTCCACATTTTGAATATTGTTACTGCCCAAAATTTGCTTGCTCTGGGCAATACATCTGTCACTATATCATCAGCAATGATTCGCCATTATTATAGATGCTGTTAGCATCAATATTCACCTTACCTACTTCTATTTGTCACAAATATGTCAAGGAATTTTGTAAACGTATGACAATATTTCATTATTATGGAAGTTCTAACTTAAAGAGTACTGGTGTAGGTGTAGGTTGCACACTATGTATTTCAATTCCAATACAAAATACACTTATTTGTTTCCATTAATGACTCAGTGGGTTAGCTCGTATTGGCTTGGTATTGCTGTATCTGAAAAGTCATGGGCTTCATTCTACATGTAAAACTCAGTTTATCGCATACTTTGTTATACTCTATCCATTCCAAGGTTACAGCTTGTATTACTTCGCCTATCCGCACACTTGAAAATTATTGTTTCCGGCAGTCATCAACAATACTGTCATGAGCATTAACTGTTATAATATGCCTACTTCGCTTCCACATTGTAAAAGTATTATATAAATTAACTGGTGTGTAGGAATTCTTTATTATTTACATTAAGTATCAGAACTAACAATTTTTTCGGCACACAGTGAATAGTAATGACACTGTTCTTCATATTGCTTACCATTGGCTGCTCGGTGTGATTTTACCCCCGAAAAAAAACTGTGAATAAAATATTTCCAAAATTTAACTACACGTATTCTTGCACGCGGACACAGTAATGTAACATTATATAGGATTAAAAGGAGCATCTTGTAATTTGAATAACTATATATGACCTTAAAAATTACAAAATACCTTCAGAATTATTTTATACTGCAATCATAGTGTGAAACTACTAGCCAGATAATAGTTTTGACATTGTCACTGACAATGTTTATTTTGTCTGTTATCTTGGAATAGATGAACTATAGGACTGGTTAGGATTTTGCTGTAGAGGAGAGGTGAAACCATGCAAAAGCACAACTCAACAACTTGTGCACATTACGTTGGCTTTGTGGTACTTCACATATCTGCTTTACACACTGTTTTCATGTCAAATACAAAAAAAAAGTATTCCATAATACAACCACCAAAAAACTTTGTTCTTTCATTGTCTAAGATGCTGGCAGAAGAATACTGATCTTGTGAATGAATATTGTTAATTTGTTGGCATCACCATGTCATAAGTCTTACACAAAGCTTTTTTAATATAACAATTCTTTTTTTCAAGAAAGAGAAATATTTAAATCTCCTTCCAGATATTTTTCAAAAATTTGTGCAAAGCAAAATGTAAAATATTAAAAATTGCAAATGTGAATTCTTTGTTGTTAACATTAGTAGAACATTGACTAAATTTGTAATCCATGCTCTAACTTTTTCGCTATTTGCAATCAGCAGTGTCATCACAATTGCAATGAAGTATGGTTTATGTTCTTACTTATTTGATCTATGTAGTTGACTCTCTGTTTAGTCATCGTTTTCTATTTTGTTGTTATTTCTACCTGAAGGGTGAATAGAAGTTCACCATTTCATTACTTATTTACAAGATGAAAACGAAACTTAAAATTTCTTTATTGTATTTAGCCCTATTATAATTTGCAGAGCTTAATCCTGGATTGTAGTATTAATCCTCATACAAACATATCTCACAAATACAACACACACAAGCTGTAAATATTTATTTCCGGTTGTTTCTTTTTCTACTTATTATAACTTGTACTATCTGTTAAATCTATTACTACAGTAAATTTCATTTAGCATGTTGCACCCTGTGTTAGTGGCAGAAAGAAACGCATGAGGTGTACCTTCAAAAAAGNTTTTTCCACTTAACTTAAATAGTTCCGACACCCCTGCCAGTGTACAGATGTGCATGGAGTAGTTATGTATAGCTGTTGTGAAAATTATTTCATTTTATAAAAAAAGTCAGTTATCTTTAGAACGTGTTTATAATGGGTACAATTCCAAAAACTGAGCCATATTGTTCGGTAATCTTTAATTTTAATCAAAATCTGTAGTTTCTTAATTTTTTATAAAATTAATTGCTATCAATATAATATTTTTTGATTTGCAGTTACTTTGTAAATGGTAGAGAGCCCTTGATTTTGATGTGAATGATTTTTTCAGAGACAATTTAGAAGCACAAGAGCATAGCAGTTTGACAACGTCCAGTGATTATGAGTACATAGTGCTCCGTGGAGTGTCTCACAACTCTGCTAGCAGTACTCAAGACAGTGCATCACAGCCAATGAACTCCTCTAGGAAAACTGATTCAAATCCTAAAAGGAAGTCATTTGAGCGAGATAAATTTATTCTGCCACTGGAAGAAAGGAGCGGTAAAAAAGTAGCCAATACAGATCCTGCTGATGTGAGATCAGTGCAAGTGATGGATAATAATACAGAAAATTTATCAGCAGAATCTAAAAGGCATGGAATTTCAATAGATTCTGATAAAAAAATTAGCCATAAGGACCAAAATTCTCACGTTCCAGTGGATCAGACTGATTCCGGACATGATGCCAACCATCAAAACCAAAGAAAGGTTTGTGTGTCTTTGAATAAGTGGTGCAAGCATTTGTGTACTAAATACAGTGAATGTTTTACGATCGTTTGTAGCTATACCTACTGATTTGTTACACTTATGTGAAAAGGTGGCCAGCTCAGTAATGGTTTGTGTTCAAACTCATAGCATGATAACAGGTGTACCTAACAAAATTCAATACTCAAACTTCTAGGGTGTTTTAAGAGGCCAAAACAGATATGTTTAAATGTTTTATTAAATTACCATAGGTTGTAAATTGATAATTGAGGTACACTTTGACATGATTGGGAATGAGAGAGATACAATTACATATCAATTTAAACGTTATCCTTTACAAAAAATTAATGCGTGATGCTCTTTGATAAGTAAATATAAACACGACTGTGTACCTGGTGTGCAGTATGGTAGAGCCCCAACCATTAGATCACAACTACAAGGCGGTTAGTTAGTCAGTCCAGTCCATTCACTCATCCACCGCGCTGAACTGTTGTCGGAAAGAGTGAGAGACGGGGTCTGGAGGTCTGGCCCCTTTGGTCCATGTCGTTGTCGGACTCCCGGGGTAAACCCACCGATCTAACCACCGCACTGAACTGTTGCCGGTTAGAGTACTCGGATACGACTCTGGTTGGCTCGGTCTCGGCTTGTCTCAACACTTAGTTAGGGTACTTCGTTGCCTGCTCCTCTTGCGTGGTCGACTGTAGAACCTACCTACATGCCTTACACCCTTAGGAGTGGTACCAGGTTGCGTATTAGAAAGGCAATTACCAACTCCAAGCTTAACTTGGGCTGTAACCCAGCCCCCTACTGCACTTTTCAGCATAACCCCCTAGAAACGAGCTCAAGCCACCCGACAGTTGGAGAGGCCTCTCCTCCCAGCTCCCTCCCCCTCCTTATTTCAGCCCCCATTCAAGACCGCCGGAGAACCACATCCTGTCGTCGTTGCCGTCCGCCAAGGACTCAGTGTACCACTGGGTCTCACAAGCCCATTGTGCCTCCTCAGCCGAGCCAGCAGCCTTCCTCGGGCCTCTACCTACATCACCCGCCACAGCACCACCTTCGCCCCGAGTCTGGGCATAAACTCCAGCAGGAACCAACCCCAGCTGAAGCAGAGCCAGGAACTACACCAGGCGACGCACGTCAAAGGTAAACCAGTTGCTGTGTGCAGGTCGGTAATATGTTAAGTAATTCGGAACACTCCAGACTTTGTACCAATCCACCAAACCACATGCCCCTGGGTGTATACCGGCCAGGCTCCAGTGAACAAACAATAAGTCAATCTTGACAGCCAGCCATGTCTCTGACACACACACTTAAAACCAGCCCTACTGTGATGTCCCCGTCAATCACAGACATCACGCGTCAAACTGATCAAAAGTGCAGTCTCCTGCTTGAATAAAAGTTCTACGACGACATGCCATTGCCTGTTGTACACGTTCAAATACCCTAGGCATGTGCTGTAGAGAGTAAGCAGTTTCAAGCACAGTGATGAGATCTTCCTCTGATTCGATTAGTGGCTCTTTGAGTACCTCTACACATCATTGCAAAGTTCGTATTGATGCATGAGGCTGCACTTTTGAACACATTTTGTAAAGGAAATGTAATGGTTCCATTCTCATCTTAATCACGTAAAAATGTACCTCAATTATTAATTTCCGACCTATGATTATTTAATGAAAGCTGCTTCTGTCTTTCCTAACATCCCTATAAGTTTGAGTATTGAATTTTTTTACAAGCATTATATATAAGTTATTAGTATCATGTTATGTTTTACTTTTGTGTTTGTAACTGTGCAACCTGAAATGAAATGGCATACAGAAAATGCTTTTTAGTGGCAGTTTTGCTGCCTGCTTTGATTGATATTCATATTACATGAGTAGGAGTTGCATCCTATGGTGGTTGGTGGAGACAACTAGGCCCACCAAGCTGCATAAATGGTGATGCGCAACTGGGTTGGTACGGATGCGAAACCTCTCTCTCATTGGAGCCTGGAAGCTGTTGCCCATTGTACGAGGTATTTTAGTGGCTGGGACCACTCCTCGGTATCTCAGTGACTCGCCTTTCTGCTCATTGAGGTGCACAAATAGAAGCATTGGTAGGGGCGAATGCAATAGCATAACTGACGAGCTGAGTATATGGCTGACACCCAGGCAATGTGAGTTGATGTTTAGCGGTGGCAGCTGGTGTAGACNCGGTAGGGGCGAATGCAATAGCATAACTGACGAGCTGAGTATATGGCTGACACCCAGGCAATGTGAGTTGATGTTTAGCGGTGGCAGCTGGTGTAGACCTGATGGGCTATAGAAGGCGCTTAACCGGGGTTAGTGGTAAGGGTGACACTGGCCTCAGTACTGCAAAGCACTAGAATGGTATGAAAATGCTGACTGGAGCTGCTGCTCCTGGATAGTGTTTGCCAGGTGGTGGAGTCTGTGGCATCACTGTTTCGTATACAAGCAGCTTCCTCTCACAAGTGAGTACAGACTTTTGGGCAGTCAGCTCCCTGTCGGGCTTAGGCAAGATCAAACANCAAGCAGCTTCCTCTCACAAGTGAGTACAGACTTTTGGGCAGTCAGCTCCCTGTCGGGCTTAGGCAAGATCAAACAGAGTAAGATGGCCTAAACTGTTATCTTCATCAACTGGTGAAGAGGTAGGTGGAAGCGAAGCGGTATACTGTATATGATCCCAGGGTGCCGTGCTGTGATTTCTTGCACGGCCACACGGTGAGCAGAGACTCTTGCCATGGTCATAACGTCACCACGTGGCAAGTCGATTACGCTAATGCACTATCTTCTGCTGGATAGTTGGCCACGGAGTACACCAATTGTAAGTATTGGGAGGCTGGGTCACTTAAGCATAGGAATTAAGGGTGACCACGTGCATGTTAATTCCAGAGCCATCCAGCATTTAATACACATTAAAATCACAACAAAATGAGCAGGGTGCTACATGAACTCAAGTGCAATTATGAAAAACAGTACAAAGGTTGTTACATTTCAGTTTTAAATCACAATACAAATAACATGTTGGGCGCCGTTTGTTACGTTTCATTAAAATCAATACGTAGAAATTCTTTTAGTCATTTTTTAATACTTCGTACTACTTCTCAAACAAGTTCAACAAATTATTTCTTCTTAAACAAAGTGTAAAATTAATTACTTCAACTTTTAAAACATCTTGCAGCAATATTCTCTTTACGTAAACAGATTCTCCATCAATTACATCTCATTAAATCAATTTCTTATTCCAATTTCCCACACACGCATCTGCTAGAAAAATTTATGTTAAATATTATTTCTGCCTTACTTATGTTGTCATCTGTCATCTAATTGGCTGTCGTCTGACCATGCCACATCTCTCAGCCAATCAGCGATGGTNCTTACTTATGTTGTCATCTGTCATCTAATTGGCTGTCGTCTGACCATGCCACATCTCTCAGCCAATCAGCGATGGTGAGACGAGAGATACTAGTACATGTTTTTTCGTGCATTTATTTAATAAACATTGAATACTTTCTATCCTCTAGGAAATAATGAATAACAACAAACCAAATTATAATACCGAATATCGTTTAGAAACAAATGAAATATACATACACATGATCTCCTATTAAATTAACCAACAATTATTCTGCATTTTNTTTCTATCCTCTAGGAAATAATGAATAACAACAAACCAAATTATAATACTGAATATCGTTTAGAAACAAATGAAATATACATACACATGATCTCCTATTAAATTAACCAACAATTATTCTGCATTTTGTTTAACTACTATAATAAAACTGAATTTGGAAATATCATATCTTATTAAAATATATTATCATATCTCATTAAAATATCTTTGACCAACTGTAAACATAACCCCTCAAAAACTGCAATGTTACAAGGTGCTACGGTGCGGAAACTATTATATGACACCTCGTCTGAACCAGCCCGAGGTAGACATACTGCATTACATATGAAAATAAAAACCCAAAGGCAACATGACTATTTAAGGGCCCTCCGAATCAATAGAAGGGCATAGCCAGCTTTGGAGGTAAATAAAAAGGATTTTGAAAAGACTTACAAAACAGAATTATCAGTTCAGTGAATACATAGTTGAGGCCCCTGCAGGCCATGTGGCATGCAACCATCCGACTTGAGCTCGAAGGAGAGACTGCCCAGTGACCGTCGAAAGCAGGAACACGTGCCCGTGCTGAAAGTGGTGGCCCTGTGAAGACCATGTGCATGGAGAATGAAGTGTAATCAAAATGGAAGGAAAACAAATTACATTAATTTACAAATACGTGCACATGAGCACATGGCAAAATAAATATTAAATACGTAAAAATCTTAGTTGCTAACAAGAAAAACCTTTCTTCCACTGTTGTCTTCGGCCGCCGGCTGATCTTCAGTGCGGTACATACATGTGCTGACACATTAAACACACACAATATACGCATCACACGACCCTGCGTCTCGTGCACGGGGTTCATGATGGGTTTATGCCGGCCAACGAATGAGGTCAGCTGACGCTAGAGCAGGCCTTCTAGAGAGAAGAGGCCTCTCTCTGGTGTCGGTGCTCGAGGATCGGTTCACTCTCAAATGGAAGGCGTCCCTCCACCTGATGATGGTGAGCCCTGCTTCCTGACTCAGTGATGCCCAGAGAAGCGGGACTATCGCTGGTAGCCAGGAAATCAGCAGAGTCAGATAGTGTTTCCAATTTGGGAGGTGCACGTGCCCCTAGGGATGGTGGAAAGCCTCTCTACGCCTACTCCTGGAGAGTTCAGAGAAGTGGCAGCATTATAGCTGGTAACCAAGTCTCTTTCGAGTATGTTTCCTAGTCACGGTTTGCTCTCAGCCCCAGTGGCACTCAGAGAAGCGACACCAAGACCAAGGTGGAGAGAGGTTCCCAATGGGGCTAGTGTGAACCTGAAGAGCTACGGGTCTCAGGTTGTGCCTGAGCCTTAGAGTGGCGTGGATTGCTGGCTAGGAGCAAGGTGACTAGAATTGTAAAAGACAAAGGTATTGTTTATATGGGTTTATTGAGAATAAACCACATATAATCTAGCCTGGCCCCATACACCTAAAGGCCAGGGTAACCTGACTGTAACCTGACTGCCAATAAAGTAAATGAATTTTGCATGCATGGTGGGGCAAGGGCGATCCCATACAGCAAGGCACTAGGCACCTGGCATGGGTGTGCCAGTATGGTGGTACAGAATCTTTATCCTTAGACTGGGAGGATGCATCAACAGAGAGACAGGCTTATTCCCCGAGCATCGTAGACGGTTTTGCAGGCGTATCTTGCTCGAAGACATTCGGCAGCTGGACAGTGCAGTGCGCTGGTAGATCTGCTAGGCAGGCGGAGAACGAATTGCCCCGATGGGCCTGTGCTAGCCCGATTTATACCCATCCAGCCGGAGTTGAGAGAGGGAGGGAGGGAGATCAATGGAGGGGAGAGAGCTTATTTTCCTGCTGTGCAAGCGGGATGCATGTTCAGTACCCCTGGCTGGAAGACTAGTCCAAGGGGCAGGAGCAACTTAACCACTAAGGCGGGTGCACATGCAGCGCGAGTTGTCTGCGTCCAGGCAGCAGTGGACCTCGCCAACCCACATGGAGGTGACGGTGCTGACATTGCAGGAGTCTGGCAAAGGCGTGGGTTTTGGCGGAGGAGGGGGGCGCAGCTGAGGTGGAGGCTCAGAAGGGATCATGAATATCACTTGTGGCATGTCCATGGAGCTCTTCAGTTTTTTTTTGTGGATGGGAGGGGATGTCTTGAATTATAGTGGTTGTGGGACTGTGCCTGGTAGTAGTGGTGGCTATGGTGTAGAGGGTTGCATGGCAGGTGTCAGTCAGTGAGCTTAGAAGTTTGACACAAAAGTCATATCTAAGCTCAAGATATGGGAAGCCATTTCCACAGATTTGAGACAAGCCTGAAAACAATGAAAATAGTGGCAGTGCATTTGTCGCTGGTGACTTGAGAAAATTAGGATGCACCAGATCATTGGGGTGCCTAAATAGGTACAAATTCAATCACATGTTTAGGTACGATATTGTTTTGATAGGATCATTTGGATAAGTACAAATGGTCAGGAAATGCTGGAGGTGTAAGGGGATTTAGGAGAAATTTGTTGGAACAACTGCTATAATGGTGGCTTGGCCCACTCTAGAATAAAACTTTTCAAAATTTTTTAATGAATGAACGAAGATTTTAATGTTTACCCAATACATAATTTCCCATTTTTCATCTGCTACCACACTGGAATATGAAACAAAACAGATATTAAACAATGCATGAGAAAGCACCCTTCTGCATTTCCCCAAGGATGTGCATGTACTCAGTGGTAGTATGCATTACCAGTGGGAGGATTGGTGAGTACAACATGCCCACTGCTACCTCTTCACCACCTGCCTAACCCCTTAGTCCAAGTCATCTGCTTGTAAATGCTCTTGACATATGGAAAATTTGCAAGTCCTCTTGTTATCAAGCCTAGACCAATTGCACATGAGCCGATAATTGTGGGACCTCAGCCCTGTCTAGATTTGGTTGGAATCAAACTGGTAGATCACATATTCCATTGCAATTTTGTTTTCATGATACTGGTTTGGATGGTTGTGTCTGTATCCAGATTTATTTTATACAAATCGGGAAAGTAATTTTTGTGTTGTCATGTTTTACTCCACTGTGAGGTTGTTTGGAATTGCAGAATCATATGTTGTATGCTTAACTGGAGTTTGTACGTACCCTAGCTGTTACAAAAAAAAAAGTATGAAAAATGTGCAGGTAATTTATTCACCCAAGTTTGCAAGTTTGTGATGTAGGCAGGTTCTTTCTACAATTTTTCCCATTTAGATTTCATTACGGTAGTTTGACGCCTAATACACTCAACATGGAGAAATGAAGGTAGGTTGTACAGGCCCAGTATCCTTCTAGAGACCAGGAAAATGGAGTCTCCTTAACTAGGATTTTCAGGGTGCCGTATGGGCCGACGAGGTTTTACCCAGGGGGCATCTGGCCCTGGCTCACCCGTGTGTGTAACTGGGTACTGAGGATTATGCTATCCCTTTTATGGCCCACCCGGTAATTAGGCATTTAGGAAAAATAGCTCTGGGAACATGGCTATGCTCTGTCAGTGATGTTACATTATGTTCAGAGGATGAAAATCAAAAGAAGAATAGAGAATTATGATTTAGCAGATTCAGTAAAGGTGGTTTTATATTACGTAGTGGCGCGGGGGAGGACAGGTTCTGGCATGGTCTGCCTAGGAAGAAATCTACTCTTCCTGGGGTCGGTGTCTTGGGGTAAGCCCCTGCCGGAGTCCTATCGCTCGATCGGCGCAGGAGCGTGCGTTTCATGAGGGATAGTGCTTGGGCCTATAACGACTTGGAGAGAAGGCCGCCTGATTACCCTCGGTGAAAAGTTGAGTGAGCTGTGTCACCAGCTATGGACCTCAACTGCTCCTCTGGGTTCACAGCATTCCCCACTTATGGACCCTACGGCTCTCAGTAAGCGGCGTGACAAGCTGGTAGCCTGAGAGTCGTAATGTCTTAACGTGTTTGTTCTCCTCAAGCCTCAGGAGCCTCACAGAAAAGTTCTCTCTCCCCTTGCCTCAGTGGTGCTAGAAGAGCAGCGTTATCAGCTAGCAACGAGACACCAAACATTGACAAGAGGTGAGAGCGCCCTTCAGTGGGATCTTTGGTTTGAAACTATCACGGCGATTGTGTGTGCACAGAGAAGTAGCTAAGAGGATATGCACACAGAAGGCAAAGTGGGTAAGGGAGGTGAAGAGCGAAAGAGAATGATTGGACCAAAAAGAGGTTAACTGGTAGTTATATGTTTTATTCCGTCAGCAAAAATTTACAATACATATATCTCCGACCTGTGCCCGCTAATGTCTGATGGACGAGGGACACAGTTTGCCAAGTTGTTTGCCACAGGGTGGCAGTGAGATATTGATCGAAGTTCAGGGTGAGAGAGACCCCGATATAGCTACACCCGATGTGGGCGAGGCACGTGGCCAACACTCAAAGCAAGGAGAAGGCTCTGCGACAAGAGCTTCTGCATAGTGTGTTGAAAAACACAAGTTCTGATAATAGTAATGTTATATGCTAAATCAAGTCTAACTGCTACTGCTGAAGGCAAGCGGTACGGCAAGCGTGGCGAGATAGAGAGAGTTGCAGATGATGCTCCGGTCAGAACTGCTTGCGAACTGCCCTGTCTGGAGGGCGTGCATAAGAATAAATACCCTTGAATGATGTGGTGAGCGAGGGGTGGCTGGAGCAGGCTGCATTGAAAAGGAAGCCTCCCCTGATGCATGGCAAGCGTACACATTCGGTGCCTGCAAGCGAGGGGGTGGGTGTACCCACTCAGACTGGAGCGCAGCATTGTGCGGATTGCCGGCTACTCAGGCTGCAAGGGGTTGACTCGCTTGGTACAGAGGCGAAATGAACGGTGGCATTTGACGCTACGGTACACCTGGGGATCACCAAAGGCTGAGGCTTGGATATGTATCCGACAGCGCTCGTGGCGCGTCAAGTTCATCGGACTGTCCCTTTCATTAAATCAAATAACATGTGTTTCTTTACATAGTATGTAATATCTATCCATTACCTCTAGTTTCACAATCACAAACAAATAAAATTTAATTAGCTCACATGTAAGGGGTCCAAAGTTTTTTAAAAATTTTGTTTTGCAACATAAATTACAATAAACAAGAATGTATTTATGAAAGATGATCACCTCATATTTTTTAAACAGAATTTCTCTTTATTGATACATAAGAATAAGTACACAGGTTGTTAAAAAAATTCTTTAAAATGTTGAATGTATAATGAATGGACTGTATTTATAATCTCCTTAATGTACTTATGACAAGGAGGTGAAATAATTTAATGGAAAATTGCAGTATTCTAAGTATTACGTAAGTAAATACACTGTTGTTCATGACAGTCGAGTATATTTTTAACTGTTTCTAAACAACTCAAATGTGTTTGTGTTTCATGACACGTTAATTATAACTCTGTAATGCGTAAGACCATGAAACTGACAGTGTAATTTTGACTGTTAACTGTGCAGCTGTCTGGAGATGAAGTGGACCACTTGAGGAAGGAGCGAGGAAAACTGCTAGCTGTAATGTCTGGACTGAAACGCAAAGTGGCTGACATTGAACAGCAAGAAGAAGAACTTCTTAGGGAGGTAAATTTGATAACCGTGCAGTTCTAACTGTCTAATAATAAATGCAAAATAACTATGATTGCCGACCGAAAATGAAAGCATTTAATGGTGTTGTGTATGTATATTGTCTTGTTGGGATACACATTTAAAACTCTATGGTATCGCTAATACTTTTTTTCTGAGATACTGGTGGTTGTTCGGCCAAAATTTAGATATTTTCAGACAATTCACCTAAAACAAATGTTAGAATTAGTTGTATCAGTAATGGCAACCAGCAAGTACTTATTTTGGCATAGCTTTTGGAAAACACATTTACAGTATTTCAGAGAGTTTGCCAAACTCAAAAACTAGAATTATAGGTTGAACAGTATTAACAAATAATTAGGATAAATAGATTTTTTAATTTATTTATTTATTTTTGCTTCGGAGATCCTGTCCAGTGTCTCAGGGACAACCAGGATATGAAGCATGTTGGGGGTTACATATAGTACTTTTAAAATATGTACATACAGGTCTTTACATGTTGCGATATTGGTCTTAAAAAGATATACAAATTTACATGTAGTACTTTAAGTACATACGAACACCAAAACAACCTATGAATTAATTATCCGGACATAAATGCTTACATTGATTTAAGAGTTAATAAAACACAGATATGTTCTCCAGAGTCTTTGACTGAACCATGTCAGACAAATAAATAAACTGAGGATACTAAAAATTTTGAGGTAAACCATATTAGTATAATGTAATTATTATCTATAACAAGAGATGTTATACCAAACTTCTATAGTAGCTACCACTGTAATTTATTATTTATAGTTTATGCAGTTTAGCATAATAATTAAAAAACGCTGTCAAAGAATAAAGTGTGTGGGAGAGTAAATATTCTTTTATTTTTTTTTCCAACTGTTTAGTATTGTTGAAGCATAGTTCTTTATATTGAGATGGTAGGGAACTGAATATATTTACAGGTGATAAGTAAAGTTCTTTCTGGTAGAGACAGGGAAATTTTGGGAAAAACATAATTTTTTTCTGTTTCTAGTTTTATAATTATGAATTTCACTAATTAATTAAAATTTCTTTAAATTACCATCTACCAAACAAAAATTGAATAAATGTATTAGCCCGTAAATGTCAGAAGTTTCTCATTTTTGAAGTGTTGTGTACATGATTTCTTATTTTTCCTGTTGCATTAGAATCTGATCACCTTTTTTTGAAGAAGAAATACTTTAATACTATTAGCTGAGTTTTCTCAAAGAATTATCCCATAAGATAGAATAGAATAAAAACATGAAAAGTATATATGTTTTAACGAACACTTTGACACTAAGGATGAAAGGTAGCTAAGAAGCGAGAAGCAAGCAGCATTAAGCGTAATTTCTGTTTAACTATATGATGATTGACACAATCAAAAACTTTAGATAATTCACAAAATCTACCCAAAATATTTTTTCTCATGTTTAATGTATGTAGAATGGTAGACGTTAGTTCATGTATAACATGATTTATCAAAATGCCCTTTCTAAATCCAAACTGGGAAGGTGAGAGTATTTTATTTTTTATTTTACTGAAATTTATTGATTGGTGTAGCATAAATAAACTTTTGAAAATATTAATTTCTACATACAAATTTGAAATTTTTAACTATATGATAAATTAGGCTGGACAACATTATGTGTCATTTTTCCATTAACGTTTGCTGTTATTGATTACTGAGAGTTAGATCAGTTTATTCTCTGCAGTGTAACCTAGAAATTTATTTCAAAAGTGCTCTGTTTACGGTGATATGCCTTTAGTTATGTCAGTGGATTAAGGAGTGGATGATTGTTGCCACAACCCACAGCTGGAGATGGAGAGAGCCTTGGTGGATGGGGAGCGGGCAGCCCAGCACGAGAAGCTGTCTCAGGAGCAGGAACGGCTGACCATGCTCAGGTCGAGGGTGGTGCAGCTCGACCAGGACATGGAGAAATGCCGAGCCGAGGACCTGCAGAGGCAGTCCGATTGCAAAATGCGACTTCAGGCTGTGGAAGGGCAGATCAGTAGGTGCGTGATGCATTCTCAACAGTCTTTTGATTTTGTCAGCTCTGGTACTGAGTCTTTACTATTTTATTGTGATCGCAATATATCAGTTGTATGGCGGGAATAGGCTGATAGGCTACGAATTACATTTTTAAAAGGAGACAGAAAACACAAGTATTCACAGGACGGTACTTGCGAATAGATGCACATACACAAAGTCGGGTGAATACATTTTCCACGAGGATGCACCGTCATGATGTTTCACTGGCTCTGCCAGCTTCTTCAGGCAGTGAGTTATAGTTCACTGGTCATAGATCAGATTTATATGCATATTTTTGCATGCACAGATTACTGTATGTGCATAAACATGCTTATATATATATATGCAATAACTTCCTTGCCTTTTGTTACCTTCCACATCTAATTTTTTACTTCTTAACAGTAAGTTATTTACATGTGATTGTGCGCATATACCTGTTTTTAATCTTCTACAGCAGTGGTTCTAAAACTGTGGTCTTCACACCACAGGGGACCCACGGCTAGATCCTAGGTGGTCCACAAAATAAATTTTATGATTAATTTTATAAATTGATATAAACTTTTGTGTAGTTAAATTTTTTAATTTTAATTTTTGTATAATGATACTGTTAAGTTTTTTATGAAGATAATGCCAATCTTTTTTGTGGTGGTAATTCATTTTAATGAGTAGTTAAATCATTAGTTTTACTTTTGTTACTTGATTGCAAGAGATGCCAATGAATTGGTTCATGGGTCCTTGTTAATTGTTCACCAAGTGGTTCATAGTGAAGGAAAGTCTGAGAACTACTGTTCTGCAGTATTGCTGTGTGAAGTTCACACTTTGTTTTATTCCCATTAGCTGTTGTACGAGGGTGGGTCAAATGAAAAGGTGACAGAGAGTCTCTTGATGACACAATACCACACACCCGTTAGACTTAACTGTCGTGGGCCTGAAGATAGAGATCTTATTCTGTGGCAAGTTGATGTATGCCTTTTTCAAAGAAGGCTTTGGGTCATGATAGCAACCAATCCTCCACAGTATCCTTGGCCTCAGTGTATGAGGCAAACATCCATTCTTTCAGGTGCTTCTTGAGGAGGCCAAACAAGTGAAAGTCACAGGGTGATAGATTTGGACTGTAGGACAGATGTTTCAATATTTCTCACCAAAATTTGGTGATAAGATTTGTTCTTTGCTGGGACACATGTGGGTAGGCATTATTGGGCAACAACACAATGCATAATGCCATGCTGATGTAATGTGCAAGTGACATTGATCAAATTATTTTGTGTCAAACACTACACTCAGTTTTTGCATAATGTCTGTGGTATGTTTTCTGCAGCCCTTGTCACTTTTTCATTTGACCAGCTCTCTTACTTATACTTTTCTTTCATGCCATAGTATTGATTTATTTATTTAATATTTGACATTAAAATATTTTATAAAAGTTGAGAAATTTGAATTATTAATTTTGTTGTTCTTAAAGTCGAAAATGTTTCAGAACTTTAAATATAATTTTTGCACTGATGACTAGGTAAAGTTTTTCTTCTTTAAAATTTTAGTCTTAGCTCTAAAATGCCTTTTTTTTAATGGTATTCGTCTTTTTCGGTGTCCTGCAGTCTAAAATATTTACAGTAAAATTTACTTTTTAAGGTATGTTTTGCTGAATTTATTTTGAGTTTTATGGTTAGGTTTTTTGTGAACTGCAAAATATGTAAGCCTATATTCACTGAATTCATAACTTATAATATAGCAGGTATATTGTCATAATGCTGATTTCAATCTGTTTGAAATTAATCTCTGTAAAGAAGTTTAGCATGTTTGATGGCTGGTATTAAAGTCTCATATCTCTACTGAAAATGTATTTTGCTGTTATGAATCTTGAATTGTTTTTTAATATGGTATGACATCAGTTTCATGCAGTGTGAAACCAGGTGAAATTGAATGTGTGATACTGAGAACAAGTAGAATTAAATATTGGTATATAAAATTAAACTTTTGGTTTGTTCATAGTGTGTAGTATGGGTGATAGGGAGAAGGAAAGAATAATATTAAGAGTAGATAATGCTGATCTGAACTGCCCAGGTTGGAGAAAGAGCTGGAAAGTTGCTCAGATGTTGACTGGCAGCAGGAGCTGACAGAAAACTTGAAACATCAACTGGAATCACTGGAAGCTGAGAGGAAGGTAAGTGACAGTGTTCATTCAGTATGTGGATTAGTATACTTCATTTCATGCAAGTAGGAAAAATTGTGACAATTTTAGAAAAGTAATGCATCCACAATGTATTCTTCTGCCACAGCTGTTCTGTCAATGAAGAAAACAGTGTTTGTAAACAAATGATTTTAAATCCAATGCACACATTTTTCTCATCTTTTCCTCTTGTTTTCTTCCATAGAAGGCACTGAATGACTCACGTTAGCTACATTTTTTTCAGTCCAGTAGTAAAAGTAGGATATTATACCTAGCTTGCCATTCCCACGTCTTTTATTTTTTGTTATGGCCAAGTAAGATTGCTAGGGATCTGTTTTATTACAAGGCAGCAGGAGAGGGAGACTTTAGTTTAACATCTTCCATGAGACATCATTGTTTTGTGGTTCTTAAGTATAAGGTAGTGTCATTTTGAATTGCATATTGTTTTAATACAGCAGTGGAAAATGTTGCTTGTATGGAAATAACATTAAAATTATTTTAACTTTGAAACTTATAATTTTAACTAAAGAACAAAATCCAAAAAAATAAGTTGCTGTTCGTACCAGTGCGAGTAATACCGTGCACACACTGTAGATTAACAAGTTAACTTTACAATTGATAGATTTTCAATACTATAAACCAAAGTTATTTTTACACTTAACAACAAAGAGTTTAAAGGGCGATATTGTTTAGGCCATGCACATTTCAAACCATCTATTAACTGTTTCGAAATACGCTAAAGGGAACACTTTTAAGAACACACTGAAGGAATACACATATCTGCCCCAAAGTTGAAGGATATGGTTTGTGGTGTTGACCAAATCATCAAATCTGTGGGACATCCAGAACATTAAATGCAACACATACAACAGACACCTTAATAAGGAGTGTAACCACCCCAAACAACCACACATGCAGCAATTCTGGTATGTAATTGTCCTACAAATGCTGAATCTCTCTCTGTGGTATGGTATCCCACGCTCACTGTACTTCAATTGGTGTAGCTGGGCAATGGTCGTTTCCAGAGCTGGACTGGCTGTCAGGCGCCGTCCCATCATGTCCCACACATGCTTGATAGGGCTGAGGTCTGGAGATTTAGCGAGCTATGGTAGCATGCATACACAGTGTAGAGCATATTGTGTTGCTTTAACGACACAGGAATGTCATTATCGTGCTGGAAGATTGGTTTATACAGTATGTCGAGATATGGTCCCAGGACATTGACAATGTCACAGATGTACGACGCACTCATGCTCCCCTGAATGAACACCAGAGGCCGTCAGAATCTTTAGCTTAT
>NQII01004479.1:167008-191839 GCA_002778355.1 Clitarchus hookeri
CGTTCTATAAACCCAGGTGTGGTTCCAGTGTGGCAAGTCCAAATACGAAACTGACTGTTCCATTCACCCGCACATCTACGAATGCGAACACAGCCATCACTTTGTCCAAGGCAAAAACGACTCATCACTGAACACTTCTTGCCATATTTGCCTCTCCAACATACTCTCTCCCGACACCTCCAGAGACAGAGGTATTCACAATGATGAATAGGTGTCTGGAAACGTAAACCTACCTCCACCAATTTATTGTTTATCGTTCATGCAGACACATTTGTGGTTACAATAGCTCTGATTGCCCATACGGTTGCTGTTCTGTCAGTCATGGCGGCCCGAACTATCCTTCTGTCCAGGTGCTCATCAGTGCAGTGAGGTGGCTCTTCGATGTTGTTTGACATTATTTCATTTCAATAATGGTATTTCTTATATTTTCTTTTTGGCTTCCATTCCTAAAAATTTTTTGACAGCTTTGATCAAACAAGGTTTCATGAGTGTGTCTCTTATCGTGTGTGCCTTTTTTATTGCGCTATCAATTTCAATATCTCAAAGGATGCAGCTAATGCTTTTTCTGATGATGCAAATCTTGTACCACTAGGCGCAAGTTTAATCTTCTTTAGATTTTCTAATTTTCCTTTGAAGAATTCTGGTGATCGGTTACAGAAATTAGGATGAACCTTTTCTAAGTAGCGTTTTAATTTTGCTGGCTTCAAAGCATCATTTCCGAGAACTGTGGCGCATATAACGCACTGGAGTTTTGTTTCCCCTTTACTTTTAATGGAGGTAAATCCATATTTAATATAACTATTGTCATATTTTCTAGCTAAAAGTTAACATGAATATTGAGTCACTGTATTAAATGACCAGGTACTTAACAGACAAAGTTCAAGAATGAGAGCGCCAATTTAGATTTCACGTCCACACATAAAGGGGTTCAGACACACGTTCGATAAATACCACTGGAACAGTGCGACTGAGCCGACTGACGCTTGCTGCAGGGTAATGTCGATCGCTCGCCCCCCTAGGCCTCACGCCCCTGCCCTGCCCTTGCCCGATGTCCTAGCGTAGCGCCGCTAGGGCATCAGGCGCCGCTTAACTCGTAACTTGTAACCTAGTAATGAGGTTCGAATTTCTTGAAATATAAACTGATAATGATGTTTAGCAACTATGTTAATCGTCGTAACAGTTTACATTTGACATAAAACACAAGTTTCTATTATTATTATTTTTAATGACATGCTAGTGTTCAGTAATAACTTTATGTGGCCACCTATACAAAGTTATACTGTCACAAAATTTGAGAAAAGTCAAAAGAGGCCTAATAAGATGTCTCTACTGTAGTTGTTGAATCCCAGTAAAATAAATAAATGTTCCGCGGACCACTTCTTTAGTCCTCGCGAACGACCTGTGGTCCGTGGACCACCGGTTAGGAACCACTGGTCTAATGGCTGCAGACCGGTGCAGGTGAGTGGTATTCTTCCACTTACGATCAAAGTGCCCTCTACACATCAACAGTTTGTGTTGTAAAACCTGTTTGGATTGGATAATGTTTACTAGGTGTTCTTCACTGCATTTCCACTTGTGTTCATTAGTTACAAAATACACTAACTTATTGTTTGTAATTCCTAATGGCAATTCCTGAACATGTGTTGATTTATGACAATCCTTGGAAGATTATTTCTCTAAAATCACGTTTGTCTGCCACTGATATGAAATAATTTATATGTAGAATCATTCAGTAAATACAACACTTTACCTGTTTCCCAAAACTAACTGACTTAAACTTTGCAACATAAATAATTTTTTTTGGCAAAAGGTAACAGAATATCACGGATCAAGCCATTTTACAAAGTGGTTGACCTGTACCAATAGTATTACATTTCACTTAAGAAGATGGGCTAAAAAGGCACATACAACCAACTATGCTTAATGAAGGCAAATACAAAAATAATAAACTGCAGATAAAATGTTCTGGCAATGCAGGGAGAGAGACAGAGAGTGGCAGAGAAAGGTGGAGAGGGAGGGAGAGTGGCAGGGAAAGTGACGGAGAGGGGCAGTGAAAGTGAAGGGGAGGAGCAGAGAAAGGGTAAGGGTGGGTGATAGCATGATGGCGGGAAGGGGGAAAGTTTAGAGGTAGAAAGGTTGATGTGAAGAGGTGGAGAAGAAAGGAGGTGAATGGTAGGGGAAAAGTGGGAGAGAGTAGTGGTGAGAAGGAGAGTAGGGGAGTGACAGTAATATGAAAGGGGATGTAAGGGTGTGGGAAAGAGGGATACTGGTGAAGAGGGGGCGAGAAGTGCAGGAGAGAGTGAGCGAGTGTGTATGTGAGTGGGAGTGAGTGAATGAAACTGTGTGTAAAATTACCTTAATTTGCTTGTGTTTTCATCAGAATAACAAAAATTAAGTATTTGCAAGGTGTGATTTATGAAGTGCAGTCAATTTTATAGGATTACAGTATTCATAAGTCTCTCCAGAATTTCCCAACTCACTTATGTAGGATGATCATGACAAGTAAGACATAGGTAGCATATTAACAGATGAACAGCATTTTTCATCCTAACTTTGTAAGGGGAATCCCTAGCAATAAATTTTAAATGCCTGAAGGTCATGTCTGACCATTATTTTTCTCTTTAGGGAAACTGTGCAGGAAGGCCCTAAAAATGCTGTTTTTGACCATTTTTACTATTTTGTTCTTTTTAAGTATAGTTCATTGGATAAAAGTAAAAAGTGGCGACAGTAAATACATGTTTTTTTTACCTTTTCCAGGAAAAAAAAACCTATTCCCAGAACATTTATTTATTAAGATATGAGTATACATTAACACCATGATTTTTCGGACAATATTTTACTAGGGAATCCCCTTTAGTGCTCTATACGTCAATCCTCGGTAACATGACAGCTCCTGCCACACATACTGCAATGTTTCAGGGTTAGTAATAGAAACTGCCTCTTTGGTTCTTTGTTACAGCTGTGCCAAATCCTAGAAGGCATGTAAACACTATTTGTCATAACTGTTTCCATGTGATTGTTGAGGCCAGTAAAGAAAGAGTAATTGTTGTAGATGCTTCCAATGCAAAGACTTGAAATATTAGTGTTGTAGTTAGCACAAACCTCTAAGTAAAAGAATGGTTGGGCTCCATCCTTTTGAAAAGTGAACTCATTATTATTATTATTATTATTGTAACTTTGGCATTAACCACTGTTGCAACATGCCCAGATAAATTATACCGGTAATGACTTGTTCTACGAAAAATAAAATGGTTTGCAAACTTGCAAGAGGTTGCTGCACAATCACATTGAATTTTGGCAAATCACAACAATGTTTCACCATTGCATGGGGATCTTCCATTCCTCAAGTACCGGTACCTATATTGTCAGTTGGCCTTACCAATACCATACACATGAAACGTTACCTCATCTTTAGAAACCATCAGCTAACAAACATATCTTCTTGTAGCTTCTGTTAGAAATTCAAGCAAAACTTGAAATAGAGGTTATAAGGAATCAGAGCCTGTTAAAGTTGTAATACTCTCTGTCTCCTATAAATTTGCAAGTTAATGACAGGGAGTGGCACTTGATGTTTACAAAACAAACAACATGCCATTTACAAAATCCTGTATCAGCTGGTGCATGAACGAATGAAAATTAATATTACGTTGGCTATTCTGACTGCACTGCCGATGCACATCAGACATGCGGATGAGAAAGAGTCCCAAATTAATTAATACATTTATTTTACGTGGTCACAGTTGTTGTTAGAGTTACAAACTATACTTTGTGCTAAAGTAGTAAAGTATAGATGTTCAAAATTAAATACAAATTAAAATAGACTGTATGCAAATGAAACGCAACTTCAAACATTTGGAGTTCTTTTACATTGTATCCCCACTCACCATGCCATCCATACATGCTTCGTATTAATTCCAAAAGCCTACAGAAATATCGCAGAGTGTTGTTAAATTATTTTTTTAATAATTTGATGAAATATATTTCAAACTTGTGTTGTTTCAAGCCAGTAATAGGAGAAAAGTGAACTTTTAAAAATACGGGATCAAGAGGCAAACATGCTGCTACCTGTTGATGAATACCCTCGGCTCACAACACGCCCTGCCACACCATCTGTTAGCATGCTCCCGAAACACTACCAGCCAGAAAAAAAAAAACTTTCTTGTGTAAAATAACAAATTTATTTTATCCTTTCTGTGTTTTGTTACTGTACTGTATTAATAAAATGAAGAAAGTGGGACGCACGTGGGTAGTTAAGCAATTCTCATGTTATTCCAAGTCACATATTCTAACTCAATCTGTTTAGTATCAGTAATAGTAGAATAACTGCTTTGCAAAAGTTGTTGGTAAGTTGCTTGTTGGCGAATGAAGGTGCGTTTTCAAGCAAGTTCCCTGTATTACTTTTATTTCCAGGGTTAACATATTAACTGTAACGTCCAAATTTGATAAGAACTACAAATACAGTCTTGCAAATGTTAACCCAAATTCCCTGTCTGTAATAAATTAAAAAAGAGTTGACAAATATTTAGTTTTTTGCAAGATTTTCTATTTTTACTTTTATAGCCTACAAGTTTTTTTAGACAGATGTCAGTATAAATACCTTCAAATTTGTTTAGCATTACAATGGCAAGTGGATTAGCTGACAGCTTGTTAATAACATATACAGCTTCCACTTGACACACTAGCTGATGGCGAAAGGATACACAAACGAAAATGTATTTATGTAATAACTTGAAGTAATGACGTTATCCACAGGCCTGTGGATTATTTTAGACCCACGATTTCACGAGTTGCCGTGGTTCCTGAGAATGACTGTGTAAAATTACTACCCTCGTAAAATTAAAACTGACCAATTTTGACTTCTAAAATTTCCAAGAATTGAGTTTGCAGTGCATTTTTTTTTCAGTGAAGTCCATGTTTCATTGTCTGTAACGAAAAACCAACACAATTTTTAAATTAAATATTAATTTAATTCAATATGCAGACATCTTCCAAATAAAATGATACTCAGAAGTATACACTTGCCCTTCCTTTGTGGAATCTTACAGAAAATTAGAATATGTGGTTGTGAATTATTAATAACAAATATTTATAAAGAAACAAATCTTAATGATGTATTTATTTGCCTTTGCATCAAAAATTATACCTTTTTAAAAATAAAATGTTATTAATCGCTTAAAAAAAAAATGACAGCCAAATAAAACAATAGTCTAGAATGGTATTTTTATCTCAGATATTTATAATTATGTAATTATTATTCCCTTTTGAGACATGTTACACTGCAATGTGTGTTGAAGGCATTTGAGGACTTGGAGTTCCGACAGCTGGAGGAAGAAGCCAACTTCTTGGCAAGTCGTGAAGAAGTGCAGAGGGAAATATCAGAACTGACGACTAGGGTGCAGTGCAGGCAGCTGAGGCTACAAGAGCTGGAAGACCAGAAAATGGAGGCATCGGAGGCTGTGCGACAGGAGAGCCACGAGATAGAGAAGATACTCATCACTTACCTGCGTCATCTGGAGGAGGTCAGCACCGCTTCCAGGGCATCATTGCACACCTGGTAACCATACAGTGTTTCCAGCCCCACAGGTCAAGACAGGAGCTGGGCCAAGCTGTAAATAAATTGCCATGTGATTCGCTAAGGAGCAATATGTATGATTTGAAGTNTCAAGACAGGAGCTGGGCCAAGCTGTAAATAAATTGCCATGTGATTCGCTAAGGAGCAATATGTATGATTTGAAGTGACTGAAACTAGCCACACTGTACATAATAATAACAATAATACTGTAGAGGAAACAAAAGTGTCCTATTGTTGCACTGTCAGTCTGATGGTTGTACAATATAGTTCATATCTAAATTTGTGACTACCCAAACCAGAAAATACTAAAAATCTTTANAATTTGTGACTACCCAAACCAGAAAATACTAAAAATCTTCAAAACACATGTTAGTAAAAGCTTCTTTATTTTTAGAGTCTTCATAACTCTGTTAAACGTTAAAGAGAAAGATAAATCATTGTGAAATTACCAGTTTTTTTGAGTCCTAAAATTTATTCAGTAGTTATTATTGAAAAATAATTTGAAAACTGTAATATCAATGAAGTGCCTTTATTAGTTTATCCTGTGTAATAATTGATAATTAATTACTAAATATCTTCTGAGTATGACTACAGAAACAATAGTAATACACGTCAAATTATAATTGTCTCTAAAATAGACATATAACTGTCTNAGTTTATCCTGTGTAATAATTGATAATTAATTACTAAATATCTTCTGAGTATGACTACAGAAACAATAGTAATACATGTCAAATTATAATTGTCTCTAAAATAGACATATAACTGTATGCCCTAACAAAGTTGCATTTTCAAAAATTAATCTCAAACATGAGTAATGACAAAAAACATATAAATCCGAGGTGGCATTCAACTATCCCCCTTAAATACATCTAAGTTTGTGGTGCCTACAAATCTAAAAAATGTTTTCCATTTTGGATAAGTTATATTGAATGACATTAATATTAGCTCACAATTCTGAGTTAAAAACAATTTCGTAAGATTTTATAAAGCAGGTGCCACAAATTCAGTTCTAGGAGTCACCTATCTCATTAATTAAGATACACCTTTTTTAAAATTTCCTGGGAATGTTATGAAAAAGTGGTATGCACCTGTCTTTAAAAATAGTATTTACAGTATTCTGAAGTGCTCACACCATAGTTGTACACCGCTAAAAACAAGTAAAAACATAGTATGTGCAATCCATTTAACAACTGTGTGTATAAGTTGAAAAGGACATGACTCATTATTGCCTAAACTAACCACATCATAAAATTAGTATATCTGTACTACTGTTTAAATAATTCCAATAATTTTTATGTATGGTAACCATAAATTCTTTGCACTATAATTAGTTCCTGTTTTTAGTCAAATCACACTTTAAATTTCCTGGGAACTATTACAAACCTTTCTTGATGTTCTCCTCTGTTATATATTTTGTTAGTAATATTGGAACACTGTTCATGTTTTAAATAACTAAAATAATAAATAACACTTATATAATGCAAAGATTTGTGTATCTTTCAAATAAAATAGCTTAGAGTTTGTAGAAACTATTTTACACATTAGATGTAAATAAGGTTGAAATTTCAGTGCAGGCAATCTGGTAATACTGTAGATTAAACAACTGTTATTCTTTTCAGACTTTGTAAAGGAGATATTTTACAACAGCTTGCCATAATAATTTTATATAGTTAACTTGACCACAATATTTATTATGAAAAGCTTTAGTATTCTGGAGAATCCTAAAATAAAGTTTTGGGGGAGGGGAAGGGGGTTGTGAATAAAATATGTTTTTAATTTACACAGTAATGCACACGTAACAAAATTTTTCATTCTGCAATTTTAAAGGTATCTTTTTTTTTTTCTAAATTAAAATTTGTGGGTTGTAGTGTGTTGTGTGGTGAAAATTATTCCAACAAGTATTTCTGAATGTTTCCTTTAGCATTGTCAAGCAATATAGTGTAACATGAAAGAAAATATTTGTTTAGTCATAATTTGTCATTGACAAAGTAAAGTGTTAATATTTCCTGATCCTGCATGTATCAGCCTGCCCTGTACTTGGGTAACAGTGGGCCCCTCATATCCTCAATTATCTTTTGATGCCCCTCCAGAATATAATTGAGTGAGAGGAGTGATCACGAACAGTAGCACAACTGTTGCAGGTCCGCAACAGGCTGCGAGCAGTTGAGAGGCGGCTGGAAGAGATGGTGGGACAGTCTGTCATCAGCAGCCAAGACTCCAGTCCAGATGATGGAGATGAGGTAGTGTCACATATACTATACAGTCTTTTAAAATACTTCTTTTTAAAGTATTTTTCACTTAAAAGTACATCTTTCATATCCCTTTAAATTTGACATCATTCAATACTCATTCAGTATTAAGTACATATCAGTATTACAATTTACCTTCTTGTACATTGGATGTTGAGTCCCCCTGAAGAAATCAAGTCAGTGTTACAGACAGTCATCTTTCTTGGCGTCTGGTATTTACAATTTACCTTCTTGTACATTGGATGTTGAGTCCCCCTAAATAAATTTTCATGGAATGAATACATAATGGTATATCAGCAGAATGCAATGGACAATTCACTTGGGAATGTTATTGTACATTTAAGGGAAACTGACACTCGAATTTGAAATGAAGTACTACAAAAGACTTTTTTATGTCTACATAAAAAAAATAGTCTTTATTTTTAACTATAATTATAATGTTATATTACTTGCAGGGTTGTATACAAAATAACTCTTCTTGTAAAAAGGGGTATGTACTACTAAGGTTTCATTTTTACACATCCGTCTCTCTTCCACTGCATATTTTTAAGAACACATTAGCAGACTATATGTGCTCAGATTATATTTTTCATTCTCAAAACACTTCAGAACTTTTTCCTTCTCCAAAAAAAAATAAAAACTTTCAGTCTGCCTGGAAATTCAAAGTATTTAAAAAAAAAAATAGTGCTGTGCAGCAACTTATTAAATATATATTAACATCACATTTTATCTGTGGGAAATGTGGCTTTGTCAGGACCTTAAAGGTGGATGGGAGTTGTGAAGATTTGGTGGAAAAAGGCAATTGTATGGGGAATGGAGGTTAAATTTAACCAACATTTAACCTACATGATCATGAGAGTATTTAATTGATTATAAGAAAATAATCATGTTTGTAGACAAATGTAAACAAATTATTCTGTTTTATTTTGTTTGTGGGCATCCTTTGTTTTGTTTTGAATGATATTCCTAGCAAAAAGTAAACAAGTTCATCTGAAAGTATTAGTTGTCAGATGGTCTATGGCAAGTTTTTTTTCTGATGTCCTTGGAAGGGCTTTATCCTGGTTAAAATGGTAACCAACAGTTTAATTAAGCAGATTAGGAACCAGTCCCAGAAAGGCTGTTAACCACTAAGACATCAACTTTGGACTGCAATGTTCTTTTGGCCATCACTATATGTGCTGTTTTTAAGTTTAAATTAAATATATACTGTAGTCTCAGCAGTTAGTAAAAGCCTCACTGTATAAAAACATTTATAATATTTTTTGCACTGTTTATAAATATTGTAGCTTAAAAAGGATTTTTTGTTACTGCAACACATAAGCAGTGATCATCCTAGTTTCTTTCCTCTTTCTGTCAGTAAAGAATCAATATTTTTTTTATTCAGTCGAGGAAACAAACATGTTACCTTCACCAATGTTTTATGAACTACGTATGTTATTTTGTACAGAGTCACAAACTTTTATGATGTTTAGTGAAGTGACAAATCTGCAACATCTAGTAACATATATTTTTGTGTACGTATTTGCATGTGTATATGAACATGTTTTCTGATTGTTTTTGTGTAGAAAAAAGCAAAGTAGGTGGACTGAATTCTAAAAAATCTTATTCTTAGTTTGTTTTTTAATTGAGTTTTGGTGCAGACTTAAAATTTGCCCTAAGAAATAAAATAATTATCTAACATGTTCAAGCCATTTGCTGTACACAGTTTTATTTGTATCCTTTGCGTGTGCCTGTCTTGATTTATTGGTATTGAGGGAGATGTGAATTATATGGCACATCATGTAACACATGTTACATGTCTGTCTACTGGTTAGGCATGACATTTTGATGAGAAAGGCATTAACTATAGGCCCGTTCCACCTCACATCAGGCAGGGGTGTCAGTTGACAATCTCCAGTTTTTTTTTTTTATTATACACACATGTGTTACTGCAGTAGACCCTAAATTTTATGAATATGGATTTTATGAGGATTGCGATTGTACAAGGTCATTCCAAAAATTGTATTAAAAAATGGAAATGTTTTGGAAAAATGCACGAAGTTGAAATCAAAATCTGTTAGAAAATATGTTCACTACCAATAAAATATAGGTGTTGTAATGCCATTTCCACTGATTGATATGCCATAATACAAAAAACATGCAATAAAACTGTATTAAAATTGGTTAAAAACTGTAGTTTCGAGTAAGCATCGTAGTAATGCAACGTGTGCGGACAGAAGAGGGGAGGGGACACGCTAAAGCACCCAGGCCGTGACCGCCCCTCCACAAAATACCTTAACTCCCACCTGGTTGGCCAAGAGAGGTATAGTGCGAGGAGACAATGCTGGTTGCTAGGCAACCATCTCCAAAATACCAGCCATCTAAGGTGAAGAAACAAGGTCACGCTTCGCAGTTTTGAGTCCACTCTAGTACCACCTTAGCTTATCCCTCCAAGCTGAATGTTTACATATACAGTCACATCTTATGAACACTATGCACCTGTAGATACAAAGCTATCATTTTCCATACTTAGCAGATATCTCTTTTAAAGTGGTTAGTATTATTTCATTTTAAAAATGTGTGATTTTTGTGGCAGAAGCAAGTTGTATATGCCTTTCATGGATACCAGTACCAGTGTATTCAAAAGACATGTATCTATTGAAATTGACACCCTGCAGGTGACATCTCTATTCCATAGTAGCCTCCGCCACAGCAGTGTCCCTCCCTGACAAGAGTCGTTATACCACCTACGCCACTGAATTTTCATGTCATAAGAATTGTCTGCCTGCCACTCTGCCGTCATTGCCTGTATGCTGGTTCCCTGCAATGCGCCAATGCTCGCCACTTAGAAGATGCATCCTTTCCACCTCTCCACAACTCCTCGCTACTAGTTGCTACCATACCTGCACTTAGCTACGCGTCTCAAGTTGTTGTTCTACTACCAGTCATAACTCCAACACTCCTGCTGTCACCATTAGCTCTAGTGATTCTCACTGCTACCATACCTATGCTTAGCCTCACGCTAGTTGTTCACTGGCCAGTCTACCGGTCATGATTCCAGCACTTCTCACCGTCACCTTAGCTACCTGCTGATACGTCACTCCAGCCACGTCTGAGGTATGTTGTTTCAACCATTGTACTTGGCTCCGGCAGTGACTGGTCACTTAATTTGACATCACATCAGTAGTGCTGGGTTCACCCTTGTCCCAAGCGTCTATAGAAAGTCACTCACGCTCCCCCGTGTATCAGTTTAGCAACCTCGGTCTGGGTACAGGCTGGGTGTATTTGTTAAGTTGGTTTACCAATAAAAGCAAACACATTCAATCACTGCATGTTTTTTGCTACCAGCTCACTTTCTTTCAGCTTACTTATTCCCTTTTTTAGCCCTTTTCAACCAAGTACCCCATAACTGTATTTCTAGGCTCAAGCATGAAGTTTCTCCCCCTATACCCTTCAGGCTAGCAATTAGTGCAGCATTCCCTCTCATGCTGGGGACCAGGGTATGGTGGTAATCCCACCTTGTTGGTCACCACAGGGAAGGAGTGTGTGGGCCTTCACTAACCCTAAAAGCAGAGTACTTGATCACTGGTGATAATCCCGTCCCTCTTAGGTGCTCCTTGGTAGGCAGTGGAGGGGGCCTTAACAGAGATGCAACTTGCAAAAGTTCCCATGGGGATTCGGCATGCTGGTGATAATCCTGCCCTACCTTATAGCCTGGGAAGGTGGCACAAGAAGCTTCATGCACTAGTACTGTGAGAGGTCACTGCTCTCCAGGAGGCAGCCCAAGATCACCTCTCTCTGTTTTTCCCGTTGTTGTACAAAGTAGTGTCTGTGCCTAACTGGACACCCACTTACCAGACTGGGTGGCAGAAGGCAGCCAAGAGGCCTACTTCTCTGGCCAGGAAGGCTGCAGGATTGGAGGCTAGGTCTGTCAGAATCTACACTCTTCTACAGGAGGAAACAGCACGCCTCAGGAATGTGACTGTGTCAATGCACCCACAAGGAATCTCCCTCACAAGATGGCATCACCGAGGTATATCTGCCAGGATGCTTCCTAGTTCCTAGAGCCATCTCTCCCCTTCCTCCCACACCTCTGAAATGCCAACTGCCTGAACCTCATCGGCTCATCCCACTTCAGGTTATCTGCCACCCGCAGTTACAGCTCTGCATCCTGAAAATTGTCTGTTTCGCCCCAACCAGAGCAGCAACTCACCCTTAAACCGACGAACCCTGCTAAAGTCCTCCAAGCAGATTGTCAACCTGACAAACAACTACCCAATGAAGAGCACCTCTGCCTCCCAGTTTTCAGGGTGAAAAGCTGTTCAACATCCTAATTAAACATACTCCAGCCTCGTGAGGCATCAAAATAACTGAATATCTCAATACTAAACCCTAAAATTTACCACAATAAGCAATTGAAAGTGGACTTTGCACTGGTTAAATAGCACTGGGCTGTGCTTGAACATTTTTGATGACAAGGGAAGGTCAAGTACACACATCTGGCATATCATTATATAAGACATCTGCTTATTGAAGTTAATTAATATTTCATTTAAAAATCATGTTGGTTTTATGTCGGAGACTATTACATGGACGTAACAAGAAAAAAGTACCTTTTAAATGCAATTTTAGAATTTTTCAGGGGTCAAAAGTGATCAGTTTTAATTTTATGAGGATACGGATTTGACAAAGTTACTCCTGGGAGCCGTGGAACCATATAAAATCGGGGTATACTATTATATGAAAGGTAAAAATTAAAAATTACACTACAAATATTTTTTTCCAAAAAAAATTATCATCGCTCAGAAATATTTGTAACATTTGCCCAAGTGGATATATATGCAAAATTTACTTCAAAAACTATAACAGCCAGGAGACTTAAGATTTTTTTTTGTTTAGTTTCTTTTGAATTGAACCATTAAAAAATATACTGTAATGTTACAAGGAATTATAAAAGAGTCAGGTTTTTTGGTTTTCACTTCCAAAAATATTTTTATGTACACAAAAGCAATAACCAATGCTAGTAAGTGGTGCTGGTGGTACCATTCCTAAAGTTCAGCTTTGTTATTTGCTGCTGCCAAAATGCATTGCACTTTCAGATAATTATATACTGTACTATCAAAATTCCAAAAATAATACAAATTCCACCTAAAAAATGGATTAATTATTACAAAATTCAATTTTTTTTTTAATCTTAACATTTGGTTAGTTATTCAGGTTTTGGAAACAGGTACATTCTTTAGATGTATGTGACATTCGTCTCTCACTGAAGGCCACTTAAATCCATTTGCATGTTGCTGCATGATTGACACAGTGATGTTATTAAGCTCTTTTGAAATACTTGACCTACGCACCAGCAATCAGCATAAAGACATGCAAAAAAGCTATCAATTTAAAATGTGGTTATTTTCTATTCATTCACAATAACTGTTTGCACTTTGTGAGCAATAGTTTTTGCCAAATCAGCTTCTTCTCCATCTGCCAACCAATGATGACTAGACTGAATACTATTCACTAACTTTACTTTGTTCAATTCTCGTATTCTTTTACAACAGAAATTCTCTGATAGCAAGTATTGCTTCTTTTTGTAAAATAAACTTGGTTACATAATGTTTGCATAATCCTCCTACACCATCATGATAAAATCACTGACGACCAGTTTTTTACAAAGCTAGTGTAGAGCTCTCGATAATGGAATTTTTTGTCCATGATATGCCCTCCCCTTACTACTTTGAATATACCTTGATGGATACCCGTAAAATCGACTCTTGCATCATATACAAACTGATCAGCTGTAACTGTCTTCATGATCATCTCTCGACGTACCCAGATACTGAACATAACTTCATCTTTTACTTCTAAACCCAGTATTTCTGCTGATACGCCTTCTGCACTTAGTCTCCACACTTCTGTGATGTCAAGAAGAGTTCAGTGAAATGCTGTATTGAATAATTTGTTGTAGCATATGATTTACTGTTTAGTTCAGGTGCAGTCTAATCACGTGTGAGTTTCATTTGGATATTTTTTAAATTTAATATTATAGATCAATTTATGTTATATTTTTATGCTAAGTACTTTGATTTTATGAAAATAAGACCTTGCTAAGCATAGAGAGCTTGTAAAGGCTGTTCACAATAAACTGACCATATTTGAAAGCCCTGTTTAAGATCTACTCATACGCATATTGTGTATTATTCCACCATATATAAAATTAACATTGCCATGGGCCTGATCACTTCATTCATGTGTCAGCCAAGCAAAACTGTGAAATTATTAGAAATTATTTTTATAGTTTACAAATTTGCTTATTCTATATGCATTAAAAAAATAAGAGAAATAATTTTTGTATTCACAAATGTTTTTGCATTCCCCATTTGGATTAGTTAATACTGAAATATCGTTCAGTGAACTTGGGTTGATTTATACTGGAGTGATTATACTACTTGTCAATTAATTTTGTTCCTGATCCCATAATCTCTGATAGCATAGTCGGCCTGATTCAATATTGAATCAAGCTAGTCACGACAAACTTATAAGCTCACAGCAAGATTGTTGTGCAAGCCAGCTAACTAATCTCCACGTGTCAAACTTGTAGTAAGCTTGAACTGCAAGCTTGCCTTGGCAACCTGTAAGTATAATTCAAGCCATCTGCAGTTTGCTATTAGTAAGTATGTTCAAATCGTGAGAAATTAAGCTTGAATCATACATTATATGACAAACTTGCTTAGCAAGGCAAATTCAAGTAAAATTTCAAGCTTGCCGCAAACTTTCATGCTATTTGGAATGGTTGTTTGCTCATAGTGGTACTGTATACACTTTCTACATTCATTTTCAGTACTAGTAAATAGTTTTCTGTTTCTGTTGATACACAAAAAATAATTTATAGCAAGAACTGTGTAATATTTTTATGTGATTTCTGTTTGATAGTAATAGCATGACAATAACATAAAGATGTCCAATTCATGTTATTATTCATTGTTTACTTCTACAACAAAAAATACTTAGCATTCATAATTCTAATTTTCTCTAAAGTTCCAGCAGAATAAGTATACAACAAATAATTGGTATTCTGCCTGGCAGGTAAGCTTCCAGCAGGTCACCAGAGGGCCAAAGCAGTCACAGGATGATTTGGACCGTATATCGCGAGTCACCTCTGGTGCGCCAATGGAAGTGTGCACAGGATCTCTTGGACGCAAGACTCTGGAATCGCTCAAGGAGATCGAGCGCAACAGGCAGCGACATCTTGCCCAGCAAGGTCTGTGTCTAGTTGTTTGAATAACTATTTTTTTGAAAGTATTTAGGAGATTTTTTATAAATGCTGATGAAACCTACCAAGTTTATTTGAAAAATTCTTTCCACAAAATTTGGAATTTCTTTAAAAATAGTTGGTTGTTAGGTTTTTTAATGAATAATTTAATTTAATTTTAAATAAATGTTAATTAAGGTTGCAAGTAGGCTGCTAGGCTACCAAGAATATATAAAAGGACAGGAATTCAAGTACTCACAGTTTAGTACTTGCCGACAGGCGCACACACAAAGAAGGACGACACATTTTCCGCTTAAATAGAATATATTTTACGTGATTTCATAATTGAGAATATAATTGCATAGGCTTATGACTTGGAAAATAATTTGAATCTACTTGAAGTGCTTTTGAAAATTCCCTCATCTTTTGGAAATTTAGTAGGATCTAAATATAATAGAGTGTTAAAAATTTGTTGTGTGGGTACCCCAACTGCAACCATTGCCCCTGCTGAATATGCCTTGAACCCTTCCCAGGGAGAACTTAGCTTGTGCTGTGAGAGTGACATAGCTCTCGACAAAGGGATCAGATGTTCTTGAGATCTTCAGGATGGTTAATACTGGTTGGAGAATAATTACAATAGTGAGTGACTCAAGTGTTTAATACTTCACTCAAGGTGGGGTAAAAATCTGGTGAGGAATGCAGGCAGCCACTCATAAGCCTTTGGCAACAGTGTTGTTGACTGTCTGGGTTCAGGAGTTATAGTGGGGGTTACCTGTCAACATTAGTTCCTGTTATGCTGATATAGCAAACATCATCTTGGCATTTAGGACCTAGTTCCTCGTATGCTGCCGAGAGTCCTTGAGGGTGTTGTGATGAAAGGCCAATAGGCTAAGATCCAAGCCCATTTTCTCCCATTCATACTTGTCTCTGCCATGGGTACAGAAGGGCACAAATAATTTAACTGTGGGACACTCCTGGACATTGTAAAACTCAGTCTTTGTGCATCCTGTCCCATAACTGAATAACTTTGCATCCAAGTGAGTGATGTGCCTAGGCACAATCCATCTCTCTTCTTCTGCCATGGATGGTTGCAGAACATTACAACACAAATTCATGGACTCTTTCGTAATAGTGACCAGCACTAACCCCGCACCTAAAACTCCTCCTCCACAGAATCTCTGATGGAAGAGGGATGCCACAGGTCAGTAAGCCCATTATCCTCTGAATCATGCTTACAGGTATCATGTTGTGGAATGTGTACTGGGTGTATGCCGGTGTGCGGTGTACCGCTAGTACTGCTCCACAATCCACCCCAATACTCACTTGAGTGCATGGGTCTATTGTGCACTTGCCTACCACTAGCAGCCACCACCACTGAAAAGGTGCAAGTAGGAGTGGATTTTTGTCATCCAGACACTGTTATGGTGCGACATCTGGTCATAGATACACTGAAAACAGAATCCACCAGTAAGTATACTTGAATAAGCATGCCTCAAGGGGCAACTAGTCATGCACCCATGGGATGACCACTGGTTGGTGCATTTTCACATCAATATGAGCTTCTATCTTTGCTGGAGCCCAGTTGCGACCAGGTGACTAACTATGTGAATGATGACTACGCTACGTTTGCTGCAGATTGTCCCTGATTTACTCACAAGTAGGGTATGCCTAACATGGCAGCAGGGGATGTCGACTGTTTAAATCATGGCAAAAAAAAGTTGAATGAATTACCATCAGAAGGGCAAGTACACATGCTAAACTAATCCTCGGCAATGCTGGCAGAGTGGTACAAGGGTACATGCAAATGGAGACCGTGCCAACTGGAAGGGAACATAGTTCCATGATTACAGTATTATATGGGATGTCGCCAATCTGCATACCTCTGTCTCTCGTGCGCAATACTTCCATCTCACGTCTTGTCAAGTGACGTAACACATTGCTGGGTGGCAGGCCATCCTGGCTGCCTAACCAGGTAGGTGTTCAACTACAGTAGAGCACAAGTGGAGGACAGGAGCAATCTGACCACATGCTCATCTATAGAGTAGGCCAGTCTTACAAGGGTCCATGGTTTATTTACTAATGCTACCTATATAACGTCAAAAAATTGGGGCGTGGCTGTGTCGGGGATTCCACCGTGGGCTTTACGTGAATACATCTGTGTTAGTAGATACAGTAGTATTTTCTTTGGGATATGGAAGTGAAATGAAAGCAAAAAATTGGACACTTGGCGTTTATGGCTTAAATTTTCAGATTTAAATGAGATCTTTGGTTTGGCACCAAAATATGTGTGATAGCACAAGAAAGTTGGGAAATATACCACCTGGAAATTTTTGCTCACAACCAAAATTGCAGTTAGTTGCCACAGGCTCCCACCTGCACCTTGTGCATGCGTGGCGCCAACTCAAGGTCATGTTCACATCGTAGTCATGTAAGTGATTGAACAAGAGTACATTTATTTCAGTTGTGTTATTAGTCACAGTGTTTTAGTGTTAGGATGGAAACATTGCATTGCTGTTTCTGTCCTGTTACTCTATGAGTCTGTCTGATTTTAAAGATATATTCATATCAAAATGACTAATGAGTATGTAACTGCTGACTGACAACCAGATACTTGAGAGTACTTAGTGAATGGTGTGTGCAGGGAGCCAGGTGATAGAGGAGGAGAGGAAACGGGTGCAGGAACTTAAGCGCAGAGTGCAGGACGAGGTGCGTGCTGAGTGGGAACAGCGGAGAGAGCGAGAGGCTAACTGCAACAGCTTCAACAGTGAGGAGTCCAGTCTCACCTCCAGCGACATGCCAACTGAAAGGTCTGCTTACCAAATATTCTAAATATATTTATCTAATTGTTTCTCTCTAATGATGCTATTTTTGTGCTTCTCTACATATTTTTCTCATATGTTTTTTTGTATTTGTTAAGTACTTTAATGTGATGGAATATATTTGCACAGACATATATTAAACCACATTAATAAATTTTATGTTGTAAGTGATGCACGTTTGTCAGTTGCAGAATGTTTCAGTAATACAAAAATGTGCAGTACATATACTTCAGAGGTTTTATTTCATCACGAACTTAATTTACCTAATAGTATAGCTGTGCCGATTTGAATTGGCTTCTACAGAAGTTACTGAAGTTGACCGAGTCAGCACTTCTGCAGTGTATAAACTGCAAATAATTTTTCACTGATTTGGCAAACATACAATGTTGTGGGTAGTTCTGAGTTATATTTCAGTATATATAATTTATATGATTTGCCTTTGTGAACATTGAAAGTTTTCCAATACACTGAAGCGCTTTCACCACCAATACAGTGCATCTAGGAAACGAAAGCATCAGTAAAAAAACTGCTTAAATCAACTATTTTTTCCAAACAAAGTTTGTAGTTTTTGTCCCAAGCTCCACCTTGCTGTGATAACAGTCTACCAGCTTGACATTGACAGGGTCAGAGTCTCTTGGCAAAGGGAAGAAGCAGGGACTATTTTCACAGCTGTGCCCATCAATAAACGGTGTTGGCAATGGGGTAGTAGGAGGGTGACTGACCATAAGAACAAGAAGATAATACAAACACAATGTGATTTTTTGTCTCAAAAAATTCTTGTAACTTTGCTTTTCTTTTCTTAACATGGTTGATAATTTAAGTTTATTAACTACAGAATATGTTATTATTGTGTGACATGTTGCACCCATCCACACAGCAAACCAGATGTTGACGTCTGAATGGAGATCAAGTCTGAATGCCGTGCTTATCAGCATGCATTAGTTTTTTTATTTTGGTTCCTTGCAAATATTTCAGTTTTGACTTAAAGTTATATTCTAATTTTTTTAGTATGAATTTTAGTTATTAAATGTTTTCCCACAGGTTCTTAAGATACTCTACGAATGGAAATTTGATACATCTGTTTAGCATATTATTTGAAGACAAGTGTACATGTGAAGTTTCCCCTCTAGAAATGAACATAGAAAGTGTTCCCTTCCGTTTTATTATAAAAAATGTTCTACTGCGTTTACAAGGTATTAGTAATAATTTCACGTTAAAAATCAATTATTTAATGGGAATTAATTTTCAATCTTCCTGTTCATAAACAAATTTTTTATACTGTACCAACCCAAATGTGTAGAGGTGCAAAACCTCACTTAACTGTACATTAAAAAAACAATTGGTTTAACAGTACATATTTTACTAGTAACATTAATCATGTGTACTGCAAAATCATTGCATATATAAAATCAATCCACAATTTCTGTTTCAAGCCTATCACTCGACTGTCAACAGCAACAGAACATGTAAAACACCTTGTGCATGCGTACTGTTTTCTGTGTTCACAAATAAGTATTTTTATAATATTGTGATATAGCTGAAGTCAGCATTCATTTTGTGTATTTATTCCAGCCATACAACAGCTGTAGTCAGGAGCTACGTATGAATATAAATATTCTTTCCCCAAATTCCTTTGTTTTTCTTATTTAATTTTTATAGAAGGCTTGGAGACAATTAAAAATAGATAGTTTTGTTTAAATTGACAATAACTTAATTCACATTATTTGAACTTCATAAAGAGTGCCAATCCTTAATAGAATGATAAATTAAAAATTTCGTTGGTCGCATCTCAGGTGGCAAAACACGAGTGATCTCCAAGACCACTGGTGTTTCTATTATGCTAAAAATTGCCACGTCTTCATTTGATAATTTAAACACGGGAAGTTAATAAAATCAGTTCCAGTGCTCAGTTTGAAAGAAAAGTAGAAAACCAAAAGAGTTGGAAACACTTATGAATAACATCAGGAGAGCACATCTATAAACATTTACAAACGTAGTCAAAATTAGACTTCCTTGATCTCAAACAAACTTTTGCCTTGAAGAATAACAGTATTTTTACAATTAATGATCATGGGTCTTGCGTAACACGAATAAAGGCTCAATTTCTTCTATAAAAGAACTCTCTTGATGAAAATTTGCCAGCATTAATGCAAAAAATATAACCTAAATGTTCTTTATTTTATCAATGATGAGACTCTGTATGACAACATGAATTAAGCCATAGAGTAATATTTATTTCTTAAGGTTAAAGTCATGAAGTATAAACATACGTGGACAGGGACCAATGGGACCCATTCGCTAGAAGCCTTGAATGGCTCACAATAATTAGAACACAAATAAAGATCGTAACGCAGCTATAATTCAACAATGCCTTTCTGTCAGGGGTCAAATGCCCCTGCACAATATAGACAGACATATCTGTTTTATTTTTGTCTTCACTTGAATTGATATGGTTTGTTGCATTACTGTATACCATATCCTTTTTTGATACTGTAGGCTGAAATAAGTTAAAAATTGTTTTTAATTGTGCTGCACTTCACCAATACCATTGTTTAAGTATAATAGTAAAGTAACCTAAATTCAACTTAAATATAAGCAAAAAGCTTTTTCACACATCAGCAGCACATCTGTGAATCAGCATTACAGAATTGGCACAGCTCTACCTATTACTATTACTTATGTTTCATTAAAATGTTTCTATTAAATTGAGGATGTTTGGTTCTGTGATAGTACCTGATTCAGTTTTGGGAGATTTTGTGTTCAATACTGACTGAATACTGTGGGGATGGGTTTCCCCAAACCATGAAAACAGAAGTTAGTACATTTTTGCACTAGTTGCATGAGTTTGCATCAGTTCGAGTCAGCTGATTTCTTATTAAAAGGTTTGGAAAATGAGCAATGTGGTTTTTTGTCGCACTGACACACAATATAGCAACAGAAATAAACAACAAACCGTACTTGACAATTCCATATGTGGCTGATTATCCACTGTACAGTATCACTGACAGTCTGCTGCATTATCTGCATGCATTATCATTATATGCCACAGGCAATGAAGAGATAGAACTTTACTGGATAATGAGTGTATGTATGAGGGAGTATTTTTTTTAGTGCNCAACAGAAATAAACAACAAACCGTACTTGACAATTCCATATGTGGCTGATTATCCACTGTACAGTATCACTGACAGACAGTCTGCTGCATTATCTGCATGCATTATCATTATATGCCACAGGCAATGAAGAGATAGAACTTTACTGGATAATGAGTGTATGTATGAGGGAGTATTTTTTTTAGTTCAGTGGTTATGTAATGACAGCAGTTTGGTGACAAAAAATTATAACACAACATTGTTATGAATAAAGATGTATTGTATTCTGGCAACATTGCAGTGAAAGACATAGGACTTTTATTTAAAATAGCAGAGAAAAATTGCAAATGTATAATACAACAAATGAAAGTTCTTTTGACAAGATTAGGGGAATTTAGACTTATACTTTCAAGTAACATAACATCTTGTGCTATGTTGTTCTTTGTAAAATCTACATCATCAGGAATGTAAATTCTCTTATATGATGGGTGATTCATTTGATGCGTGGCGTCGGGTGACTGACGACGACGTCACGGTCAGGTAAGGTTTTAACGTACCGGTCAATAACACGGGCTATCTAACTGGATTGACTTTATTGGCTGCTGACTGGTCCACAGCTGGTATATAAGCTGGGGGGGCGTGGCTTGACGGCACTGCACAAAGTCAGGTGTGGGCTGAACGGTTCTTTGCACCACTGGTTTGCACACAGACACTGGTTTACCTGTAGTGGGCATGGCCTGGGGTAGCTCATGACTTGGCCAGTGTTGTTGATGGTGCCGGCTGTAACTCGGGCCCAGTCCTTGGGCGAAGGTGGTGCTGCGGCTGGCGGTACTGGTAGGAGCCCACGGAGTGCTGCTGGTCCTGGTGGGTCTGAACCACGGGTTAGCTATTCCCAGAGGTACTGGAAGTCCTTGGCAAAATCTCTCGACGATAGGATGCGGCTTGCCGGCGGTCTTGTGGGGTGGTTGAAAGAGGGAACTGAGAGAGGTGAGGCCTCTCCAGTTGGCGGGCGGCTTGATCTCGTCCCTGAGGTATCCAACTTGACAAAATACGTCCTCCATAGGCTCACCAACACCAGCTACAACCGACTCTTCCGACAGCTGGAAACTTCAATGTAGGAGAGCGGGTTAAACTGCAGAGAGCAGTTGGTGCTGGGTTACAGTTCAAGCAAGGCTCAGAGGCAGTTGCTGCCCTCTTAGCTCTCCACTTTGTACCACTCTTATGGATGTATGGTACAGAGGAAGGAACTAAGGTCTGCCACGCTAAGGAAGAGCAGGCGAGAAGATCCCTAGCTAGGTGTGAAGCCAGCCGTGGCTGGGCCACCCAGATTCAGTCCAGTGCTCTTTCCGGCGAAAATAACAATGCGATGGATGGAGTACTAGGCTGATCAGAATGTCCAGTCACGTCGTGGGTGTGGTCCTAAAGGCGTCAGACCCTCAGAACCAGTCTTATCACTCCTTCCGGTGAAAATCACAATGCGGGGGATGGAGTGAATTGTCTGGACTGGCTGACTAGCCGCCTTGTGGATTGAGTTTCTAATGACTGTGTCTCTACTGTACGTACGCACCAAGTACCTTGGCGTACCTGATCCACAGTGTGGGTGGCCGTCTAATGTGTGTGTTTGAGACGTACGTGTACCCGGTTAAGGGAGCACACAGTCCTACTCTAGGTTCGGAAAAAGGGTTTCAATGTCACAGTCTCCTGCTTTTCCTTAGTGAGCTTGAGATTAAAGTCACAGTCACTCTAAAAATGTGTACTCGGAGGTTAGGTACGATCACGTGTTTATTCCCATGAGGAATAGACACGGTGGCTCGTACTAACTCCTAACTATAAATTAACTTTAACGGAAGTAAACTACTGTAATACCAGGTGAAGAGGACCTGGGTCTAAACTAGGCAAGAGCAGATGTGTCTAGGTAGCTATGATACTAACTGACCCTAACTAACTATTGCTGTAGTCCAGGAGGGACTCGGGTGTCACTACCAGAGTGGTAGTGTGTATTAAGGGGGGCTGAAGACTTCTTTGGGGGTTAAAGGTCTGGAAGATGTCTTGAAGGTAGCGTGGTCCTTCGTGAGGAAGGCAGTATAAGCAGAGAGCTCCAGCACACGAGGTGGTGGAGCGAGCTGCTGAGTATCAAACTGGGGAGACGGGGCTGTGCGCTTGCCTATATGTGAATGGCCGGCTACGGTTTTCCTCATGTGAGTTGCATCGCTCCCGCGAGCTTAGGGGCAGCGCTGGGCTGCTTTGCTGGCTTCTATCACACGTAGGGGGTGGCGTGACATCTGACATAAAGGTGAAGACGGTCGTGACTGCCGTGTCCGTGGGTGCCCCTTGCCTAGAGGTGTGCTGGTTGGCTCTAGTAGCAAGTCGTCCAGGGTTCAAACCCCACCTGGGGTGACGTGATGACACGCGAAGATGAAGCGAAGTCATATTTAATAATATGTCAGTGCGCATCAAATTTTTTAATGTTGTAATTGAAATTTGAAAATAATTGGTGACATCATATGTTGCAGAAATTTAATTTTTTTTTTCTTAAGACTATGTTGCATTTTCAGAACTTGATTAATCATACTGTATTTACTTAAAGTAGATGGAATTTATAGTCAGCTCTAGCAGTACTAAATGCCAATTACTGAGTTTAAGCATTACACTTATTTATTTGCTGTGTGGCCTTAAAACACAGAAATTATATATATATATATTGTACATATGGTAGTCCTTTTTTTTGCATTCTGGCAACATAATTTAATTTATTGGGTGTACGTTAGCCTAATCTATACTTAGTTTTATGACAGTCTTTATAATTGATATAAGATAAAAATATTTCAAGTCACCTTAGATTTTTTGGGTTGATAAGTTTAGCAGCTGAATACGGTAGAGTGAAAAGATAATAGTTTCATAGAAGTGCTGTAACTTTACTGAAGCTCACATAGTTGTGACTTTGTGTATACACACTTTGAAAGTCAATGTTTATTGACTGTTTCTCTTTCCAATGCTTCACATGTCATCATGTGCACAGAAGATGACCAACCAAGTAAGTGATCAACACAAAATTGTTGCAGCCTTTTATGTGCTTATTGTGTCTGTGGTTTTGATGTTTTATCTTACTAAAAAACAGGAGGGAGTGTTTATCTCTTTATCAGTAAGCTTGCTTGATAAGAGACAGATTGTAAGCCATGGTGATGGTTCAGCAAAAGCTTGCTAGCTTTACGTATATGAAGTTTGGATGGAAAGAGGAAAAATTTTTATCTCATTTCTCTTATTACCACAAAACATGATTTGTGATGAAGAACATGTACAGTTTGAAATGTTTGGTGTGAAGTAAAATCTGGAGCTGCTCATATAGAAGAATGTAGTTCTTTATAGTGTATTTCAAGGCTTGTTGAATAAGCTTAGAAATAGTTTTCCTCACAAGAATATAATTTGTTATGTTTGTCACGTATTTCATCCATCCATGTTTTATGTAAAATATTGAAGGTGTTATGTGAGTAATGATTAAATGTGACAGTGTAATTCAAACCCAAGTAGCTTTCAAGATTTAATACTGTTGGACAGTTTGAGTAAAGTTAATATGTGGTAACAAGAATGAATCCTGTGCAGTGTGTGATATCATACGTTCGTGCAGTATGTGTCTATGTCCGTGATACATCTATATCCTGCTGGTCATGGGGATACCGTGAGATCTCGCTTAGACGCTACACATTCTGCCGGTAATACAACTGTAGTAAGTTCAGTCTCAGTAGTTGCTTTTTGCACAAGCCCTGCATCCAAAATGATTTGGAGTTGTGTTAGGTTCTTGGGAACTGCATTTTTTTTAAAGAAAACTACTTTAGACAAATTAAGCTTTCTAATGAGAAAAAGGTTAAATTCA
>NQII01004479.1:192052-202794 GCA_002778355.1 Clitarchus hookeri
CTATGTATTTTTTTTAAACGTTTTTAAAATATAAAGGTTTTTATAGGAATATTCAAATGAATCTGAATTTTTTATAGTCATGTGATTCAGACATATTATTAAAAACAAAAAAAAACTGTAGTTCATTGTCTTAATGCATGAAACAATATTTTATTATATTAAACTGGCTGTAAACAAATGTGCAGTTTTGACCTAAAAAAATATCACTGGCCATCAGGATGACAGTGTCCTGGTCCTGTGCTGAATTAGTAAGAGATGACAGTTATACAAGTGTTGAGACAGTCCCCAACTATAGTCAATTTGCAGTTTCTTCACACTTTTTTAATCAAACCTTTGAAAACTCACCCCATGTATGACATGTTTGGTTTTTTCCTGAATTTGTAATGTATCACAAGCATTTTATACTTGTGTTAATATAAAAGTAACTTTTTTTCAATTAAACTGAACACTTACATNTGTAATGTATCACAAGCATTTTATACTTGTGTTAATATAAAAGTAACTTTTTTTCAATTAAACTGAACACTTACATTTTATCTATAAACTATAATATTTAATTTATAATTTATATGAATAAAGCAGGGAGAAAATAGATATGTTGGTAATGCCTAGTAAGAAAAAGTTATTATGCAAAATATTATTTAACTGAGTTTGCACAAATGTAGTGTGTTGTATCTTTGGTGTAATTCCCTAGACTTGGTTAACCTTTGTTTGCATGAGATGGAGGAATATCCTGAAAGTAAAAGTTAAGCAGAGCTTCAGTAATGTTGGAAGTTACCCTGAATGGACTATAATTAGTATCCGAGCTAGAAAGGGGATCTCAGGGCAGTATGGGTTCAGTGGTGACAGGGAGCTGGCAAAGCAGGTTTCCTCAGCAATATCTTAATTACCCAGTCCAGTGTTGGCCGTGGAATGTGCTGTGCCTTCAGGCTGAGAAGCAGCTGTCTCTAGCAAGGGCTTTACATCAGTGATAGTCAGCAACATACAAAGTTGTGTTGCATGAACTTTGATTGGGCTCACAATGGAGCTGAAACACACATTTACAAAGTAGAAAATATGGTGATACAAAGTAACTATGTACTCGGACTACCGTTCCCCATCATTAATTCATCTCTTGCTAATGCTGTGATGTCCCTACTGTCATGTGCCAAGTCAGGCAGCATATTGACATTGTACGTGATCACCTTCTGAGCCTCCGCTTCATGTGCGCACTCCCCCCCCATCACCTTTCTCCCGCTAAGCCTCACCATGTCCAGATACCCACAACATGAGCGCTTCATGTGGGCCCAAAAGGGAAACAAGCCCCCTCTCATCCATAGCTTTCCCTCCCTCATACGCTCCCTGCCGGACTGGTGTAAATTGGTCTAGTATAGGCTCAATAAGGAACAGTGGCTCTGGGCAGTTCTTTTGCCACTGCCCAGCATATAATACCTGCTCACAGCATTGTCCAGCTGTCTACCAAACATCATCGTGCAAGATACACCTGCAAGACTATCTTCTGTGCTCTGTGCACTACTTCATCTCTCTCGAGATGCATCCTCTCAGTCCAAGGATAGAGAGTCTGTACCGCCATACTGACACACCTGCGTCGGGCGCCTAGAGCTTTGCTTTGCAGGGGTCGCACTCACCCCATTATTCCCGCATGAATAATTGACTTTCTTTGCAGTCAGGTTACTCCGCTCTTCAGGCGCCTGAGCACAGTCTGGGTTATATGTGGTTTATTCTCAGTAAACCCATATAAACCATACCTCAGTCTTTTACCATTCTGTTCACCTTGCTCATACCCAACAATTCACCACCCCCTGANAACCCATATAAACCATACCTCAGTCTTTTACCATTCTGTTCACCTTGCTCATACCCAACAATTCACCACCCCCTGAGGCTCAGACATGATCTGAGGCCCAAGACCCTTCAGGTTCACATTTGCCCCATCAGGAACCTCTTTCTACCTTGGTCTGGGCGTCTGGTTACCAGTGATAGTGCCGCTTCTCTAGGCACCACTGGGGTTGAGAGCAAATCCTCACTACAAAACCTACTGAAGGAGACTTGNAGGCACCGCTGGGGTTGAGAGCAAATCCTCACTACAAAACCTACTGAAGGAGACTTGGTTCCCAGCTATAACGCCGCTTTTGTGAACTCTGTGAACTGGTTAAACTATCTGTGAGACAGGTGGAGAACTTTCTGAAAGTCTATTCTCATTTGCGAGAGGAGGCTGCTCGCATGTGATCCAGTAATGCCTCAGCATTCACCACCTGGCATAACACTGACCAGATACAGCAGCTCCAGTTTAGCATCATCCTATAGACCAAGCTGTTTCGCAGTCTCAAGGCCAGTGTTACCTTTACCATAAACCCTGCCTAAGCACTGTCCAGAGCCTGTCAGGCCTACCGTAAAACATCAAATCATGTTCCCCGCCATCTACTTAGCCCACAAATACAGCAACTGCTTTCGCCCCTACCCATGCTTCTGCTCATCCCACTTCCATATCTGCACCTCCATGAGCCAAGAGGCGAGTCATTGAGATATTGTGAAGGCGCACCAACCACTGAAATACCCAGTGAACGGAGCAACAACTTGCTGGTTTCAAGGGGGAGAGGGTTGGCAAACTACACCAATCCAGGTTGCGCTTGGATATAATGCAGCCATGGTGAAAGTTGTTTCTGTGTCATGATCTCTACTGACAGATCTCATAACTGTCATTACTCAGATTGCTGAGAATGGATGTTGTTGGGTATTATCTGGTAACCTAGAGCACCTAGCATTATTACTTAATTGTTGTGATGTGAAATGGAAGGATGCTGGGTTATGATAAGTTGTTTGCGCCTTTTCGGCACAAGATTAGTGTTAATTTGTTGTTAAAGTTGTCAGTATTGGACCTCAGGTTTTCACACCAAAGTAGCAATGCATTGGTAGCACTAGTACAAAAGTTACAGTGTGCCGTATCAAATGAGCTTCACGTTTTCTGTTTTTGGTGGTGTGGAGTGGCAGCCTGGTCTGCAGATGACTACTGTTGATGTGCTGAGCATAGAAGTGATAGAGTTGGCAATCATTATGTTGGGTACAGCTTAGTAGCATGATAGAGCTCCCTTCACTTTCATTGAGGCAGTGTCTCACCAGCTACCATCCAGCTTCTCTGGAAAGGTGGCAACAGTTTTTGCGTACTGCTGGTGTAGAGGCTATAATAGAAGGTTTAAGGTTAGGGTGATGTGTAGTTTTACTTAAAAAAGGCCCCATATGCTGTTGGATTACAAATTTTTTTTAATGGTGTTAGTGAAAGATATTTAACATACATATATCTCTTGTCACAGATACATTGAAACTTCTAAAATTTGTGGCCAGTTTTGTTTGTATTTTACGTGAAGAGGTATTGTATAAGATATCAAAACTGTTAATACAGTATTTAGCAAATGAAGAAATATGCGAAACAGGAATGGTACTTATAGAAAATTAAAATATACAATCATGCCTCAGAAAAGTGAAGATACACTTTTGAATAGTCCATTGAATGTGTTTCTACAAGAGTGAATAAAACATATTGTCTGTGTATGGGTGTTATAGTACTTCAAGTGATGATGCCCTGGAGAAACATGCTGCAGTACCAGGAATTTCCAACAGTGCTGACAAAAACGAAACCGAACTGTCTTCTGGTCAGAAACTTGGACTGGTGAGTAGACTGTTATATTCTCAGTTGTTGTGTTTGCATGGAAATATGTGTATGCAGGTGTGTGCATTTTTTTCTGTGTTGCTTGGTGGGTTTAGCCAGTAGGTAGTCAATTCCTCCACCCAGCAGCCATGCCGCACTTTGTTTGAGTACCATCCTCGGTAGGCAGCATGGCCTGCATGACATCACGAGGCAAGAAGTGAGACATGTTTCGCACATGTGATATAGAGGTGTGCAGCCCAGTTTTTGCTGTGCAGAGCACTGTGATTAAGGGTTTCACCTGCCTGCAGCTATTTTGTGAGCTGTAAGATAGACTCTTGATTACTGAATGCTTGCCTCATCTCCTCTACGCACAAGGCGCTCAACTGGCGTGCAGTCTTTCTGTCGGCAACTCACCTGAACATGACTTTAAGCAGTTACTATATTTTTATGGTACACTTATGAAGATAAAATTATGATGCATGTCTAAAAGACAACTCTGAATATTGTGTATAAAAATTTTTAGCAGCTAAAACTGATTCTGAAAACACTTGCTTTAGCCATTTTAATGCACAAAAAAATATCCTTGGAGTTAAAATGGGAACTTCGAACTTGGCTTTGGGCAGGAAATGTTTTTAAAATGCCTTTCATATTAAGACACCAACAATTTTTGAACCATGAATTTTCTACCAAACCTCTATAACATGCGCCAACCTGACAGAACTGTTAAGAAACTTCATTCTCTGCCTGTTTGCTTTGTCTCCATCTGTGTGTACCCTTGTAACACTATGCCAGCCCTATCAAATGTTACTTCAGCATATGCACAGAGATGCTTATGTCACTCTGTTGCCTTGCCAAGAGTTCTGCTTGCAGCAGTTCTTAGTGGGCTTTCTTTTGTGCTGTACTCGTTTGCTAGACGTAGTTGCAGTCTGTAATGTGATGTCCCTGTAGAGGCACACCTTGGTTGTAAGGCAGCCTTAACTGTTTACACTTCTTTGTTGATCCAGTTATAAAATTTTTAATTCCTTGTTGAACTAGATCTCCAGTTACCAGAATTGTATTGCATTGCTCTTTATATGTTTTAGAATGCATCATAATTTTTCTATGTGATTACAGGCAGACAATTTTCCATGCATTGGCGTGACATTGGAATGTAAAGAGTGAAGAGAAGTCAGTAAATAAACAGAGCTTACCATATTTTTTTAGCTAGCTGCCTGTATTCTGCCAGGTTCCGACTGCTGTTGGAGACTCAAGTGGCTGCATGGCGTCAGCAATGGTCACCCTCTAGATGCCCAATTGGTAGAGCCCCGAGATCAGAAAGCCAGTATACTTTCTAAAAGGCNGTCAGCAATGGTCACCCTCTAGATGCCCAATTGGTAGAGCCCCGAGATCAGAAAGCCAGTATACTTTCTAAAAGGCACTATTGGCAGGGAATGTATGATCCTGCATCCCACCATAATAGTGCCCTTTATCGAACTCTCATACATACATGTAAGTGCCAAAGAGCACTTCTCTGGTTATAGACAAGTAGAACTCGGGGCCCGAATTACTCAGATGAGCGCAGGGGTGAATCGTGCAAGGAGTACTGATGATGACCAGTGCATGCCATCACGTTCTCGCAGTGCATCCTACGATGGAGTACCCTGTGACATGACTGGGGATGGACAAGGTGCAGTCACTTGCTCCTGGTGTCCCATCTTCATGGAGGTTCTGAGAGAGGGAGTCCCAGGTATGCCGGTACACTTGGTATCATCACCTAGGGAACTATGTTCCTAGTCAGAAAGGATGCCAGAAGGGAGAACTGAGTGGATCTATGCTTTGGTACATCCGTAGCTCATCTTTTTGTGACCTTCATACCTGTGGGCAGAGGGCAATAGTATTGAGCGGGAGAAAACTAGTTACGAATTCCATCTCCATAGGGGAAACTTCCATGAAGGCCAATAACGGCATGGGCAACCATCTGCTGTGAAACTTGAATTAATGGAGAGGTGCCATCAACCATACGGGCATAGCTATGGTTGTTGCCCTGCGTAGATTGGTGGCAACTGGAGGAGTCCTTAGCCCCAGTGACACTGAGTTCACTGTTGGGCTTCAGCCAAGTTTCTTCCAGTGCAGCGGAGGGAACATCCTCTGAGAATACACTGCACAACTAATTGAAGTTCTTTTCTATTACAACACTGTTAGTTAGAAATGGAAATGTCTCCTAGCACGCATGTATGCAAGGAACTTAAAAGATAGAAAGTTGGTTCCTGCTGTCTCATTTGTTTATGTAAAAAACAAACAAGAATCTGTGTGTAGTAAAATACTTCTTAAATAATTTCTGGTTATTTATTGCAGATGTGACAGATTTGCACATATAGTTTATGTCTCATGAATTAGCAAAAAATTCAAAATACAGCCCCTAACTTTTTGCTGCACCTCTGTAAGCATTTCACTATCATAATGCATGGCCATAAATTTACCATACACTTTCTCTTAGTGATTATTAACATATAAATCTGTAAGTACTTTTCTATGGCAATACATATTGTAATTTTACTTTTATATACTTAAAATTATAGCTGGGATATTCTATCAGTTTTATACAGGTGTGTAGTGGAGCCAAAATGTGCTGTAACCTCGTGGCACTGATTTACACTGATTTATTTTATGTTGGCCAGGCATAATGTATTTCAAGTTAATGATAAATATTACTTTTTTTTAATGAACTTATAAAAACAGAACTACGACGATAAACAATGTATTNATTTCAAGTTAATGATAAATATTACTTTTTTTTAATGAACTTATAAAAACAGAACTACGACGATAAACAATGTATTAAGTTTTAATGTCGTGCAGAGTTATTTATAAGTAAGGAATGACACATTATTTTGTAGACGGGCAGGATAAATTTATAAATTAAAACACTAGGATGATAAGTTACCATCATGGCATAATTTACAATACAACTAGACCCTATCTTCCCATATTTTTCTAATTGGCAACTTTGCAGCGCACCCCTCGGACTTCCACCCCCAGCCCTCCTGTTCTGTGTTTTGGCACTTGATTGCCTACGAAGAGAAAGGTCAAGCTATCTTTATTTTTTGTTCCTTTCAGTTGCTAAGTTATTAAAATATGATATAAAATATATAATTTGTTATATGAAATGAAATATATTTGTATATTAATATAAAATATATTTACGGAAGATAAAAATGTTGTAGTATATTTATCTCTTTATTTTATTTTACCCACTTGAATGATGAAATAAGTACCATTGCCCCCTCCCCTTTTACCCAAGTACTGTTAAGGTAAGTACGTTCCAGAATTGCTAAATCTACAAATACACCCCTGGTTTTATAGTGTTGGATAAGGTAAGTATATTAGCAACATTTCTTACTTTTTTAGATTTGGAACTGATAAATAACTTATTGAATGATATACATACTGTAGTTGTGTTTGTAAATCAAGTTTGTGTAATCTATATGAATCAATTATAGACCAAAGACTCTTATAATATTCTGTCATAATTACACTTTTGTATCACTGTTAAATGTTGGAGATGTTCATGATTAGAGAGAGCTATATCACAAAAATCATTTAAAAGATCCCAGCTCGTTATTTTGGTCAATAAACATTTTAAATTTGAATCATACTATAGCCCACACTGTAACTTAGTTTTCAATATAGTATTTGGCGCTTTACATTTAGGTATACTGATACATATTGGATTATAAATTTCTTATTCATGGTAGTAGTGTAATTAAAGCAGTCGATAGCATGTAAAATGCAACTCTTTAGTTGATGTTCGCATCTGTGAATCGTTCTTAAAATATACATGTAGAAATAAATTAGACCCTGCTTACATAACAAGATTTGGCAACATGTCTAATGTGGTCTCACATATTTCGTTGGAGGCTGTTTTTAACAAATTGAATATGATGCATGAAGGTTTAAATATTTTAGAAACTTGCCTTAAGAACACAGAAAATCCCTACTTTATATTTTTTTGGTTATTGTAGAAAATAACTTACCTATTTATACTTAAAGTGAACATTTTTATTTTATATCTGTTGCCAGGAAAAACACACAGAAGTAACCATTATGCTGAAAAATCTTTATTATTTACCTATTCACACTTACATGGAAAAAAAACTTGAAACATTTTTGTAAATTAATTAAATATATATTTTTTTTAATTTTTTATTTTTTTTAAGAATTTTAAATGGTTCTATAAATCTCATCTAGCAAGGAATGTCATTTTGCTAGGAACTACTGTGGAGGTAGTTTATTGCATAGTTTTGATTATTAAACTTCATAAAAAGATAATATATTTTTAATGTGAAAACAAAAATATTAGCTCAGTGCTCTCAAGGAGAAAATTATGGGAACCATATTTGGTTTTTCTGTGTATGAACAACAAATTTTATCTGATAAAATATTTTCTTAAAATTTTGATTTTTGCAAAGCATTCATGTAGCTTTTTAATAATTTTAAAGAAAATGTGAATATGTTTGGATAAATGATTGATGTGAAAGTGGTGAGGTGTTGCCCCATGCATTGAATTGTTATGGATACCAACTCACTCATCATTTAGTTAATGTGCTTGTCTTCTAGGTTCTGTGGCAGTTAGCATTGCTTTCTGCAACTGTGTGATAATCACTGATGCACTGAGGTTTTTTTTTACATATCTGGACCCCTAGAACTCTGACATTTACAATTGTTAGATTTTAGACATCTGCTACAATAACAATTAAATTAATAGTAATGCACTGAATTTTGCTAAAGCCATATGTAATTTACTTCCTCTAACAAGTACACATCACACATTGTGTAGGCCCGTACTTAAAGTCAAATATTTCCAAAGTAGTAGTACCTAACTGAGCTTGTTAAAAGTGTATGGTAGTAATAAGTGACTTAGTCTTTTCTGCCCTTTCTGCAAGTATAATCATGTGTGCAACATGGGTGATGTGATGTTGAATTGTTTGAAAACATTGAGTTTTCAACTGTTATAATTAAATAATTTATATGTATCTGGAATAATACTGCAGGATATGGGTGGACACAGAAATCCACATGCCACTGCAAAATAACAAAATAATAAACCAACAAAACTGATAGATTTCAGTTGTTCTTGTTATATGGCATTTGCAATCAATTTTAATGGATTCTGTTGTCTTCTATTGGGGATCCAGTGGACTGTATTAAGAGAAAATTATTTATTTTGGTTATCAGTTTGACATGTGCAGTCTTTTTTTTTCAGTGGTTTGTGTTGGTTCTTCTGTTGGGCTATAAAGAATATTTTGGTTTTAATTGGCTTCTATTTCAAAACAAATTTTAGTGAAATATGTTAATTTTGTTAGTTTCTGTAATACGAAATACATCACACGTTTGATTTCTGTTTACTTGTGATGATTGTTGACATACAACAGAAACCAGCAATACGCAATAGAAATGTAGGGAAACACTGGAATATAACAGGATGTAATGCAAACAAACAAAAAAGAATCACTGGAATACAACAGAAACCAACAGGAAACTTTGAATACCAACAAAGACTCCAGGAGGTAAAAATCACCAGTTTTAAAACATTCTACTGTACCAGTTACATCTTGGCTGCTCAAGGAGAGTCTATCAGTGGCACTCCTCCGTCTATCTGGTGCCAGTAGCCTATCATAGCTGTGCGCTGTTGCCTAGTTTGTACTGTTACAGTGGCCACAGCGAGTCAAGCAAAATGTTTCTCAGATGCGCTCATAAAATTGTGAAAGATTTAATTAAAATGCAGTTACTTTTTGCAAGAGGCTCATTTTTCTGAACAAGGAGGTGAAAATCCGAAGTCTGTATCTTTATCCATTCGTGTTTTAGGACAGAGTGTGTATGACAGCTGGCATGAACTCAACTATTTTTCTGAATAAAGAATATTATATGTTTTTCCCTTAAAGGAAATATTATTTTGTAGGTATATCTAAATGTTTCCGGTTTGCTTTGTAAGCAGACGATAATGAAGTCTTGATTCGTGCTTAGTCCACACAAGATAATGCGCAGCACAACAGCTTCCTCACTCGCACACAGTGTTGATGTCTGCTATAGCCTGTAGCCCCAGTGGCCAGCACCATGACACAGTTTTCAACGATGCTCACTGTTTTTGATTAAAGTTTTCTTTGAAATTATGGAGCTAAATAAACATTGTGCTAGCATTAGTTATTGCAAAAGGGAAGTGGTTCACAAACACGGCACAAAAGTATAAATTTTAAACAAATTAATAACAGTTTGACAGCAAGAGTATGTAATGTCAGTGAACAGTTGATATGCAAGGAAGGGAAGAGCAGTATTTGATCTACATCATAAGCAATATTCGTGTCACCTAGGAAAAAAAAAATTGTCAGGAAGCTTGTTAGAGATTTTGATGATTTAAACTTCGGATAGCAGAGAAGTATGTTTTAAAGCTAAGGAAAGGGGAATTCAGACGAAAATTATGGCAGCTATGCATAAGAATTTAGGTTATATGGTTTCGAAAAAGTTCCATGGCAATATGTTTTGCAAAGTGTCAGTTTTTGTTATAAGAAATCAAATGATAAGTGGAAGTTTGAGTGGAAGTAATGACATTACAACTGTGGGGACAGGTTTGTACTACCATTAGAAGCTACAACACAAAGATGAATGATTTTTTTATCTGCTATGCGCACTGTAAGTAAATGTAAATTATTACATCTACATTCAATAGAAGTTGCTAATTTGTAAATTTAAGTGTTGCTAAATGTTTTTACTATGAACGTAAAAATTGCTCAGAAAGTTTTGTAATAAATATAAACTCCCTTATACATATATGTATGTATGTGCTTTATCAATTTCTGTTTCTAATAAATGCANATGTATGTGCTTTATCAATTTCTGTTTCTAATAAATGCAAATGTTCCTCTTTATGTATATAATTGTAATTTATATTTCTACAATTCAGATTTCATGACATATGCATTATAATGGGACAGGTGCTTGACAAATGTAGAAACAGGTCCATCTGGGTAATGCTTACCGGACAGGCTGACACGGAGCTGTCAAGAAGTTCTTTGCCAGGTATAAGAGTTCACATTTTGAATGTGTGCAAGAACGTCTCTCT
>NQII01004480.1:0-45679 GCA_002778355.1 Clitarchus hookeri
CTTACGGCCAAGGGGGAGGGGGGGGCCAGCATTTCGGAAACGGCGACGTTTGTGAACTGTTTAGGTGACTCTGTGGTAAGGGTGTATCGTGAGTGGGCGAATGGCACCACTGGGAATAACCATCATGTAAACTGCGAATCTCCACGCGCCATTAATGTCCGAGGTAAACGTCGACAACGACGGTGCGTGAAGGCCAACCGACAGGCTGCAGAAGAATAGCTCACCGTCCAAATGACTCAGGGAGCATCCAGACACGTGTCTACCACAACAGTTCAGTGAACTCTTCTGCGAATGGGGCTCCGGAGTAGACGGAGGGTGACTGCACTCAAGCTAACACAGGTGCATCGATGAAACTACTGGAATTTGCTCGATAGTATGGCAAGTGGACCACTGCTGATTGCCGATGGGTAGCTTTCTCCGAGTCACGGTTTCAGCTGCATAGAACGGATGGACGTCAGCGTGTCCGGCGAGAAACGTCAGAGAATCGACACCCTTCATCCATTGCTGGATGAACACAAGGTGGTGGGGGCAGTGTTATGGTCTGGGGAATGTTCTCATGGTATTTTCTAGGTCCCATCATCCGTGTGGAAGGCACTCTTGATCGATTTGGTTATGAATCCATCCTCGGCGATCACGTCCACCCGTACATGATGATTGTCTTTCCTTGGGAAGATGGGATCTTCCAACACGATAATGCGTCTTGCCACATGGCTAGAAGTGTCCGCACGTGACTGGAAGAGGACGATCAAGACTTAAAAGTTATCCCCTCCCCCCTAAACAGCCCCGATATCAATCCAATAGAACATCTGTGGGACCACATCGACTGTCGTGTTGGCCGTCTGTCTCCTCCGTCACGCACCCTTTAACAGTCGTGGGACGCACTGCAGTCAGCATGGCTCTAGATACTTGTGGAGACATAACAACACCTGACTGAGTCACTTCCAGCTCGTCCAGCTGCTGTCCGAGTTGCGAAGGCCGGTTACTCTGGATGCTAGCAGGTGGTCATATTCATATAATTCGACTGTGTATATATCTTAATAGGGTTTCGTTAACTAAGAAGAGGCCTGAGAAAAATATATCTCATTGCTCACGTATTTCTGAAGTCATGCTGGAACGGAGTACACACTCATCGTGAAATATCAGAAAACAAGCGATTAAGCCAACAAAATAAATAAATACATACCATGCCATCCATGTTTGGCCGATGTGCAGAAACTGAAGCTTTTGAATGATCGATCTGCTAGACATGTAACTGAGTGGGCCATGATTAATCATCCTACAGCAAATTAACTTCTCTGATAATTATAATAACACCGCTTGCCGAAGCCATGTCTTACTTGACTCTACCCATGTATAAAACTCAGAAATTTCTTTTACGCAACAATATAAGTGGTATTTTTAAAACAGGCAAATTTAGTAACATTTCTATTGCATTTACAACAAATAGAAGTGTAGTAAGTTATAGAAAAGTCCGAAGCCAAGTGATGAGTTTCGATTACTTCTGCCTTGAAAAATGACACAAAATTATTCTATACATTTTTACTGCAAAGTTTTTTCATCATCTCTAAATAACGCGATAGTCATGCAATATATGCTACATCGAACGCGTTGCTAAATGTGATAGCGTGTTTGATTCTCGTTAGAGAGGTATTCCGGTACATTACACATGGATGCATTGTAATTTTTTCCTAAACGACGGATAATTGAAATCGCTGTTACTGAACCACCAGTTGCGCGAGTGCTAACCCTTTGTAAGCCACTTATTCTAAAGCATATATATTTAAATGAATTTTTGCTTCTATATTCTCCACTTTACAGAAGTATTAATGTAGCTTAGCAGACTACACAAAATAATTAGATTTTTGGTCGCTCTTGTATGTAATGGCTACATAAACATTGCGGAAATAATTGATGCCAATTTGCTATACGTGTCAAGAAAATTGTGAAGTAGCATAAACGTTAATAACTTCATGGAACCATTTTAATGTATTTTTATATTTTAACTGTATAACGGAAAATGCGGTGGTGTGAACATTAATATATTAAAACTGCAATAGTTCTTATATGCTATATTATGCATGTTTAGTTTTACACGCAGGAATACACAGGCTATAACTGTTTACTTCCAGGAATGTTCAACATTGTGGTTGTTGCAGACTGTTTGATAAACTATTTGGTGTTCACAACGTATAAAATTATAATTTTATATAAGGAGCAAATTCGCACATGCGGTATGCAAAAAATTCATGTGCCACATCGTGAAATCGTACTTGCTTAAAATAAATTGCAGTAAGACAATATAAGGACGTTCAATGTTTTCATGTGTAGAAACACACTGAAATGAATTCTCAACTCTAAGAATAATTTAAAAACCAAAATAATTAGCCCGTTACACGCTGTTTTGCGGTTCCAGAGGTCTTGAGTTCAAGTCAAGAATAACTATGTAAGTTTTGTTTTTAAAGTAACAAAGTAAAGTGGTTTAATTATGCAACCATCCTATACTTTTTTTTGCTTGACCGAAAAGTACAAACGAGAGCTCTTTAACTAGATGAGATGCAAGGAAACTTAGTGTTGATTTTAAATATGCACCATGGTGCATGTGACTCCTGGTTATTCTCGAATCGTGACATAAATGATGAATCAACACTCACGAATACGACCTTAATCTTACGTGCTAAGTACGTGGGTATTAACTAAGGAGTTTTACACACTCTGACAATTGCCATTACTTAAACTTGTCCGTAACGGTAATACACTCACGCGTGTTACCGACAAAAATTATGATGGCAGTGACTTCTTACTTTAGCTGACAGCGTAAACCGTCCCACTTTTAATCGCAGTTTTTCTAATTGCACATTTTGACGCATGTAGCATACTAGAATAGGCATAGCGACGTTACCACACCTTTCCATCTTATTAATACATATCTAGGGCAGGCAGCTGACCACGATACTTTCAACCCGGAGATTCACCCTCGGCGATGAACTGAAACGCGAAGGACACAGGGAACATCCCGTTTATGGCTCGGAGGAGAACCTTCAGCCACACAAGCGAAATAGGCAGATAGGCGCGCACGACGAAGGAAACAGGGGGTGCCTCCGACCAGGATTTGTGCAGACCACAGCTCAGAAATGAGTACCGTAGGAATCCCCGCATAAGACCCCCTCAACCTACCACCACCCTGGTTGGAGTGCACAATCCACTGTCAAGACACAAAATCGGGCGCAAAAACGTCCGAGTTACATAGGGGAACTCCCTAATTCTCTCGGGAGAAATCGCTGACAAATGTAGCTTCAATATAGCGACGAACGAGTTAAAATCACGAGTCATCCGAGACGGAAGTTAGTTGTTCATCAGCCGAAACGGGAGTTGTTCGGCAGCCAATACACGAGGAGGAGAAGTCGGAAGCACGAGCCGCATCGTAGCGGACGTCGATGCAATTTAGGAGACGCGCTAACATCTCCGACGGGAACAGCCAGCCGAGGTTTTAGAGACACCACAGGTCCCGCGAAACCACCCCCGGACTTCCGAGAAGGGACGCCGAGCTGACCCAGCTCCACCAACCAACGAAGATATCTCACCACAAGTCGCAGTCAAAGTTAAGTAAAAACGTCCCCATTAAAGCAACCTTTCCCCCAAAGTATTTAATTCCGCCAACCCGCCATTCAGGCCTACGATGTGAGGGGTGGGGCTCAGTCTTGTGTGTGTGTGTAAATACCCATGCTATTTTCATTCAAATAAAAGTATTGTGTGTTAACTAACTGAGAATAAGAGTATTTGTTCACCCCCTACGCAACAACTACAGGTGCCCTTAGTCTGCACCAAAGTACAGTAACTCAGTACCCTACTAGCCACCCCTCTGTATAACTTAGGTGACAGTAGCGTCAATGTGTATTACGTTGAAGGAACTGTAGCTTCTTGACATTCTTTGCCCTTAAATTACCTTTCTATTTCCGTAAGGAAAGGAGAATCTGATGTCGATTCACAAAGAGAGAAAATTTTTGTTCCAGATACCAAGTAAATTTGTTTGAAATGTGCTTGTTTATAACGAAGAATAGTTTTTTCTCTCAACTAATATTCTCTTAATCGAAACATATGCATTCTTTCCCGACAACAAAATGTAGCATTTAAAATAATTTGTTGACTGACCGAATAATTATTTGGTTGCTGCAGCATGGTCTATATTTATTTAAAACACACAGCTATTTTTTAATTACTTCAAACTACAGTAATCCGTTTGGTAACTGTAAGCATTATAAGTATAATGGTAGAGTTAAATCAATATTTCGTTTGAATTGAATACACATTTTGTTACCTGGAACAATATAATGTCTATTATTTCAGAATTTGTTGCGGCAACAAAGTCAGCTTGGTGCATTACTGGCATTTATTTGGTTGGCTGTAAGGTAATCGGGTCATTATATTGCCTTCGTTCGAAAATATGACTCGGGAGTATATTTTAAAATTTCGTGACAATTAGGATAATTAAAGTGTGTATTAGTGCATTAAATAATGCTTAATAATGGTATATGCTGTTCAAGGTTAATTGAGCACTTTTGAAATCAACTTATGATATATGTCATTGTCGTTACCTGCATATATTTTAACGGGCACAGTGATCGGTATGCGTCCAGTTAAGTTGGTAATGACGAAGTGGAAGTAGTTCCATATGTCAACGGCGAAACTGAAATGCATCTTTACTTTCTGTTTTTACATGCAAATAAGTGTAAAACTAAGCAAATTGGTAAAATTAATATATTTCTAATAATTTCACAGTTTCATTTGACCGACGCATGAATAAAGTGATCAGGCTCATGAAAATTTTCAAAAATATTTATGGTTAAAGAATACACAACGTGCATATAAGTAGAGTAAAACAGGGCTCTCAAAAGTGCTACGTTTTTACCAAAAACAGCTTATATAAATAATTACAATAAAACATATTCAGCAATAAACAACTATATAAAGCTGTAAAACTTCAAAACGTTAATTCACGTGCATATCCTATATTAATATATTATATATCTAGAAACAATCATCCTACCTCAGTTATCACGTCGACCGAGAGCCTACCTCCAGTGCGCAGTTGGCTTACGGCGTGGGGGTTCGGGGCTCAAATCCTGGCTAAGGCAAGGGTGTATATTTATGCACGTTCGTCTGAGTCACCCAACGTGGCACGTGTCAAAAATATCTGTAAATAAAGAAAAATCATTCTCTTCATACTTTTATTATCTCCTCAGATACATGCAACTTATTTAAATTTTTATTACATTTTCAGGCATAAAACATTTAATTCTTCACATTTCAACTAACACACTACCATCAACTGTAGTGGAAAGGGCTGTATAACTTTTACCACCAACGGTTTATTAAAATTCCGTCCAATGTTGTCAGCATTCTCGGAAGTTGTATTTCGCGTCAATTAAATGTTTCTAAAAGTTTACCCTCAACATTATCGAGACACGCAATTTCAGCGGTTTCCGCAAGATACTCCTTAACGATTTCACTGTCACCGAAACATTTAAAAGGTTTTACTATCAGTTCTCCAACTACGCGGCTCGCTTTAATAACGGATGTACTGTCTCCTTTTAAATTAATAACTACAGATTGTTACTGGCCCAGTGCAGCCTAATTTAATTTATCTTCTCTCGACTTAACTTGGAACTGATCACTTTATCGAGTGAGTTTCATCATGACATCTTATGCTTTACTCATTTGGGACACTTTTACTTTGTAGACAAATCAATATGTAGATTTAACTCTCCTTTCACAGCAGAAGTAAACAAATTTTCATCTTTCTAGGTAAAGGTGATATCCACTTTCAATTGCTCCCTTATTATTGTTAGAACGTTTGGAGGACGGAATTGTCCTTTTTAAAACATTGTGAATTATAACATGATAGCTACTATCGAAAAACTACATAAGTTACGTACATACAACATTATTATCACTTCAACAGCTGTAACTGAGAACGGTAACCAAACGGGTACACATGAGTGCTGTTTGCTGGCAGAATTTATAATGGAGAGCGAGTAGAAATACCACTCTCATAGATGGGGAAAAGACCTGAAAATGCTGCAACCTTTTAAACGACACTGGAACTACTTCAAGAGGAAAGGGATAGGTGTCCATGTTACAGTGGCGTCAACCTTACACTGTCTNTGGCGTCAACCTGACACTGTCTGACCGAAGACCAAAAGTTATGATACGTGGTGAAACACCACGGTACTTACTGTAACAAGCAGGTGCAAAGTGGGAGCAGTCTGAAAAGCAACTCCCGGAGAAACCTATAAAAGCGCCCAGTGCATAAAATTTTAATTCTCGTACTTGGCGACGTTACAAATTACCCTTTTGCAAGTCTCGGAACAGTATACCACAGTACGTGCGACTTTTAAGAACAATCTTCTCTTCTGACCTAGCGAGGTTGCACAGTGTTAAAACCTCGGACTCGCATTCGGCAGGACTTGGGTTGGATACCCTGTCAGGCCATCCTGATTTTGGTATTCCGTGGTTTCCCGAAATCATTCCGAGCCAATATCTTCCCATCTCGGTTCATAGAATTTTCTTAATCCAAGCAAAATTTTATATTACACACACAAGCGCGCGCACACACACACACACACATATATATATATATATATATATATATATATATATATAAGGGTAGAATCAAACTGGGTGAGTCAAAGCAAGACAACGTTAGAATGTTGTGTGTGATGGCAAACCGACCATTTTTCAAGGGAGGACCCAGGTCCGGAAAATTATGGTTTTAGCTCTCTGAGGTGTCAACATTTGACAACGTGATAGTTGTACGTTCCACATAGTGTCACGGAACGACCTCAAACCAGCAGGATCAACACATCGTGAAGGAAATCACAACAGGTGTTCGAATTGTCGACCCCCTACTTGACTACAGATGATTTTGTGCTCGAAATTCAGTCGCTGCGTGGATTCGTGCGACAAGGTCTTCCTCTGATGATGCAGAAAACTTATACACCGTCCCCCTAATAGTATCCGTAAGAAAATAATTGACAGGTGTGAGATCTTGTAACCTTGGTGGTCATGGCGCAGGCTCCACACCTCCCAAACCATGCTTTTCCGGAAAAATGATCGATTTTCCATCCTGAACAACAAAGTAAACGTTGTCGGTGTTGTTATGAATTATATGGTATAATGCATTTCAATGTTGGTGATGGGGCCACATTTCGCAGGCGTGGGGCTCGCAGACTGCGTGTTTGACATGCTTGATGTAGAGAATTAAGGGTATAGAGTATTCGCTGTTTCTTCACGATTTTTTAATCACACGTTTCATAAGTCACCCCCTATGTACGACGTATTTGATTTTTTACTACGTATGTCACGTATTACAATAGTNATTTGATTTTTTACTACGTATGTCACGTATTACAATAGTTTTATCCACGTGTGAAAATAAAAGTACCTTATTTTTACTTAAATTGAACTTTTACTTATAATCTACATATGAATATTTCCTTTATAATTGATATGAATAAAATAGTAAGCAAATATGTGGGTTGGCAACGCATAGAAATAAATAGTTCTTATGTAACATATTATTAAACTGAGTGTGCACGAATGTGGTGCGTTGTCCCATTNAACGCATAGAAATAAATAGTTCTTATGTAACATATTATTAAACTGAGTGTGCACGAATGTGGTGCGTTGTCCCATTAGTGCGATTTTCTAGACTTGGTTGAGCTTTGTTTGCATGAGACGGAGGAATATCGTGGAAGTAGAGCTGTAGCAGGGATTCAGAATAGTTGGAATTATTGTTAACAGCCTATAGCGTGTGCTGGCTTCAGAGAAGGGCGCGCCGATCAGCAGACTCGACCCACAGGTCGGGACGAGGAAGCGGGAGGGTCTCACGACATGCGGGACCGGGTATAGGAACGTGTCTCACGCCGCACGGTGCCGGGTATATGCGGGGATGCGTATCGTCCGGAGAGGCGTGCGTGGGCGTGGTATCGGCACGGGGGATCTTCGGGACACACGGAACACCTTGCATCAGGGGCGGGCGCCCTCACTCCTGCCTACCAATAAAAAAAAAGAGGAAACGGTGGAAGGGAAGGCGTGATAAAGAAGGTGTGTGAAATTGCTTCGGAGCGTGGTTTATGTGATATATCGTCCCGCCGTAGTTAAAGCCGAGGAACAAAAAAAAAAACATGTATACACACATACATACGTTGTGCCCGGTGCAGGGTCGAAAATTACCAATAGATCTCGAGGCTCAATCAAAATGGTCTGGAGATCCCTTTCGGAAAAGGTTGGACAGCAATAATTATNATTACCAATAGATCTCGAGGCTCAATCAAAATGGTCTGGAGATCCCTTTCGGAAAAGGTTGGACAGCAATAATTATAATACACAGAGACAATCACAGTCTTACAAAGCAACACTGAAACTAAGAGTGTTCGCTGATTGTAAGGCAAAACAAGTGTATGCCATGAAAGAAAGGCTGTGCTGAGTAAAACCATTAAATCAGCAAAGCTATAATTTGTATGCTTAGAACACCACTAGAGTTTTAAAATGTATATAAAAACAAAAATCAGTAAAAAACAGAGTTATTGAGAATATAATACATGCGTATGCTACAAACAGACAGCAANTATATAAAAACAAAAATCAGTAAAAAACAGAGTTATTGAGAATATAATACATGCGTATGCTACAAACAGACAGCAACACTAACGAAAAGACACGCGTATACAAAGAGAATAGCGCAAATATCTTAGGCACAGGAGTAAAATATTAATTTTACTGTTACGCTCAGAAATCTCAAAGAATACGTACCAAGCGGTTAAATACAGTTTACTGCAGTTAAATAAACACTCAGGACCTAAGGCGGACCGTTAGGCACATTTCAACTCAAGCGTGTACCTCAATATGTAGCGTAGAGTCTAAAGATGCTGAGACCACCAAACAATGCCCGGAGGAGTCAAAGATGCCTCACTTTTAACATAAAATGTTTTACCCACATGAACTCCACTTGCAAGCCTCATGGCTTTACCCAGGGGCGACAGCAACAACTAAACAATTGACCGTAACGTAATATTTAAGATCAACAAACTAAGTATAAAAGAATACAAGAAATACATTATACAAAAAGATAAAACCTTTCTTTACTTTACTGTTCTCAAAAATTTATATTATCCCTAACAAAAAAAACCTTCAATTTTTCTGACAATATGACATATTCTGTTAATACTTTAGTCCAGAGTGTTATATTCTGAATAACTTTTATCCCTGTACTCAATTTCCTAGTGGATATGGTAACTGTATTGGATCGTTTCATTCCAACTCGGTTTCAGGTTAGCCTGAGTGTTTTCAGGATAACAATATATCGGGATCTTTAGCCCACCGTGAGTTCACTCCAGAACGAAATTGTATTAATATTGCTACAGATCTGCTGAAAAGATGTTTATCCGCACGTGAATTGTGATGGCCTTCTGTAAGATCTCAGCAACTAAGTCCATGTTACGGCCTGAATGCAAGGCATAATTAAAATAATAAACATTGACATGTACTGCAGTACTTCAATAAAAATACATTAATTAAATTTTGCCATCCCACACAAACTAGATCTCTTTCACTTTCTCACGGTCGAAACTGGTATAAGATCTCAGAAAATAAAAATATATTTTTCAAACATGTTTCCTGTGATCCCAAATACAGTGATACTCCATTTTCGTTATGCGCTCTGTGCTCATAAAAATGTAGTTCTCTAAATGTGTGTATATATTCTGTATTCTCACTTTTATACTTACATCATCTCACTTTATTTGCGTGTACGCGAATAAAGTGAGACAAAAACAGTGGCGTGCAGTTATTTTTCTTTCGTTAAACGGTAGGTATACAGAGATACTGGGAGGCGAACTTCCGGCTGATATCCAGGCAACCTACAAACCTTGGGATGGAAAAATAGTAACAATAAGTTACACTGGACTAGGAACTTGTTTGGGTGTAATAGTTAATCTCACTATGCTTGGCCCAAAACTATATATTGTATGTGTAATTACTAATGACTCATCAGTGATTGACGTTAGGTTATTTACCTAGGTTCCTGACTATGGATATCTGCAATTTCCCATTTGAGATGTCACGAGATTGTCACAGTTATTTATAAAGCCTTATTATTTGCAGGATTTTCTCTCTAAGTGGACACCTCGTTAAAAGACACTTTCATGTGTAATTTTTTGTATAACTTTCTCTTACCTCATATCACTAAAAGAAACGACTACCCATTGTTCACAAATAACAATACATAACTTGATCTCCGGGCTCTGTTTGGGTCATAACGGGTACAATCGTTGAAAAGTGATTAGTTATTTATTACCATTAATCTTGCGTGGGAAGATAGTAAAATTAGCCGTCCAACTTCAAGCTTCTGGTGAGAGGTAAATTGCGCATCGGCGTGGCTAAATTTATGGGAATAAATCTCGTTGTCTGAGCCTTAAAAACTTCTGAACCAAAGCGGGTCATACCCCCATTCCCGATCCCTTCTTCAGGCACTCTAATATGGGCTGCCTACGTACCACAAGTTCAAGCCGTGTGTCATTACGAGAAGACTTAATCTGTAGGCAAGTTTGCCCGAGCGGTAATGCTCCAAGCTGACATGTAGTTCAACCAGGTGGGTGAGGCAAGGGGTAAGGGAAAGAGGGCATATGAATGGTAGGAGGCAAGGCATGAGGGAAAGGCCACGTACGTGCACACGCGCGCGCTAACGCGCGAAGGGGATGTAGTTCGTTAGCGAGGTATAACCTCCCGCGCTCGCTGGTCCTCCGCGACACGTACGCCGAGGGTGATGTAAGTGCGGCGTAGAGAGAAGGGTTAGCTCCGCGCTAGGAGGGAGAGGGGTAGAGGGTCGGCGGAACAGGTGATTGCATCTCCCGCCCGCAATAAATCACAACGCTGCAAGATCCAGTCTGCGCGCGCAGCCCATGCGGTCCAGCCGGCCGCTGCGAACACAAGACCATCGCGTAATTAGAGGGATGGCAGGGTTCGCAACGCGCGGTCCGCGACCCCCGCATCGCCTCCCCCGTCGTCGGTCATCTTCCTATTTACTTCGGCGTTCACTAATTACTATGTATTCCCTGAGCATTTGTTAAGGGGTAGGGTTGAGCGTCATCTTGAATTTGTAATTTTTTTGCCATTACTTATGTTTGTTATAAATAATCGAAAATGTCACTTTGTAAAGGCATAGAAAATTAATTAATTATCATTTAGAGACAATTATTGTTCGAATTCTTGTAGGCCTACTACTATCGCTCCTGTAGTCATTCCGAGAAGGTTATCAATAATTGCATTCAATTTATTCCACAAAGTAAACAAATAATGGTGCTACTTTGAGATTTCATTTATTGAATCATCTGTGTGACATACTATGGATATATTTTACGGCTAAAAAACTGGCAAAATTACAATTGTTTAAGTTCTCTTCTGCGAACAATCCTTGCACTCTAATTCCGAATCACNGGCTAAAAAACTGGCAAAATTACAATTGTTTAAGTTCTCTTCTGCGAACAATCCTTGCACTCTAATTCCGAATCACTGATGGAGAAAGTGAGTCCGTTGGCACAGTCTGCATACCAGGGAATAAGGGTGCAGCCACCATCGTGGTTGTCGTCACAGCAGCTGGTCTCAGAACACCACGCGTGCTTTCCCCTGCTAAGTAATTTTTTTCAGGCGTCGGCTATGTATACCTTAACACCTGTTATGTGCATAGTTAACTACAGGGTTTACGGCGGCCAATACAGACTCCACACAGGCTTGANTATACCTTAACACCTGTTATGTGCATAGTTAACTACAGGGTTTACGGCGGCCAATACAGACTCCACACAGGCTTGACTCCATCCAAGACTCATTTTACACAGGGTGGACTCCAAATGGGGTTGACTCCCCACAAGATGACTCCACATAAAGCTGACTCCGCACGAAATTGACTCCTCACAGGGACAGGTTCCAACATGAGTGACTCGACATAGCTTTGNCACATAAAGCTGACTCCGCACGAAATTGACTCCTCACAGGGACAGGTTCCAACATGAGTGACTCGACATAGCTTTTAATTCACACAAGACTAATTCTGCACAATGCTGACTCCACCCAAAACTGAATCCATCTAAAACTGAATTCCACCCCAGACTGAATTACACCCCAGACTAACTCCATCTAAGACCACCCACGACTGTTTCCACTCTAGACAAACTCCCTCCAAGACTTACTCCACAGATGACTAACTCCACACAGTACTTACTACACCCAAAATATCACTCACCAAGACCGACTCCTTCCAACTGACTCCTGCCCNCACATAAAGCTGACTCCGCACGAAATTGACTCCTCACAGGGACAGGTTCCAACATGAGTGACTCGACATAGCTTTGACTTCACACAAGACTAATTCTGCACAATGCTGACTCCACCCAAAACTGAATCCATCTAAAACTGAATTCCACCCCAGACTGAATTACACCCCAGACTAACTCCATCTAAGACCACCCACGACTGTTTCCACTCTAGACAAACTCCCTCCAAGACTTACTCCACAGAAGACTAACTCCACACAGTACTTACTACACCCAAAATATCACTCACCAAGACCGACTCCTTCCAACTGACTCCTGCCCNGACTAACTCCACACAGTACTTACTACACCCAAAATATCACTCACCAAGACCGACTCCTTCCAACTGACTCCTGCCCAGTGACTCCTACTAACTGCTACTGACTGACTCATGCCACAACTGACTGCTGTCGAGGCTGACACCAGCTGAGAGTGACACCTGACGAGACTGATTCCTGCCATGTCTCACTTCTGATGAGACTGACTCCGTCCGAGAGTGACTCCTCCCGAGACTGACTCCTGCACATACTTACTCTTACAGACTGAATTCTGCAGACTGACTTCTGCCGAGACTGACACCTGCTAAGACTAATTCCTGCTAAGACTGACTCTTGCCAAGACTGGCTCCTGCTAAGACTGACTCCTGCCATCTAACTTCTTTCGACCGACTCCTGCCAAACTGAATCCTGAGTTCTGACTCCTGCTGAAACTAACTCCTGCAGGGCTCAAATTGATGGCACACTCAACGAAATATTCGATGCCAAGCATGTTTCCTATTTGCGAAACATTTATTTACTATACGAACTCTCCAGCTCGTATCACTTCATAAAACACATAGCGATTGAATCATCAAGTTGATGAAAAATTTCTGGGAGTGCTCTAGTAAGGAACCCAACTGGTGCTCACAGAAAACATTTTGCAATACAATTTTAATATAAAAATATGAAAGCAAAACACGCATAAAATTTTTATGCGATCAAGGGTCACAGATAATTGCAAAAACAAAATAATTAAAAAAGAAATATTAGTTAAAATTTTTTAACATAAATGACAATTATAATAAGAGAGCAATCATATTTTGTTAATATGAACACAATAACACTATGAGGAAACCCATTTACCTCACTCACAATAGCAGAGATCCTGACACCATAATCGACATATTTAATAATCTTATGCAACCTTGACCTTTGCCCGCCATGTCAGATTTCATTTCCTGCTTAAAACAAAAAAAAAATATTTTATCCATTTTTAAACAATAGAAAAATTCGTAGGACCTCAGGCATCTTAAGATAGCATCTTCATGCCTGGTTTCAGAGTCAGTTTAGAGAAAGTTGGGGTCTTTTATTTATTCTTTCTATTATTTATTTTTTTTAATTAATTAGAGTTTATTTTTAGTTTTTATGCAGTAGATGAAATCCGAGATGACGGACAAAGCAGAGGCTCAGCATCGTCTTTGTCTTGGGGAGGGGGAGGGGAGGAAAGAGGCAAACAGAAACTACCACCCTCAACCCACTGCTCGTAAAGCAAAAAAAAAATTATATATCCCTGTTGCATTTTCCCCCCTTTATTATTAACCAATCCTATATGGAAAATGTCATCGAACATTATGATGCTAATAACAATATCAAGAAGTTCTGAAAATATATCACACAGGGTGCTGGCAAAATAATGAGTATAAAAATGCTAGTGGTGTAATAGTTTTAAAAAGTATTTTGTCTACAACGAATTCATGAAATATAAGGTACCCAATACTTGGTGTAGCTCGAGGTATTGAAGAACACTTCCTATAAAGAGAGACAAGTAAAGCTCAAAATGTGTGGAAGATGGTTTGCCTTTTTTTCATAAATTAATGGAACACACATTCATTGTGGTGCATCCCACCATATAAAGTTAGATTTCTAGTCACAGTTTAAGTATCTTTAAGAAAACAGTTTTAATGTTTTAAACCTTGGCCGCATTGCTGACCTGTTGCTGCGTTCCTGGGACAAAGGTCAAGTTCAATGTCGCATGACATCAGTTGTCAATTATTGTCCAGGATTGGCTGCTGATGCTACCAGAATAAACGAGTTTCCTCTGAGTACTCCCTAGTTTGTATTTACAAATTATAATGTTTTTAACTAATATTAATTTTTTGATATTATTGTTTTTTCCAGTTACAAGTAGACTCTTCTCGCACGAATATTGTATTTTGGTTTTCTCATCTACTCCCATATTTTTACATTACATTTCATTGCAGAATGTTTTCTATGACCATAAACTGAGCTCTTTACAAGATAGAACCAGAAATGTTTCCTCAACTAGATGGATCGTTCACGGTGTGTTTCCTGAAGTGATTCGAGAGAATGAGTTCATAAAATAGATTAATGGTTAGTAAATAGGTAACATGTCGCTTGGCATCGAAGATTTCGGTGAGTGTGCCATCAGTTTAAGGCCCACAGAGGCAGTCTCGGCTGGAGTCAGTCTCGACAGGAGTCAGTCTCAATAGGAGTCAGTTGGCAGGAGTCAGCTAGCAAAAGTCAGTCAGCAGGGGTCAGCAGACAGTAGTCTCTATCTTGGGCGAAGTAAGTCTATGGTGGGGTCATTCTTGGGTGCAGTCGATCTTGTGAGAAGTCAGATTTGTGTGGAGTCAAACCCATGTTTAGCCAGCCTCATGTAAAGTCTGTCCTTGAGAGGAGTAAAGTTTGAGCCGCAAAGTAGGCAAGTGCAAAGAAGCAAAATGGCATTGCAGTTTCTTTGATGTGAGAGAATTAGGTCGCTCCTTACGTGGGAGGGTCTGGGAACATGCCTTGTGTCTATTTGGCTACTACATGCTGCAAACATTTCCATATGATGCCATTTTGCTGACGTGTGCAGTTGGAGTTCGCTGTAAGTGGCTGTTACACCTCTGTAATTTTTAATTACCCTATGGTGGAGCCGAGTCCGATAAGACCTGCCACAGTGGAATAATTTGCAAAAAGGGGGTTTGGGAGGGACATATCCTAGATAATTTTTACATGTCTGGCCCTGCTTTAATACACAGCATGTACCATTCTAGAAATAATAAATGGCTGATTTTTTGCAGTACTTAAATTTGCCTTTAATAGCGAGGAAAATGTCAAAATCTGATACTTTTCCACATTTTCAAATAAAAATAAGGATTCGATTACTGTTTGAGTCTTCAGTACTAAAAATGAAGTGTTTAGTTGGGATCGGATTTATTGTAAATTAATAGTTGAAAATTAAATAATTTTAAAGTTTTTAATTAAAAATATTGATTTAATATACTTTATAACTTGGATAAAATAATTGGACATTTAATTTGGATTAGTGGTACTGTATAATCCATTACAATGGTAATGAAAAAAATCTGGAATCAGTTGAATGTAAAGTTATTTTTAAATATATATAAATTTAAAAAAATTACAAGAATATTATTAAAAATTGGATGTTTCATAGTGTCGTGTAGTGTTGCGCAATCCATTATACCAGTAATTAAAAAAATTAGTTCTAAAACAATATGTTTAAAAAAAATTAATAACAAATATTGTTTTAATTAATTGTACATTTAGATTAATAAAAACTAGTTTTCATTTCTATATACGTTTTGNTTAATAACAAATATTGTTTTAATTAATTGTACATTTAGATTAATAAAAACTAGTTTTCATTTCTATATACGTTTTTGAACCTTCGCATTCTCGTATACCAATACAAGATCCAACCGTTAAATACATAAATACACTAGCGCATGCGCCANTTTTGAACCTTCGCATTCTCGTATACCAATACAAGATCCAACCGTTAAATACATAAATACACTAGCGCATGCGCCACCTGTGCACTCTAGCAGGGGGCTTTGGAAACAAAGATGGCGGCTACCATTGGAACACTATAGTGGACGAGGAGAGAAAAAAAATATGGCGGACACCAGTGGTGTACTCTAGCAGGGGACATTAGAAACAAATATGGCAACCGACACTGGCACCGCCTTGTAGGCAGAAGTCGAACGAATGATGAAAAAATGTGGTGGTCTACAGCAGACGATATAAACAAATGACAAATTAAATAAACACAAGACAGCTGCTGGAAACGAGATGACAGTCGAGCAGAAGTCAGTAATTAGGAAACAATATGGCGGATGGAAACAAGATGGTGGACAAAGATCAACATAAAGGTCACACAAGATGGTGGCAGCACTTGTGATGTCATCCAATATGGCGGACGAATCCAATCATCCACAGCCCCCAGCCCATGCTCCCAGATTGGCCAAACCTATCTAGTACTGCCCATAAATACCGGTATGCTACAGTACACGCTGGCACACAATCTCCCTGAGGACGTAATATGCAAATTTATGTCTACTGAAGTCTAAGGTTTTTTATTTTATACACATTAGAGCACGAATTTGCATGTTAATAACACATTTACCTTCCTTAGAAATCCTTGATTTCCATTTGGATGACGCATTAATGAAGTGACGCTAAGCGAAAACAAAGTAATAGCGCGAGCGGGCAATGCGATGCGGTGAGTCGTTGGCCGAGGGCGGTCACCCGACAAGAACCAAACAAGAGCCGAACCGAGCAGTGCCGAGAACAGCCGAGCTGTGCACGTCTACGAGGTACCATGCCGCGCGACTCAGACGCTTGGTAGGCTCCCTTCACAACAGTCGAGTCTTACACGGAATTTGTTTGAGCTTATATGCGTTAGTTGAATAATTTTAATTTTTTTTTTTTGGTGGGTCAATACTAGAAAGTAGGTATTTAAAAATAGGTTTCACATTGTTTTTAACGTTTAATTTGTAAATACTTATATATAAACACATTGTTGTATATATTAGAACTTGTTTTTTAGTTTTGTTTAGTTGGTTAGTACTTAGTAATTAGGTAGGTAGGTTACAAAATAAGTTATTTAAAAATAGGTTTCATATTGTTTTTAACGTTTGATATTTAAATACTTATATAAAAACACATTGTTGTATATATTAGAATTTGTATTTTATTTTTGTTTAGTTAGTTAGTACTTAGTAATGTAATGAGACAGTGAAATTATATTTTCAATATGTTGTTATTTATTATACAAATGTTAAAATGTTAAATAATGTAATAATTAATAAAAATTAAATGTTATTTTGTTCCTATCTTTTTTAATGAATGTTAAATATGTGATGAGACAGAGAAATGATGCTTTCAATATGTCGTTATTTATTATACAAATGTTATATTATTAAATAATGTAATAATAAATTTCAAATAAGGTTTGATTCTGTTCTTAAGTGATCAAGTCAGAAAACAGATTGCCGCCAGAGCGCTCTCTTGCAATACGCTGTCTAAACCGTTAAAGATGGAACAATATTATATAGTAAAGGATTGCGGAGAATTAAAAGACCTAAAAAACACCGCGGTAGCATATATATATCTATAACAGAGAAATAATAATAAGTGTTTTTACCATTTAATTCACAGAGACGTTGAGTTTTATAATATGTATAGAGTATAGAATATTAACACTAAGTAAAATTCAACTTCATTTTTAAAAAAAACCTTAACAATAATTTTGTAGTCCACGCGAGCGAAGCCGCGGGCACAGATAGTATTACATACAATGGAAGGATATATCGTGATAGGGTAAGTTTTATCTCACGCAGGACCTTAAAAAGTTGTTAACTAACGGTGAACATCCAGCAGTGTAGTCCCTTATGTTCATTGTAATTGCGTACTACCAATCACGACAGACAGCAGTGTTGCACTGTGATAGTGTAAGCTTGCTACCGTGTCGAACTGCCTAAGTCTGGCAGTGCTGTCAGAGCATCTGAAGCAGTCATATATGGGTAGCACACCATTGACAACTTTCCAACGATCGCAGTTTGTAACCCTGGTGGAGGTGGGACGTTCACAAAGAGAGGCACCTCTCCTGCTCGGAGTCAACCAAAGTGATGTCAGTTATGTGTAGAAATACTACCGGGAAACACATTCTGTGGCAAATTCACCTCGTAGTGGTCGGCTTTGTGCTACTACAGCAGCGCAGGACAAATTGGTAGTTGTGAGTGCCAGGAGCTGACCATTTTACACAGAAACTGAACTGCGGCGAGATCTTTGTCGAGTGCAGTTATAGAAACAGACTATCCAGATCAGGCTTCACCAGGACCACAAACATGCTTACAAGACTCTGAAGTTACCATCTCTATCTTGCCATCGCCGAACTGAGCGATTAGCCTGAGGACGTGCACACCTCGTCTGGGAGATTGCCTCATGGAAGCGTGTCATGTTCACAGATGAAACCCGTGTGTGTCTGCGTTCTGATTTACATCCTGACGGGGTCTGGCATAATCGTGAACCTACAGCGAGGCAGCGACGTCCATTCACATGGTGGTGGCAGTTTGATGATCTGGGCAGGAATACTGCTTGGTAGAAGATCGCCATTCGTGCACGTCAACAACACACTAAGGGCCAAGTAATATGTGGAAGAGGCTCTTGAATCTGTCGTGGATACTTTTCGCACCGACATTGTTGACTATGGACGGTATGTTGACCATGGACGATAATGCTCGTCCACATAGAGCACGGATCGTGCAGAACTTCTCGCAGGAAGCATCCATCACACGAGTGACTTGGCCAGCTAGGTCACCCAATTTGAATTACGTGGAATATATGTGTGTGTGTGTGGGGGGGGGGGGTGTTAAAACGCGCGATTGCCAATGTTCTAACCTGCCTTAAACACTCAGAGAGTCAATTCAAACTGCTGTTGAAGAGTGGGACCTCATCCCTCAAGAAATGATGGACAGTCTAATGTCTGCACCATGCCACGACGTGTCTGCGACTTTATCACTGCACTAGGGGCTGGGGGATACGTTTTCAACCATTTATTCAATGACATTTGCTTTGGCTGAGACTTCCCCAATACAACAAACTCAAGTAATGCTAAACTTTTTTTGCGTTGTTTATTGAAAAAATTGTTGATTCCTATACTTATATTCAATGAATAAAACAGAAAGCAGAAGAAATCATTTCAGTATTCACAAATGTTTACCCAACACTTCTGATTCGTTGTTCCAACTTTACTGGGCGCATGCCGGTCGCTGTGCCCATAGAAATGTTTGCAGCTTGAAGCAGTGACATTTTCCAAAGGTTGATTATAAAAGTGCCCAATTATATCGTGATCAGTGAATAGTAGTGCTGTCTCGGTTCAGCGCGGACAAACGGGTGCGAGATGCGTGGTTGTTGCAGCGCACGCACGCACGCAGGCAGGCACGCACGCTGTGGCGGAAAGAACGTGTCACGCCCACGAGCACTCGTGATGACAACAAGAATGCTCCGGAGGCGGCGGCGGCAGGATGCTGGAAGGACGGTTCTCACGGGTCCGGCCGGCGGACGAGCTGGGGCCCTGGGGGCAACGCGAAAACGACCGGTCCAGCACCGGCCCTGCTGCCTGCCCCCTGTGTTAGTCACCGACCACGCCCCTCCCCCCTGGTAGACCAGCGTCAGTCCGGATTCCTCTGTGTGGCTGGCATCATCATCTCGCACTTGGCGCGTCGCTCGTTTATGGCTCCAACAAGCTAACTGCACTTGTCCGAAGTGAAGCAGGCACCCGTTTCCTTACTCCCTGTTAAACTTCAAGTTTTAAGGCTTGCCGTTATGCATAGAAAAAGGTTGAATTCTAAGCAACCTCCGTGATTATATAGTAAGCTCCAAACCACTTGATTATTGACTGGGTGATAATAAATTGAGTCGTGCTAGAGACTGGACGATGACGATCACCGGTTGGGCCTCCTCGCCACCTGAGCATCTTCCACGTTGTTTCTCGCGTACCCTCAGTGAAAAACTTGTTCGGCCCAAGTAAATGCTAGTTTAAACCCGTCCATGGAAATGCTAGTTTAAACCCATCCAAGTAAATGCTAGTTTTAAACCCGTTCAAGTAAATGCTAGTTTAAACCTGTCCAAGAAAATGCTTGTTTTAACCCGTCCAAGATAATTCTAGTTTCGAACCAGTTGACGTAAATGCTAGTTGAAACCCGTTAACTAAATGCTAGTTTAAACCTGTCCAAAGAAATGCTAGTTTAAAGCTATCCAAGTAAATGCAAATGCTAGTTTAAACCGGTTCAAGGAAATACTAGTTTAAACACGTCCAAGTAAATGCTAGTTTAACACCGTCCAAGGAAATTCTAGTTTAAACCCGACCAAGTAAATGCTAGTTTAAACCCATCCAAGGAAATGATAGTTTAAAGGGGCTACAAACTGCATCACAGATTTTGTTTATTTTAGACATCGACAGGGACTCGAGGGTTGTTTTTCGAATGTCGTAAAATCCATATTTTTGACGTGACAACGTCTTAAATTAGGTTGCGGCTGGGAGTCACTTATGAAAAAGTGTAACGCTCGGTAACGTTACGATGAGTCACCGAGGAGGGGTAATCAAGGGAGGGAAATGAGGGGAGGAAACAGGAGGGGAGCCGAGCCGGCCAAGGAGAAAGCCACCTTGCATGGAAGCAATTCCAAAGACGAACGACGCGGTGGAGCCGGTCTGCCGCGCGCGCAGCACTACGTTGTCACGTAAAATCTTCGCCCGTAAAACCGACTTTACAGGCAACCATTTTTTTATTAATATCGCTAGTATCATTCCTGTAACTATGGGCAAAGAATAAAGTGTTTCTTTCTTGCCTACAATCGCTGGTCAAAAATCAAGTGTGAAGAATTTCTTTAAACGTTGTTAAATGGAACTTAAGGCAAAATAATGGATAAATCGAAGATATCTTCTTCTGGTACCCTGAAAATAGTGTCAGACAAATGCACATACGCCCTAAGATGTTACAAAGCCTGTTACTAGGGCCACGCGTTTTTCGCGAAAAAGTTTACGCTCAGGCTAAATTTCAACTTCTACGTGCANACAAAGCCTGTTACTAGGGCCACGCGTTTTTCGCGAAAAAGTTTACGCTCAGGCTAAATTTCAACTTCTACGTGCACACTTGCAAATTTACTTTAGCTGTTGGCCGCGTGTCTGCGTGAGAATAAATACATTTACTACTCGACTGGGCCAATCTGAATAAAGTTACCGCGACGCCGAACGTCGGTGATTGGCNTGAGAATAAATACATTTACTACTCGACTGGGCCAATCTGAATAAAGTTACCGCGACGCCGAACGTCGGTGATTGGCTGGCAGACGCGAGGCGTGCGAGTTAAAAATCACCCAACCACGACATCAGTTCCGAACCAACGTGTTTTGGAGTACAGCTAGTCGTGGAAGCTTTTCGAGAAAAGCACGTGGCCCTACCTGTTACTGACTGGATTGAAACCTGACGAGCAGCAAAGATGATTTTGTACTACAAACCTAGTGTACAGACGAATCTACTACAACATATTCATGAGAAATTAAAATTTTTGTTTAAAGAAATTTTTTTGGGTGACATAAATATTTTAAATTAATTTGACGCTATTCAAACTAGTTGTTTTGAAGTGTAAAATAAGTGATTCCTTGAATCGTCACATTATTTTCTTCAATAAGTTTTATTTAACAAGAAAATAATTCGCGTAACAACGCCTTACCAAGCATTATTAAACTTCTACATATTCGTTGCTGGTATTATGTCTCGTAACAGCTGAAAGGAAACAATTCTACAAAATCTCTTAAGCTGAATTCACGCCATAGAATGCCTGGAAGGTCCTAATCTCTCAAGCGGGACCTTCTAACAAATTCAAAAATCGTCTAACAATTCAACAACTCCACATACTTTCATTTGTTTATTTGGGTAAATTATATATCAGATTTATTATTGGGAGAATGCAGTTAATAGTTTGTGCAAAAAAATGAGGCACTCTATCAGTAAACTTTTAAAGTTTATTGATTTCAAGCCTTAAAAAGTAAGTGTGAATTTACACATACCAAATTGTGGTCATCTTACTTTTCCGTATGTAACGTGTGAAACGACTTCAGAAAGTATAAGTTTACATGCGGGATTCTCCGAATCCAAAGAGACCTGCACATTTTTCTTAAAAAAATGTTTAATGTATAGCTTTGTTAAAAATAATATATTTGTAATATTACACATTCTGAGGTATGTGTAATAAAGAAGAACTTCAATACTACAACCTTTAATTTCCTATCCTAAAACTACGCTATTGTACACTCGCTCAATTTTGTAGAGTTGTGTATATTCCACTGTGTGATTTTACAATAACAAAATATGAGCAAACTTGATACACATCCCTGATAAAAAAAAATAAGAAAAATCCGTGATTGCTGTTTTACAAATTAAATTTTTTAGTCATTTTACGTTTTTAAGCCTATTTTGCGAAAAGAAGCAGAAATGTGCGTTCTTAGGAATCTAAAGAAAACTACAACTCTCCGTTTGAAAAAATAATGCATTTATTTACTAACTGTTAAAATACTTATTTATAAGTGGCTTTGAAAATTAAAACACTCCTAGAACTTAATTCTTACCGTGTATTTTTAATACCCCTGGGTTGTATAAACACTCATGTCAATGCAATTATACATTTCCCACACTGTAATTTTAACATCATATCTCTTAACATTTCAAGTAAAACAAACAATATAACACTTTTTTAAGTATATGTCTATACATACCACATATTTTTGGTAACTCTGTTAGTTATGTGTAATTTGTAAAAAAAAAAAATACATTTATATGAAATTATCTGGCGGTAATAAGTAGAACTAATTGGTAATTTACTAGTTCCTGCAAAAATAAGCTCCCGCCTATGGAATATGTTGGTTTTCTGTATGAAAATAAATGCATTTCTATAGCTTAGAAGTCAACAGTTAAACTTTGAGCAATATTTTTATCTTTAATGTTAACTTTAAAATTACGGGATTTAGTAAGCCATAAACCATTCTGAGGTGTAAAATTACACGTACACATATATGAGTGAATAACAAAGTAATAAAAACCGACATTTAAGAAAATTTACACTTCTGAAATAATCTTGAATTTAAATACATAAGAAAGAGAAACAGTAACATTACGAGTAATATTACTTACACGTGATATGTGTAATAAAATTATAAAACTGTAAATAATTACAGATAAAAAAAATTTCTTGTCTGAATTTGCATGGTATAGCAATTAAAGTATTAGTGACAATTTGTTGTATTTAAACATACAATGAATTTTTAATTTTATTTTGTGTTGCTGAAGGAACACACAAAGAACTGTGGTACAAAAGCAATTGCTTTTTTCTGCAATTTTGTAGTCATGGCAAAAAAAACACATATATATACCTATGTCCTGCTACTTAGAGATTATAATTTGATAAAACTGCTTGCATATCTAGAGTATGGTGTACATATTGCCATAACAATTGCGATGGCTTTTATTTACACGGAAGAATAGTAAAACAAATTAACATCTGTTTCCTAAAAAATATACATATGACTGAGGAGACTGGGCTGCCACTTACATGTCTGTAATATTACACAATTTTTAATGTATATGTCTATGTATGGTGTACGATAAAAATCCAGTTTACTTTCTATTTCTTTTAAAGGAGGCAAGTAATTTAGGTGATGGATTTTAATTTTGGTTTGTTCACATGCACCACAGCGATGATGCTGTATTCGTATTTATATTGTTTGTACCACAAATCATGTGATCAGTTCAGAAACACCAATAGAATTTGCTATTCTTTGCAGTTTGCAGCAATAAGATATATCATCTCCTAATATCGCACAGAAAATTTCCTTCCCCGCAAAATTTCGATTTCTCGTATGCAATCAAAAGTAAGTTCGGCCTCTTGCTTGATTATCATGTAATAATTTTAGTCGTATTGACAATGTTTATTGTTCGGCCTCAGTGACGTTGCTTTTATTCACTTAATTACGTTGCGAATGTTCCGGGGTCCAACTCTAGGGTAAGTCAGTCACAGACAAATGTGACGTTTTTAATGCATATAGCTTGGTTAGTCTGGTTTGTTATCGTACCCAGAATATCAATATTTTAATAAGATTAAATGGGAATNAATATAGCTTGGTTAGTCTGGTTTGTTATCGTACCCAGAATATCAATATTTTAATAAGATTAAATGGGAATCCGTCTATTCATTTCAAGCAAATTCTGCTTACAATATGCCTTATTTATTTTGTATCCACCATTTATATTTTTTTTAGACACACTGTTTGTTAAGTGAATCGTATTTATATCACGTTCGCTTTCCTATTTAATAGTACCTNCTTAATTACGTTGCGAATGTTCCGGGGTCCAACTCTAGGGTAAGTCAGTCACAGACAAATGTGACGTTTTTAATGCATATAGCTTGGTTAGTCTGGTTTGTTATCGTACCCAGAATATCAATATTTTAATAAGATTAAATGGGAATCCGTCTATTCATTTCAAGCAAATTCTGCTTACAATATGCCTTATTTATTTTGTATCCCCCATATATATTTTTTTTAGACACACTGTTTGTTAAGTGAATCGTATTTATATCACGTTCGCTTTCCTATTTAATAGTACCTNTATATTTTTTTTAGACACACTGTTTGTTAAGTGAATCGTATTTATATCACGTTCGCTTTCCTATTTAATAGTACCTTACATGATGACTAGGGCGCAGACGTAAAAATCAAGCCACTTTCCAATTGCGTACGTAACGGACACATACAATTCTATGGATAGAGTGTTACGAGAGATGCCGTGAATATTCACCGTCTCAGACTTTAATATATGATTTCGTTGTAACGTAAAATTATTATTAATAAATAAGCAATTTTTTCAGCAACACTATATTTAACTCATGTTAAAATGAACCATTTTGAAAATTATAAAAATTTAATTTTGTTTATTTGAATAGAAACGTATTTGTATTATTATTTGAACTAACGCGATGGATTGCAAATAGTGTTTCACACACTTATTGATAGACAGTCAAATCGCTAATATCCACTGACACTCAGTTTACAAAGGAAATTATTGACAATACAGTCGACGTCTTTGGCGGAGTAAAAAAAAATTCCACTGTAATAAGTTGGTCTACACGATAAGATTTATTCTACTCAAGTTGGGAAACTTAATACTTTTAATTTGGCAACTAGAAATTTTCGCCGCAAGGGTGCATTGATGGCGTATGTGTACCGGATTTTCTCGTTTTGCATCTAAGTAAATGGGATAATCGTAATTTACATAAAATTAAAATAATTGTGTAAAGTCTTCCGATTTGAAATATATGTTAGAAATATATAAAAAATTATCTTTGTTCACTGCAGTAGAGTGGAAATATAACTAAATATGTTTACATGATGCTTAATATTCTGTCGTAAAACTGAGCTAAACAAAATATTGGTTTGAACAATTAATTAATTTAAATATAACATCTGAATTGAAAAGAAAAAATAGTGAAAATGTGTTAAAATATTATTTTTAAGGCTTTCCCGTGCAGTTTTCTTAGGTGAAAGAAGAAAGCAATAAAGATACTTTTGATAACATATATATATTTATTTATTTCAAACTTAAACTCCTAACTTTTTTTTTCCATTTAAATGTGTGTTCTTTTGAACACTCAATGCCAAGCACATTTGTATATTTGCTGTTTGCTCTTGTAAACACTATTGAAGGGCGTGAATAATAGTTATGAAATAAATTTAATGCTTGAAACTTTGGCTGGGACAAGTATTCATCACGATTCGAGCCAAACACGAACTTTTACACGCAAATGAATAGCATTTCTCCATTTAGCGCCAGCTTAAAACTGTCCTCTTTGGATCACCAGCGCACATTGCGGAGGAAATTTTCACCATGCCAAACTCTCCCATAAGAAATCTCATTTTGCTGCTAACCTGAGTAAAATTAACATTAACAGAGGTCAACAAAACAAGTGTACGAAATCGTCTTGCTTCTAGCTTCATTGTCTTGAACTTCAGCAAATGAGAACACGTTAAATTGGTTCTGTGTTTTAAATTCTTAACGAAAGTGAAACCTAGCCACGAAATTTTGGTAATTTTCGTTTTATGCACATAAACGTAAGACACTGATTATTAGTAGCATATATACTATTATATTAAATTCTTCGTGTTTATTGACAGATTTATGAAATTAATTTGATTCAAGGAAATATCAATGTTATACCTCATCTAAAACGAAGTAGTCAGAAAAAGCTGCAAAATTATGGAACCAGTGAAATGTGCTGTCACTACTTCATGCAATCGTTCATAGTTCATTATGTTTATTCGCCATTTAGTAATGAATTATTATCTGTCATCCAGGTCCACATATTTCAATAATGATGTTACTGTTCTCGATTTGGAGCTTTCCCGTAGCAGAATGATACGCAGTGTGCAGAAAGAACTACACTCAAAACCTTGACGCAGCTCGCGTGAGTTTATTCCTGTTATACTGGGCCTCATGATAGGCGGTCAATTGAACTTGAGGTATATTACTGCAGGCTTATCTAGGCCTCACGTTGGGTAGTAAATTAACTCATCTCGTTTTGGGTTAATTGAATAGCGTTGCGCCCTACGTCCGGGCGCTACTTTAACTTGAGGTAGGCCCCACAGTTGGGCGCGAAATTAACTCAACGCAGGTACCGCCACTGTCGAGGACATGGTGGCTTATCTGGTCAGAGTTAATGTCCTCCAGGCACCGACTAAAAAGTGCTTGGAGGTTGCGGGTATTATAATGAGGTAGACTATCACTGTTGTATTTTGAAGTACGAATATATTGTCTCGTATATATTCACAAATACACAACATCAAAACTTTCGAGGTGCGGTACTGTCATAGTTTGTTTACTCGTATTCACGGGGCGAATTCGTGGTTGAGTGGGGCTTCTTTAGGCGACGAATTTTATACTTAACTCATCGGTGAGTGTGGGTAGGCTGTCATCTGGGGATGAGTTCCAGCGAAGTGGTAGGCCTTGGATGCAGGCCCCCTGTGCTGCTTCTCCCTGGACTGCTGTTCGGACTCGTACTCACGTCTTCTCGTGATTTCTTCCCGCAACTCTCCCCGCGGCCCGGTGATGATCAACTGTCCCGATATGACTGACCCCTTAATGATGCGGCTGACGGACGTGGCCGGGTTCCGATATCCCGGCCTTAGTAACTGTTGTACTGACTTACTCTCTGCTCGAACTGACGTCTCTCGGCGGTGAAGATGAACTAACAACTGCCCCGATATGACTGCCTGACGTACCCGATATTACTGACCCCCTCCTATTCTTGGAAAGGGGTTTTTATACACGCCAGCCACTGCCCTGAATTGGCGGCACGTGGCGCCTTGTAGGGGAGGGAATGGGGTGAGAGGGGTGAAGTGGAAGACGCCTAACCAAGCCTATCAACACACCTGTCCTCGTTTCTGAAGGTTTGGTGGGGGGGGGATAATAACTACTGTCGTCAGCGATACTTCCGTGGTGCGTATTTACTGTGTTCAGGCGAACTACGCCGGATTATTTGCTGATGACTCAAGAAAGCCCTGCACTCTCAACAGATCTCCCGGTGGCTAGAGACGTACGAGGATGAAGGGGGTGTGGGGGGGAGGCCTTCGCTTCAGCTCCACGTGTCCCGAAATTTTCCACCTGCCTGTGGTTCCACGTGCCGCCATGAAGGCGCCAGCAAAGTGCGCTAGGTGGGGGGTGGTGTGAGGGGGTGATGGATGTGAGCTAACGTTGTTCTATAATCCATAAACCTGCACGCGACAACCTGAAATAGTAAAAATGATGCTTAATCAGTGACAACCAGTGAAAATGACTCCACATTAAATCGGTCGCAGCTTACTAACTATAACGGTGGCTAGATTACACTGATTGAAATGTCGTTTTGAGGCATTGTAAAATAGCGTATACCTGGAAAACGTCAGGTTTTAACCTTCCCAAAGTGATTAAATGCACAACGTACATTTATCACCTAAACATGAACTAGTTTTACGTGGCGAAATTATTGCTATTCGTTTCCCGCAGTATATTGTTTTTGCTCAACTTAAGTGGGCGAAAAGAGTAATGATAAGAGTGGTCGTGAACAAGTGATGTAATATTTGTTAAGGGCGTAGGTACCATCCCACATACTTGCCAATTTTTTTTTGCGTATTATGAATTTATATAGTACAAATTCTTGTCATGTAATTTTTTGTGTACAAAACTATCAATATCTCCTTCTCAAGACCAATTAAATGAGGGTGGTGGGGAGAGGAGGAGAAATAAAAGTTAACCTTATGTCGTATCTTCAGATACAATAAATAACCACTATCACATCTTCACACTGATTCCCTGTGCATTCGGCTGATTGGCGAGGCTATGACAACCTCTTAACTGACTTCCATTGACTAAGATGTTTCTTATTGATATCAATATGTTTACGAGTGCTACGTTGTTAAGGCCGAAATATTAGTAGTAAAGCTATCTCAAATAATTTTACTGAAAAAAAATTGTGCCAAATGGAGACAAACAATTTCTGAATAATTAGATATGATAATCTTCTGTATGTAAGCTGTAAAACGCGTTATATTATATATAGTTACAGGTACAAAATGGGTTTGTGAAAATCGAAACTGACCGATTTTCGCCAAAAATATTTTAATAAATATCTTCGACGCAGAAAAAACCAACAGAAACATTTATCAAGTTAAGGTTTCCTTAACACGTCTTTCTTTATAAGAATATTACATTACAGGAATCTTGGCCTTTACCTTGGAAAATGCCTTCATATAAGTGAAAATGTCTTCAATTGAAATGGCACAGGACCGGAAACACGAAATGTTTAAGAAGAGCTCTTTGAAAATATAAATGCAGAAACAGACATCGGTAGGTTATGAAAAATACACAAATCCGTACAAAATTTAATAAGGGTTCATTGGCATATTTCAAAGGTTTACGAGGCAATACTATATGATAACGGATCAGGAGTGGGCGTGAAAACCTGAAGTGGTCAAGGGTTGAATCACAGGGTAAATTTATAGTTGGCAATGCACGCTTTGAATTATTTGATGTCATTCTTTAGCTCGAACAATGCTGCTTAATTATCTTTTACGGTGTCAGCAGTATGGCTGCTAATAACCTCTCCAATTAAGCACTTGCGCCGGCTAGCTCGTAGGGAGACAATTAGCCACACCTCAGGTCTGCTGTTTTAAACGAGTGCCCTCCATTCGCCGATTCCAACGTGACTCAGTCCACCAATATCATATTTTAATTACGCCCCGCAAACTCACCTGTTCTCGCAACACAGCTCGCGGAGGTTAATAGAGCTCATTTGCAAGGTATGCTGGCACACTTCAGGTTTTCGAAAGATAAAAAGGTAAACGAGTATTGAATAATCAAAACACCGTACCTGTTACTTACAACGCCATTGTTTCTTTCTCTCTCTCTCTCACTAAAAAAAAAAATTATTTCGCTTGCCGTATAAAACCAACCACCAATCATACTCAAGAGCGAGCACACGGCTGGCCACTGCGGTCGACCTTGGCAACCCTGCTGCACCCCACCCACCAAATTACAAATCCAGAGATCGGTTCTTCTCATAAACTTATTTCCCAGCGAATATCATACACGCACTCATTACATACTCTTTTCAAAGCTAAAATAATATAACTGAGAGTCGCTCTTCTATGTTTGAATATAGGCATACCGTACAATCGGTTAATATCAGAGAGTACATAAGTACGAAGACTTAGGGGGGAGGGGGTGGTGTAGTGGTTTAGACCACTCACCTCCCACCAAGGTGAACCAAGTTCGATTCCCGGCGGGGTCGACCCTCCGGATTTTGGCATGTGGGAATCGTGCCGGACGATGCCACTAATCGGCGGGTTTTCTCAGGGATTTCCCGTTTTTCCCGCTCTTGCATTCCAGCGCTTCTCCATACTCATCAGCGCTCAATACCTCGATGTTAAGAGCCGCCCAAATATGTTCACGAACTCACTCACTTCAACGTGGGCGTGTTCCTTCTGAATGCCTGAGCGAGGCTCTGAGGACAGGTATTGCGTCTATTGGCTACCGTGTGATGCGGAAGTTTTCTTATTGGCTGGTCTGCCGGCTGGCGAGTAGGTTACCAGGCGCTGATTGGTCAATGGCGCCAGTTTGTTTCTGTGTGCAGCTGGAGTCCGCGGTATAAGCGGCTTATTAACCTTCGTAATATTAGATTTACTGCGGTGATATTCTGTCACATTCACAACAAAATTAACATGTCAATAATTTTCAAAAACGGTAGGTGTAGTCTATTCGCGGTATTTTCACTCTCAACTATAGCCAACGTTGTGACATAAGTAACAGCAGATAACAATTGTTTTAAAAGCCTCTCATGGGAGCATTGATAAGCCCAGCACATTTGAAACATCTGTGTTTTAAATATATATCAAGCACAAAACTGTAGGATTCAGTTTAACACAATTGGACTTTTTATTATTATGATTCATAAGGCACCACGCTCAGCTCTTTATGTGTCTCGTAACAATTCAAACAGTTGATACCAATAATCCACTAGGGAACTATTGTTTTTTTCTGTTTATAAAATATGACATTAAAAGCAACAATAGAGTTAAAGGTCTAAAATGAAGCATAACTGGTAAATGAAATATGATTTTTTATAGAAGTGTAGTCTATTCCTAGTATATTCACTCTTTTTGAATCAAACTATTGAAAAATTACCCCGTGTTTGAGGTTTAATTGTTTTCTAAATGTCGCATCTATCACAAACGTTTAATACTTCTGTTAATATTAAATTATCTTATTTTTGGTTATACTAAACTAATGTCAAAGAGTCTGATTTTACTACTGAAGTTATGGTTCTCGTAATCACCTGAATCCAAGCATCAAAATATAAGCTGCCTGATGCCATTAGAATCTTAACATAGCTCCTTGTAATCGACAAATATAAAATTATTTAGGATAGCTTCTTGCTTCTTCAGAATCGTCGTAGCAAATTATATTTTAAATATGAAACTCAATTAATTCAATTCTTAACATACGTCTTATTTGTAACTTTCAAGCCGATCCGACTCTCTTTATAGGTATTTCAGAAAACATATAATTATCTCAAGACCACGCATTTTGCTAAGCTAACGTCTGATACGGCCACATTTTTGAAAGGCATAAAGTTTTAACACATTGTAACTGGTTTTCCTTGTAACNAACTGAGAGTCGCTCTTCTATGTTTGAATATAGGCATACCGTACAATCGGTTAATATCAGAGAGTACATAAGTACAAAGACTTAGGGGGGAGGGGGTGGTGTAGTGGTTTAGACCACTCACCTCCCACCAAGGTGAACCAAGTTCGATTCCCGGCGGGGTCGACCCTCCGGATTTTGGCATGTGGGAATCGTGCCGGACGATGCCACTAATCGGCGGGTTTTCTCAGGGATTTCCCGTTTTTCCCGCTCTTGCATTCCAGCGCTTCTCCATACTCATCAGCGCTCAATACCTCGATGTTAAGAGCCGCCCAAATATGTTCACGAACTCACTCACTTCAACGTGGGCGTGTTCCTTCTGAATGCCTGAGCGAGGCTCTGAGGACAGGTATTGCGTCTATTGGCTACCGTGTGATGCGGAAGTTTTCTTATTGGCTGGTCTGCCGGCTGGCGAGTAGGTTACCAGGCGCTGATTGGTCAATGGCGCCAGTTTGTTTCTGTGTGCAGCTGGAGTCCGCGGTATAAGCGGCTTATTAACCTTCGTAATATTAGGTTTACTGCGGTGATATTCTGTCACATTCACCACAAAATTAACATGTCAATAATTTTCAAAAACGGTAGGTGTAGTCTATTCGCGGTATTTTCACTCTCAACTATAGCCAACGTTGTGACATAAGTAACAGCAGATAACAATTGTTTTAAAAGCCTCTCATGGGAGCATTGATAAGCCCAGCACATTTGAAACATCTGTGTTTTAAATATATATCAAGCACAAAACTGTAGGATTCAGTTTAACACAATTGGATTTTTTATGATTATGATTCATAAGGCACCACGCTCAGCTCTTTATGTGTCTCGTAACAATTCAAACAGTTGATACCAAGAATCCACAGAGAACTATTGTTTTTTTCTGTTTATAAAATATGACATTAAAAGCAACAATAGAGTTAAAGGTCTAAAATGAAGCATAACTGGTAAATGAAATATGATTTTTTATAGAAGTGTAGTCTATTCCTAGTATATTCACTATTTTTGAATCAAACTATTGAAAAATCACCCCGTGTTTGAGGTTTAATTGTTTTCTAAATGTCGCATCTATCACAAACGTTTAATACTTCTGTTAATATTAAATTATCTTATTTTTGGTTATACTAAACTAATGTCAAAGAGTCTGATTTTACTACTGAAGTTATGGTTCTCGTAATCACCTGAATCCAAGCATCAAAATATAAGCTGCCTGATGCCATTAGAATCTTAACATAGCTCCTTGTAATCGACAAATATAAAATTATTTAGGATAGCTTCTTGCTTCTTCAGAATCGTCGTAGCAAATTATATTTTAAATATGAAACTCAATTAATTCAATTCTTAACATACGTCTTATTTGTAACTTTCAAGTCGATCCGACTCTCTTTATAGGTATTTCAGAAAAATATAATTATCTCAAGACCACGCATTTTGTTAAGCTAACGTCTGATACGGCCACATTTTTGAAAGGCATAAAGTTTTAACACATTGTAACTGGTTTTCCTTGTAACNTAAGCTAACGTCTGATACGGCCACATTTTTGAAAGGCATAAAGTTTTAACACATTGTAACTGGTTTTCCTTGTAACAATTTGGTTATCTCTCAACATACCAATGTTGGTATATTTATGGGAATAACGCCATGGACTGGGAAGTAGTACACAGATTGAGTATCAAAGTTGTAGGATGTGCACCTGTGTGAACCTGTATTAATGTGGTTTATGTTAAGTTAAAGTCAGTTCACTCAAAATAAAATCAGTGAACTGACTTTACCTTAACATAAACCACATTTACACATTCACACATGCACAAATTTGTCCTTAGGTAGGAATGTTAACACTACTGAAACATGTTCATTACTTTTAAACAAGNCATTCACACATGCACAAATTTGTCCTTAGGTAGGAATGTTAACACTACTGAAACATGTTCATTACTTTTAAACAAGCAAAAATTTAAATTTGATACATCTGGTAACAAGTACTTTCTATTGCTAGTATATTAGTTCCACGTAGGCCTATCTTTAGCATACAGCCTCAGACAAATATCTGTCGCTTATCATTTTCGTGGCCTTCATATGTGACTAAGTTACGTGTTATAATACTTTCAAAAATGAACACTGCACTACAACTAAATAGCGCATTTGGCCTANCATTCACACATGCACAAATTTGTCCTTAGGTAGGAATGTTAACACTACTGAAACATGTTCATTACTTTTAAACAAACAAAAATTTAAATTTGATACATCTGGTAACAAGTACTTTCTATTGCTAGTATATTAGTTCCACGTAGGCCTATCTTTAGCATACAGCCTCAGACAAATATCTGTCGCTTATCATTTTCGTGGCCTTTATATGTGACTAAGTTACGTGTTATAATACTTTCAAAAATGAACACTGCACTACAATTAAATAGCGCATTTGGCCTANATATGTGACTAAGTTACGTGTTATAATACTTTCAAAAATGAACACTGCACTACAATTAAATAGCGCATTTGGCCTATATGATAAGTCTATACAGTAGTTGAAACATCATTCAAATAATCGATGTTTATAACATTGTGTTCGAATATAGACATTGCATGCCATCCACATGTTTTGTGATTATAATGACGATAATTTTATCCGATAATCTCCTAGGAAATATGGGAGGTTTCAGATCGATAAAACTTGTTTATAAAACGCTGGCATGAGTATTTTATTCCATAACAAGGAATAAGGAGTTCGGTTTTACTGCTAACTAGGATATCTTAATTTAAGTAAAAGTTTTAAGTAATGTTTTAAATTGGTGACGCAATATGTTTATAAGATAATAGAAGAACATGACACTTTGAATACATTAAAATTCTGTTAATATATTGCAAATTTGGAAAGACATATTTAACACTACGAATATTAATATTGGATATGATATAATCAACGACCATTGATCAGATAATCCAAATGTACACATTGAACAGAAATGACGTCACATAATTGAAAGTATAATATGCGTTTGCGCATTATTGAAACGATCAACTCGTTTCTTCATAGGTTCAGCAGTATCATCGACTCCATTATTCACGACTACGGGTGCTCCATAGCTCTCTCTCTCTCTTTGTACATCGATACAGCGATTAATGTGCTTAATATATTAGCAGTTGCCTGCCACAAGTACACATGAAAACTATAAATGTTCTGCTTTAGGGACATGTTTAAAACTGGAACGCATGCGAATATCTTCTAATCAAATTTTCACGTTCGTTTCTGAAAGATGTTACTTATATGCTTTTTATACTAAATTTTAGCAATCATGTAGAGTTTTTCACACATCAAAGTCATTTGGGAAATAAACATTGANTATGCTTTTTATACTAAATTTTAGCAATCATGTAGAGTTTTTCACACATCAAAGTCATTTGGGAAATAAACATTGATCAGCTGGTGCGTCAAGTGGATGCTGTAAATATCAACACGCTGTCAGCAAATCCACTTGCCAATGTAGTGTAATGCTAAACAAATTTAAAGGAATTTATAGAATGACATCTGTCTAAACATTTCGTAGGTTATAAAAATAAAAATTTAAAATCGTGCAAACAATTTAATGTTTATTCACACTTTTTTTAATTATCTGAGACAGCGAAATTGGGTTAACATTTGCGAGACGGTAATTGTAGTTCTTATCACACTTTGGACGTTACAGCTAATATGTTAAGACTGGAGATACAAGTAATTCGTTGAACTTGCTTGACAACGCACTTTCATTCGCCAACTCACCAACGACTTTCGCAAAAGAGCAATTCTGCTATTACTGATACTAAGTTCGATTTGGAAATATGCAGCGTGGAATAACGTCAGAATTGCTTAAAAACCACCCACGCGCGTCCCACTTTCTTAGTTTTATTAACACAGTATAGTAGAAACACGAAAACCATAAAGAAATGGGTTTGCGGGAGAACAACATGGAGTGTATTCGACGTAGACGTAACGATTACCGGCTCAATATAAATTACTAGTAATCAAAATCGCTGTACACCGAAATACATGTTACTTTAAAAATTATACAGAGCTCGCGGAAAAATAAAACCTTTGGAATCTGTTCGTAAATTTGTTATTTTACACAAGAAATATATTTTCTTCTGGCTGGTTGTGCTTCGGGAGTCCGCTGGCACATGGCATGGCAGGGCGTGTTGTGAGCCGTTGTTAGCCAAGTGTGTTCCTCAACAGGTAGCAGCACGTGGCCTGCCTCTTGATCCCATCTTCTTAAAAGTTGACTTGTCTCCTATTACTGGCTCAAAACGACACGAGTTTGAAATATATTTCTTCAAATTGTTTGAAAAAATAATTCAACAATACCCTACTATATTTCTGTAGGCTTTTGGAATTAATATCAAGCGTGTATGGAAGGCATGGATGGAGAGTGGGGATGCGACGTGAAAAAGATTTTGAAGTTGTGTTTCATTTGAATACATATCGTTTTAATGTACATTGAACACCTATACATTACTACTTTAGCATGAAGTTTAGTTTGTAATACTTACAACCACTGTTTTATAACCATGCATAATAATATGCATTAATTAATATAGGAACTATATATTATACGCGTATTTTTTTCTTTTATGATGTGCATCGGCAGTGCACTTAGAATAGCCAACGTAATATTAATTTTGGTTCGTTCGTGCACCAGCTGATACAGTATTTTGTAAATGGCACATTGTTTGTTTAGTATACGTCAATTTGCCACTCACCGACTGTCATGATCTTGCCAAGTTATAAGAGACAGAGAGTATAGTCAGTAGTCTATGTAATTCACGTCAGTGCTTAACTATGTAGCAATCAGCCAAATGTTAGATGATTATTAAATAGATACAGAAGTACTAAATATGTACTGTACATATAACTAAAGCACTCGCTGAACTTTTTGTGCTGGTGACAGCTGCATAAATAAAGAGTTCGTAACTTAGGGCAATTTGCAGTTTTTGCAAGTTACTAGAACGTGTATATTTCTCTATGCGGAAAGTTATAAAGTGTGGCCTTTTAATTAATATATATATATGTACATTTTAAAACTTATCTAGTTTTTTTTGTGAATATTTTTGTTTTCTACTATAAGTATTCGGTACAACAGTTTTGTCATGTAGGAAAATAACAAAAATATCAAGGAATAAATACCAGAAACTACGGGTAGATTCCTACCTGAAATTTTGTAAGGAGGGAATAATTTTTACAAGAGCAGATTACCTAAAAAAAGTGAGGAAAGGATGAGTAAAAAGGGAAGGCTATCAAAGACAAAACACACACACAGACACGTCATTAATATTGTTTGGTGCTGATTGCAGTATGTAACATTTCTTGTGTCGTTCACTTTTTACAGATTTTTAGTAAGACTTAATAACAAGATTTTATTTATTTCGAACAGTTTACGTTTTATTTTCAGGGTAGAGAAAAAACTCAAGGTATGTAACAAAAAGTTATTATTTTATACTTTTTTCTTCAAAATTTTACGGACGATTTCTATATTCCATTCTAAACTATATCTGTCTCGTTTTTCTCACCATTATACGCAAGTACCGAACGAGTCATAACTTATCAAATTTTATCACCGTAAAAATAGACGTCATCGCCTTAAATTGTGTACTAAACGTGTTATCCACTATGATTTTTTTGTGGATAATTGTCTGAAATTATTCATTTTTAGACTTAATTTTACGAAAAAGGCCACTTTACTGAGACACTCACCCAGTACTCTCAACCCTCCAGCCACGGCATTCGAACAAAAAAATCACAATGTTTAATACAGTTTTTAAAGCCTGCTAGATAGGCAACAGTTTTTGATTTGTTAAAAGTGTTGCCTGGCTACCAGGCTCCAAATCACACTCTTTTTAAAGTTTGTGTGCTCTTTCTCGCAAAGAGTGAGACTAAGTGAACTTATTATTATAACAATAGCACTGATGTTTACCTCATATATTAGGATGTTGATATTTTCTAAGTTATGAAATATGGTGACAGTCATAACTGGTTCATCATACATGCTGTGTCTTCGCGTACGAAAGAGATTCGCGTACGAAAGAGTTACGATGATCGGTAAAGTTCCATGTGAATATTGTTTGGTTTTTAGAATTTTTTGACGTGAAAACGTTTTTGAATTTATACCAACACATAAACATGGGGGACCAGGATGGAAACAGCGCAATGTAAAGATTGCAGGACGATACATTCAGAGATTGTAATTTCGGGACTAATAGCACAATAAGAATTAAAGAGGCCTCATCCTATTAAGTACACGACCACGATACGAGCATGTCATTGAGATTGCGTCGCGCATGTGAGAGGCGCGGATCGGGTCCCGCGGCGTATTTCGGCAATTTTGGGAGTGGGCAAAAATTGCCGGGTAGTGTATCGCACGACTCCGATGTCCCAGTGCACTGAATTTGTGGCCAAACGAAAGATCTTGCATATATCTGTAGATTTTAGTCATAAGAGCCAAGTATCTTTTCTGCTACTTTCATTTCAGTCCCATATTCCAAAGAAAACAGTACCCGCTAACGGCAATGTATTCCCGTAAAAACACCCAGCCGTGTCCCTGACACAAACACACACAGATTTTTATCCGAGACGATACTCCTCACAAAGTTTGTCGGTATTATTATACTCGTCTTGTAGTTGCGTTGGAATAGTTTATTCACAGTATCTTAAAATAAAAATAAAAATCACGAAATCATATTACAAGCGTTTTACATTTACCTTAATATCAAACTACTTTTTTTTGTTGTTAAATTATACTTTAACATACGTTTTGTCTGTAAATTATAATGTGTACATCATAGGCAACAAATTAATTCCAGTAGAGAGAAGACACGTACAGTCGGTTTACGACTGGAAGAATCTTTTGAAAATCAACCTTTGAAAAAACACCCTCGCCGTTAGCGACATGCATATAACATTACAAACAGCGGCGAGCGCGGATACAGTTATGCCGTTAGGTTGCCAACACAAAGAGAGGAAATAGTTCCAAAGTTTTAAGGTAATGGTTAATTTGTCGCTTACAAATGGGTGTCGAAAAGAATTGTATCTTATTATGCCAATTATTAATGACGTGATGCTAACATATTTAGATTTAATCGTTTCTTGCATAGTCACATTATCACGCTCAAGGTTAAAGTAACGTGGCCATTTGTTTACTAACCTTCATAGTCCTTGTGTTGTTGACACACGTGCCAGATAATTTGTGCGATTATCTCGTTTAACCTATAATAATTCATTTATTTGTCTTGTTTTACTAATATCCGCTCTTTATTATTTGGTTTTTAATAACGTATGATTTTAACTTGTGCTCACTTTCTCGTTGTACTGTTTCCTTTTGTTTTTATGTGTTTCGTGCACGTGTCTTTCCTTTGCCACTTTATTCTAACGTTGCAGTATTTGCACATAAGAATTGTTTTCACATTGTCGAAGACGTAGAATCCTTCACTCGCAAACTCTACCGTCCTGTCGAAAACCGTCACAACCATTTTTAAATAACGTTTTACAATTGCGCGAAACATCCGACTCAACCACCACGCCATTTTAACGTCTGTAGCAATTTCGTTCAATACTGATGATCTTGCCTTCGATGTACGAGAATTTATCGAAAGTCACTAACAATCGATTGTTAATAGACAACAACTATCGATTGATCAAAATACTCGCATTTTGTGTTTATAGAATGAAATGTTTTTTCGCTGGCATCGCATATTGTTTTGTGTGAAATTCTCAAGATTAAAAACTTTACGCTTGTGGAATATCAATTAATAATATATACATGACTTTTATAATGGGTACGTGCATTTACGAACACATCTACACACACAGTGGAATGTAAACATTGCCATGTGGCAGTCACATGGCAATGTTTGTTTACCTTTGGCGGAATGATACGAAATGGGCTTGAAAGTAAATCTTTAGCAGGGCTTCAAGAAAGTCTCTTCCAGTCGTGAACCGACTATATGTTGGTAATGGCTCGTAAGAAACAATTCTTGCTTAAAATATTATTAAACTGAGTTTTTATGCGAAAATTGGAAAGTAAACATTTCTTACTGACATATTAACGATTTCATGTAAGCACATAGGAAATAATGTTATAGTTATTTATAAAAAATTTAATTTTTTATATCGTTTCTATTGCATAAATACGTTGTACCGTTTACTCCTTGGCGTTTTTTCTAGACTTGGTATGTTACGCACATGCGGCGGAAAGATATGTCGTAGCCCAAAAATATGACTTTATCGGGGCTTCAGAAAAGTTGAACGTAATCATAAATATACCATACACAGAACAGCGGATAAAGTATATTCATGGTCACTTCCAAATTTTCTGAAGCCCTGCTCAAGTTGTACTTTTCAGGTCATTCCTCCATCTCATGGAAACGAAGCTTAACTAAGTCTAGAAAATTACACCAAAGGGGCTACGCACAGTATTTTTTACATGATAACTATTTCTTACCATGCATCAGCAACACGCTTATTTTACATCTATTTTAAGTGATATTAAATGTAAATTAAACATAATTTATAAATAAAATATAAGTTCAATTTAACCAAAAATTAACTACTTTTAAGTTAACAGATGTATAAAACATTTGTGATACATAAATGCCATTTAGGAAACAGCTCAACACATAATACATGGGGCGATTTTTCAGAGATTTGATTCAAAAAGTGTGAGTATACTGCGAATAGACTATAGCTGGCGAGAGGTTTATATCCCGCTCTTGCACGGCGAGCTCGAGAAACTTCTTGCTCGGGCGCAGCATCTGCCGCGCGTTCTCGGAGTCCTTGACACAAGCCGGGGCGGGAAGTGCGTCTTCTTCTCTTTTCCCCCGCCGACGACGACCGACGCCTCGGCGCTGTAACCCGGGGAGAATTTTTCGCCGCGATAAGGGCCGCGGCTAACCCGCAATTAGCCGCCGATGCCGTCTCCGTCTGTGACGGGGCCGGGCCGCGCGTCCCGGACAGGTTAACTGATCTGGAATGTGGCCGCTCAGCTCCCCCTACTTCACTCCATCTCTCTCACCCACGCCCCCTCCCCTCGTCCAGCTCTCTTCAGACACGCACCCTGGCCTCCCGCGGAAGAAACGGTCGCAAACAAGCCATGCCTCACGACGGCGGAAAACCACGGCGGTTCACCCGGCCGCGCTCTCAGACGTTGGACCGAAGACGTTACAGATATCATTAGATAAATGTGTTAAGTATTTAAGCACAGTAAGATTTTTTTCCTGTATTTGAAGAGAACCTTTAAAAACTTCATGTAACACTGTAAAATATAAAATATATACATCTGTTTCTAGGGGCCGTGGTGGTGTAGTGGTTAGACTACTCACCTCCCACAAAAGCGAACTGGGTTCGATTCCCGGCGGGGTCACTCCCCGATCTTTGCATTTGGGAATCGTGCCTGACGATGCCGCTGTTTGGCAGATTTTCTTGGGGATCTTCCGTTTTTTACCGCCCTTTCATTCTGGCACTGCTCCACACTCACCTCACTTCACCCAAATCTCGTCACTCACTCTTTTCTCACTATACATAATATGTATAAAATGTGAATTTTTGTACAACGATAGCGCTAATTTTTTTTTATTAGCACTAATTCAGTAGGTTGTCATTGTAAACTTAAAAGTCATTCTATACCCGTCAAAATTAATTTTGTCTTCTTTCGGGTTACAGACGATCCTTCGGATACGTGAAATCATCAGTAGTGAGATTTGCCTACCATTTGTATGCAAAAACCTTGTCTGAACTGTTGAAGTAATATCAGCAGTTGACAAATCTTAGTTCTAACGCCATACATTTTCAATAGCAGCACAATTGTTTGTCAAGTAAAGTTGGTTTTGTTTTGCGTCCACGGTAATTTTTGTTTATTATTTTAAAGTTCGTACATTAAAACCAAAATTGCTTTTTTTTTTTACTCCATTCATGGTGTTATGGTGTAGAGGACAATTGAACATCAGAATTAGCAGGACCGCATAACGTGTTTATTCTGAGACAAGATGTTAGTTGTAGCATCAAATACTTCAGGCCACATATTGGGCACGGTCCGTTGCAATGTTATGTTCCGTGTTTACAGTTCTCGCGTGCTTATGTTCAATGCAACAAGCCCTAGGTTTGCCGGATGAGTTGCAGACGTCTGAAGTAAACATTACGTTCCGGATTATTTACAAGAATACAGCATTAAACGAAGATTTATTGACGAATCACATGGACCGAGGGTAAAACTAAGTACACACTCTTTTAAGAAGTAAGTTGATTTACAACTTGCGTTTGATCTTACGAAGATGCGTTCTGGAGTTTCGACCATGAAAAACTCGTTAATGAGGACCTGGGGAGCCGAATACATCCAGAACTACAAGTCTGACCTTGAATTGGTCGTGCCCAAACGCTATAAGCGCATGGTTGTAGGATTTTTTTTACTGTAAACAGGCTCTAATGCTGATATGTGAAATATGATCCAAATTTATTCATTTTGTTAGAAAGTATTTCGTACGTAAAAGTTGTTCCGGCTTTAAAAAAAATTGAATTTTTTTACTCAACACATTTTTTTTTTTTTTGTTTTTTTTCCCATAACGGGAGTAGCGAAGTGTAAGATACAAGAACAGTTTACTTGTAATTGGCTTTAGTTTTTTAATGGGATCGATGTGTTTTTAACATGCCACTGGAATCTTACCAATGTAACATGCCAGAAGGAAAAGTCACCTGGGGCTACGGCGTTTATGAAGCACGTGTGCTTTAGTTCTGTTTTGCTCCGGGATTCCAGAATTTCACACACCGCTCAACATTCTTTGCTAAAAAGTGAAAATAAACCGAGCCGAAGTGAGTTTATGATCAAATAGCGCCCAGCGTCCACCGGCGTTGAATTATGTGTTATAAGGCTTCGATGAGATACGGTCCTGCTATCCCACTCCTTTATTTTCCATTCCAGAAACTGGTTTGTGCATGAAACCGCCGCACTCCGGTGGAAGTTATTTTTCACGGCCGGCGCGCTGCGACTCGGGTCTCCCGAGTCATGAGTTCGATGATGCGTTGTAATCTGCTGCTTTGTTTAGCCCCTGTTTCTCGGGAGGGGAAAAAACAGACGGGAACACAGAGAGAAGGTTTCGTCATGGGGACTAGGTGGCGATTTCACGCCTGCGATGGACTCCTTAGTGAGTTATAGCTTGGTTTCGCGCCATGGGAAGTCAACTGGTACCTCAGCTAACATGTTTTACGAAAGGGATTCACCAAGGTTGTTGGCGTTAAAATGCGCGGCAAAGCGTTTGTACACCGGAACGTACGTCTACTCCTAATAAATTGTGTGGATTAAAAACTTAAAATTTATAGCTGTAATTTTCATGCGCAGTTAAATTACTGCAAAGCGGCTCGAAACATAAACATTTTCATGAAAACTACAATAATCCTTAGCTACTTTCTCTACGAAAAGATTATGTGTCACACGTAGCCTGTCTGCTTCGAATAATTTCTTCCCCGTGAAATTATTATTTTAAATTTTAATTGGACAATAATTTACCTAAATAAACTAACAAATGTGTTATAACGTCGTATACGTTTACGCGAAACATTGTTAGAAGATATATCTCATAGTTTCTTAAATGTATTAAGGCCAACTAAATATTTTTTTAAAATAATAATATTTATAAAAAATCTTTTAATAAACATTTGTTTTTGTTGCCTACCTATCGTGAGAAGAACCTACCTAACTTGAAGTCGTTTCGTGTAAGCCCACTGTCTGCAAAAATATTTAAATCTATTCGTACCAAACGTTGCAGGAAATATTATGTATTTGTATCGCTGCAAATTGTATTTGCAGCAACTATAGATCAGATGATATATTTATGTTTCTTTTGAACCAGTCATAATCGAAGCAGTGTTAAAAAACATACATCAGAAATTATGATAAAAAATGTACAACCACAATGTACGTAAACTGGATCTTCAATAGGTATGGTTTTCATTTTTAACATTTTATTAAACAAACTGAAGACGGTATACTTATTAATATTTTCATTACATAAAACACTAAATACCGAACATACTCAAAATGTGCTTTCCATAAAAAAATATTGAGATAATCTTGCAGATTTATTAATGAAAAGCTGGTGTCTTAGAGTAACATCACAATGCAAGCAGATATCATTATTTTTAAATATAAAATAATCTGAAACTATATTTGACCTGCTGATATATTACCTAACCGACTGACCTAGAGTTTGGGGCATTCCAGATGGGATGTACACGTAAAAATTTGGCCACATAGTTAAAAAAACTTTCACCGTTCACTGCTGTACATTTGCATTTATTAAAATAACCTATAGTTTTTAGCTATGTTAATAAATATGGATTATTTAACATAAAACTGCAAGACTTTCGTATCCAACTATGTAAAAAATTCAGTACAAAAATTAAAACGGTATAAATGTGTAATAATATCCTACGCTTCTGAGTTTTAGCTGTGTATAAATCTTATCTTCATGCAACGTTTCAGCATTTGTTTCTGGCACGCCTCCAAATCCCGCTATGACATCGTGAGCCCCTACACAATTCTGTGCGCCTCCGGCATGCATGCTAGTAGTTAAGATGGTTGGAGATTGGGATGCGTCTCAGGTTAAGCTCTATACGCTTTGGATCGGGGTTACTATGTTATAAAAGGACGCACGCATCGCAGCTATAGCAGGGTTTTCTGGTGTCATTACCATAATTGTAACCATTGACACACCCCGAAAGAGGAACGGTCTACTGTAGATGGGAGGTGTTATGATTTTGATATTTGTTTGACGTAACAAGTTATTGATAAGAGTTATGTAATGAACACTATATAAAATATACTTATATAACATGACGCTATTGCCACCTGAGTTATACAGGCTGTTGGCTAGTAGGGTACTGAGTTACTGTACTTTGGTTCAGACTAAGGGCACCTGTAGTTGTTGCATAAGGAGTGAACAAATACTCTTATTCTAAGTTAGTTAACACACAAGTATTTTATTTGACTGGAAATAACAAGGGTATTTACACACACCAGACCAAGCCCCCTCCCCCAACACGTCATAGGCCTGAAGGGCGGTTTGGCGGAATGCTATGTATCGGGTGAAGGTTGCTTGAATGGAGACTTTCTTACTTAATTGCGACTGTGGCTTTTGGTGAGTTGTCTTCGTTGGTTGGTGTAGCTGGGTCAGCTCGGCGTCCCTTCTCGGAAGTCCGGGGTTGGTTTTACGCGACTTGTGGTGTCTCTGCGATCTCGGCTGGCAGTTCCNACGCGACTTGTGGTGTCTCTGCGATCTCGGCTGGCAGTTCCCGTTGACGTCCGCCACGATCCGGCTCGCGCTTCCGACTCGCGTCGAGGCCGCCGAACAACTGCCTTCCGCCTCTGCTGAGATTGTGATTTAACTCGTTCGGCGCTATATTGAAGTTACCTTTGTCAGCAATTTCTCGCAAGAGATCGGGGAGTTCTCCTGTGTAACTCGGGCGTTTTTGTGCCCGATTTTGTGTCTTGTCAGTGGATTGTACGCACTAACCAGGGTGGAGGAAGGGTGAGGGTGGTTTCGCAGGGATTCCTACAGTATTAATTTCCGAGCTGTGACCTGCACAATTCTGGTAGGGGGCACCTTCTGCTTCCTTCGTCGTGAGCCGCATTATCTGCCATTTCTCTTGCGTGGCTGAAGGTTCTCCCACGGGCCTTTGGAACTTTCCCGGTGTCATTCGATCCTCGGTTCATCGCCGGGGGTGAACCCCCGGGTTGAAAGTTTCGTGGTCAGCTGCCTGCTCTGGATGTGTATTAATAAGATGGCAGGGTGTGGTAGCGGCGCTATGCCTATTATAGTCGTCAACTATTAAGATTGTACAATATTATTTCAATATAAATATGATGAATATGATTGGGGAGAGCTATACAAATATATCGAAATATTAAATTATATTTTGTTAAGATTTAACCAGCCACGTTCTGAGTAAGGCGGGCTAATTGGAGAGTCCCAAACTTGTTCATGATTCCGGAGGCTGATTAAGATGGCGCAAGTCGATGTCCGGACACACCCATCTTCAGTGGCCTTCTCGTTCCAATGGCCCGACGACAAAAGACACCGCCCACGGACTACACTGTCCTATATTAGCTGCGTTGTCCCCTTTTACTGACCGGTGGAGGGGGGGGGGGTTTCTGTGGTTTGTGATTTCATAACTAATTTTCAGCGATCACGACCCGTGTCCTGGATAAATAAGTGAAGGTATGATCAGACAGGCC
>NQII01004480.1:45767-204256 GCA_002778355.1 Clitarchus hookeri
CTTTAACTGTTCTTGGGCGGGAGAAAGTAGGATAGTTATTAGTTAACGAAGATAGACTTTTGTGAGTTTGATGTAGGGTGATATGAAATGAGTAATGGGGGAGCTGAGTTATTAACCAGGGTTGTGCTGTGCGACTCTGGTGGCGGGAGACAGATCTGAGCCTTTCGCTCCTTATATAATAGCCATTTTTCTGGAACACAGGAAAAAAAAATAGATTAGTATGCGAGTAGAAATAAAAATAGGAAAAAATTGGAAAAGGAAATGTGGGTAACAGCCATGTCCAAATAGTATTATTTTGCTCGCAGCTTATGTTAATTTACTGTTGTGTAATGTGTGAGATGTGTAGGTGTGCTGTTACAGTACTCTCACTGGCTGAGGTAGAGATCACACATCAGCTGTGCCTTGGACTCGGTTGAGACGAAAGGTCATACATTCTCACAGCTCTCGGGTGGGAGGAGTGGCCAGCACAAGTGTGTGTTATGTAGACGCAAGCCTCCACTTCCACACACACTCCAGCACAAGAACGGGTGGATGACATCTCCAGCATACTGAAACTGGCTGAAATACTGCGCATGTGCGACTACGCCAACATAAAAAAAAAATTAAAGCCATACTACCAACCAATCCGCGAGGCGAACACACTTGCCGCGAAACAAGCCACTCTAATTGAAGCCATAGGCCACCTGGGCAAATAAAATGATCACAAACCAGCACAAATCACATCAAACACTTATCTACAACAACACCGGGGTTTAAAAACAACACATATGAACTACAATACCTGGCAACGTATAGTATTAATGTAGCATTCATTACATAAACTTTTCTTAAACCGCAACATAGATTTAGCATATATGGATATACTATTTACAGAACAGATGGCCCCACTCATGAGGGTGGAACAGCAATCTTAATTAAGCATGTTATATATCATCACCCAGTTAAATTACAGGACTTACTCACATAGAGGCCACTAGCATAAATGTACGCAAAAATAATTCACACGTATGCATGACCACGGCATATAAAGCACCTCTATTTACACAAGACATCGAGAAATTAATGGAGGTCGAAAGGAAATTTTACATTGCAGGGGATTTTAACAATAAGTATACAGACTGGGAATGTAGGATTACAAATTCCAATAGCAGAGTTTTAAACACACATGCATATAATAATAATAACGTTATTTTTGCGCCAGACACACTAACATGTTTCCCAAACTCAGGAGGCGCGCCTGAAATTCTTGATATAGCACTCACTAATATTGCAGACACAAATGTACGTATAGAAACAATTAATGAATTTTAATTATATTCAGATCACCTCCCAGTTATCATATTAACGAGGAAAATCTACCCTGTAATTAATTATGTATTTACTTTAAAAAGACAGACGAGCAATCAGGCCCAGAGAACACGAACTCTTCAGGCTAGGACTGAATACAATGGATTAAAAGCCTTCGTTAGATGTAAAGTTAAATAACAGAAAATCAATGAATTTGGAAATATTGTTAATGAAGTCGCTAAAAAAAAACCCCAAGAAATGTGGAAACTCACACGAACACTCCGCAATAGAAATAAACACATTTCCACCCCAACTATAATCACAGATACAGGGATTAACTATACTTCAGGTGATACAGCAAATGCTATCGCGTACATTTTAGAAAAAACTATTTTCCCCAAATGAAGACATAAATGACATACAATTCACACGAGAAATTACAGCACAAGTTAATAATTACTTACAGCAAGGAACACACGCAGAACAAGAAGGAATTTCACTTTTCGAACTAATTAAATTAATTAAAACCAGGCCTTACAATAAAGCAGGCGGTACACTTAAAATAAATTATTAAACACTTAAAAAACTTCCTCTAGAAGAATTGCAGTATTAACTAGACATATTTTATTCCATAAAGTATATCCAGACCTTTGGAAGACAGCCAGAGTAATCACTATACCCAAACAGGGAAAAAACCCTGCACTCTCACAAAACAGACTCCCAATCAGCTTATTAGACAGTATGAGAGAAATATTTGACAAACCCATATTAACACGGCTCCAGAAACACGCCGATTAAAACAATGTAATCACCGATTTCCAGTTTGTCTTCAGAGCAGGCCATTCTACAGCTCACCCACTTTTAATAATCGTTGAACAATCCACCGACGGTTTTAATGACAGAACACAAGCCTAAACAGTAATCACAAGGCTGGACCCGGAGAAGGCATTCGACAAGGTCCGGATCGCGGGTTTAACACACAAACTTATTAACTTTAATTTCCCTGATACCTACATTTATCTGGTGGCTCACTACTTGTGGAAACGCAAATGTTACGGTGCGCTAGATTGGTCTAAATTAACAACTAGAGAATTAAGGACGGTTGTACCACAGGGCTCTCCCCTCTCTCGTTTATTTTACAACATATTCACAGCAGATATCCCACATGCCGACGCTTATGTACAAATGTACGGAGAAAACACGGCTATAACTAAACGATCAGCTATCTAACACTGCATTAGAAAGATGGTACACTCGCTGGCAAATTAAAATAAATGAGGCCTAGTCAACCTCCTTAATTATTACAAAAAAGCGCACCCAGCCTGATAGGGGACTTAAAAACTTTAACACAAATATTCAAAATGTTAAATCTTCTAAATAGTTAGTGCTAACTTTCGACAGACCACTTACATGGGCAGAATATATTAAAAGATTCACTAATATAGCGACAGGCAATTTAATAAATTTATATTCAATGCTTAGAGCGCCTCGATTACCTCGTAGGAAAAAATTACAGCTCTTTAAGCAAATCATTATGCCCCTAATACTGTATGGCTGTGAAGTATGGGGTTACGACGACCCAACACACATACAGAAAGTTCAAATATAACAGAATAAATTTATTAGAGCAATATCAGATGCAGGCTGGTTTACTAGTAATGAAAGAATTCAACAGATTTTAAAAACGGACTATATCAAAGAAGTAATAATTTCTAGGAACAAAAATATGTATGAAAGTCTCAGTGATCATGAAAACCCTCTTATAAATGAAATACTTGAATATGACCCAGTTGAGCCACGGAAATATAAAAAACAGCGATTATCTTAACATCTTAACACTGATTTCAACCCAAGGCTGCATCAGTACTGAACAATGACATTCCCACATATAAATAAATTAAATTAATAGAGTTAAGTAACATTCATAACTTACCCACACTTCATAAACTCATCCCCCGAGTTCACAGGTGTTTGATCGACACGTTTTAGAGTTCTCTGCCTGTGTTTTAGGGCTGACATCACCACCCATAGTATGGAATAAGCCCGTCTGGATAGTTTCACGACCAGTTTCGGTGAGTTTCATACTCTGAGACTATACTGCTACACCACGACAGGAGTTACTCTATATAGGTTTAATTAAGACGCAGGTGTAATTGCGAAGCACTATGTGCCCACATTCACATGCCGTATACATGCTCTGCACAGCCCATGGCTCGGAGGAGGGCGATTGTGGTGTTACATTGCAACACTCTGTCTGTGGAACTAGATCAACGTTTCGGCCGAGCATTAGGAACCTTATACACTTCGTATCTGGGAGGCTACTTCCTGATTGGCTGGCTCGTCGGTCAATAAAAGATTGGCTAGCTCCTGTATGGCTACGGTGGTTTGCAAATTCTGGAGAGTTTGAAGTCGCTGCCCTATCTTTCGAGTCGTCCATGAAGGGATGTGCCCACATTCTATTTAATTTGTATCTGTCTTCCCTATTCGTGTTTTTAGGGTCTCCCATGATCTCTGTAACCTGTCTCATTGCTCTCAATCGGTAATCAAGAATTTGGCTGCTATACTGAACCTGTCAAAGTCGATGGTGTGTTTGGTTTCCATGGTATTGTTGACTGTTGAGTTTAGTTGACTTGAGAAATTTGGGCGGCTCTTAACAACGGGGTCTTGAGAGCCGGTGAGTGTGAAAGGAAGTGAGAATGGAGCAGCGCCGGAATGCAAGGGCGTGTGAAACGGCAGATTCCCAAGAAAACCCGCTTACCGGCGGCATCTTCCGGAACGATTCCCACTCGCGAAAATCCTGAGTGACCCGGCCGGGGATTGAACCGGGTTCGCCTTGGTGGGAGGCGAGCAGCCTAACCGCTCAGCCACCGCGGCCCTATTGCTGAATGTTGGTTACTTTGTGGGATCTGGTGTGTTTTCTATTAAATGTGTAATCAGTTTATAGGGTAAGAGTGTCTTAATATCAGTACTGGCGTCAGAAAGTTTTTAAGGTTATTTTATTCTAGTAGAGGCAGCAACAATCCAAGTATTGCTGAACGTCATGTCTTCTAAACAATCAAAACGGAGTGATCTGCAGTAGTAACTGTGTCTACCTATAGTCAGAGAAATGCCACAATTAGAACCTCAACTCTCAGGCCTATTAGTATTAGCTTCAATATTTAACAATATTTTAGAGCGTGTTAATAAACCACTTTATTGCTTTCCCTTTATTTACACCAATAGTGTTGTTTTCTAATATTACGTTAAATTTTCGTAGACTTGCCATTTTAGAAGATCTGATTATTCTCGTTTTTTTTTAAACTTCACTGATAACAATGCTTTTAAACAGTTGTACTCTGCAGTTAACGCATAGTAGGTAGACCTAAATGAATGACAGTTTGGCGAAAAATGTATTCATTTTCACCGTAGGTGTTGATGAAAAATGTCAGTACTAAACTCTCACGACAAACCACTCAAAATCACTGGCTTCTCGCGATATTACTAAGTGCATGAAAAAATAACTGAAATAANAACTCTCACGACAAACCACTCAAAATCACTGGCTTCTCGCGATATTACTAAGTGCATGAAAAAATAACTGAAATAAAAAAAAGTGCGTTAGAGTTGCAAATATTTTTTATATTCCTGCATCGGAAAAGAGTTAGCGTTATTACTTCATGCAACGAAAGTTATTATTTTCATAAGTTAAATGAATGTTGCATAGAAATCAGTTATCGAAATATTTGTAACCATTATTACAAATTTTTATTACATACAATCAGAGTAATTATTATAATAATTTGCTTGATAAAGTTTTCTTTTTGCCAAATATAATTTATAGAGCACCCAGAATGGAAATTACTCTTCAATTTTGATTAAATGTAGACTGCTGGTTATTGTAGAAAAAAATTGTCGACGACGGTATGCACTGTTTCTTTCATATGCAACAATTTTTCTGACAAATTTGGTAATGTGTGTGCAGCGCTCCATTTGAAGTACCTCTACTCCTACCATAACATCTCGTCTAGNTTTCTGACAAATTTGGTAATGTGTGTGCAGCGCTCCATTTGAAGTACCTCTACTCCTACCATAACATCTCGTCTACAGCGACGTCACAAGAGACGGAGCATGTTGCTAGGACAAGCAGGAACGGAGCAGCGATCGGCCTGTAGTAACGAACCATTCCAAAACCATGCGGGAAACATGAATCAGGGTGATCATACAGGGTATCGTATCAACACATTGTTGATCCGACGAGATATATAAGTGTCATTATTCCACGCCACATATTGGTGGAACGTTGTCCTGATACGATTAAATTGCAAGCCTTTATTACTTTTGTCTGCGCCATCACGATGATATAATTTTGTTTGAATTCGACATCTACTTTTTGATGCACAACTTTTAAGAGGAACAAAGGTATCAAGTTCAATTTTTTTTAACTTGTAAGTTAAATTATTTGCAGTTATTTTCTAATAATTCAAAAATAACATACTAACATTTNTTCAATTTTTTTTAACTTGTAAGTTAAATTATTTGCAGTTATTTTCTAATAATTCAAAAATAACATACTAACATTTAAAGACTTTAAACATATCTAGCACTAAGTGCAAGAAAACACAATGCATAATACGTAGTCAGAAAAAATAACATAGTATTAATTTGCTTTAACACAGCGTTTCAGATATCAGGAAAACTTGGTGAAGATTGTTTAACTAAATAAAACTACTGTATAAGGGTAGCGAATATGGGTTTTCGTGTAATTTCAGTGATTCGCAGTAACTTAGTCTCCAAACAGAAAGTTTGAAGATCGTATCGTTGCGAGCGAGTCCGAGATATACCTGCGCGAATAAGAACGTATACCATTTGCAGAAATCAGCCACTACTGTAGAATTTATTTAAATCCACATAATTTTAAGGAAACACATTCGAATAACAGAGTTAAATAAAATGGCACAATAATAACTCGAACATTTACATAATTCTAACGTAAACAATTAAAACGCATACTTAATGATACAGANTCGAACATTTACATAATTCTAACGTAAACAATTAAAACGCATACTTAATGATACAGAATTTTTTTATCAGTGATTTTCTGAGTAATTTATTGATATAAGGCATGTCACAGTCCAACAATATATATGTGTGTGTATATATATATATATATACATATATAGAACATAAGCAATTAAAAAAGTAATATAATAAATAAAACTTTTAATATTTATGTAATACAAATGAAATATGTTGCTGACAAACTTTTGCGCCAAGTATTTTAATTACAACACGCTTTTAGCTGCCACCTGTGCATGAAAACGTTTCGGACTGTTAATTTCAAAATAAATGAGAACGAGTGCACCATGCGCAAATCGTACGACGTTCAAATTTACGACCTAATATTTTGAACACCGCCTCTTTGCCCGAAAACATCTCAATCTAGCTTCCATGCCAAAAGGAAAAAGAGAAAAACGGGTTCTATCCCCCCTCCCCCAAATCACAGTTAAAACCCTGTTCTGTCTTCATGTCTTTATTCTGGGTCGTTATATCGGCAAAGATTTTATGCTGTACTGGGTTGGGATAAAAAAAATAATGTCCTTTTAAGTTTGGAAGGGAGAAAATCTATAGCGTGCAACTCAATATTTCACGAACCGTCATAGCATACCATATTTTATTTCCGCGCAGGGAGCTGTCAAACCGAATTTAAATAAAAATGCTCATCCTTTGTGCGTCCACAACAGTCTTTCGGGAGGGGCGGACAGTAAAGAGCTTTCGTCCTCTCCCCTCGCAGGCCACCACTCTCCTTTTGCGTGTCCTTGGGTGGGCACGACGATCATCCGTTATGACTATTTTACTCCGCAGGAAGATGAAAACTTAAACGGAAGGACACAAACAGCAAAGAAATATTAGACAAGTTTTCCCTACTTTTTTTTTTTGCTGGGCCGGGAAAGATTTGCCACCTCACATCCGAACTTGTTTACCCCTGTGATGTGTGCGAGCGATGTACGGGAGCTTCAGAAACGTTTCGTACAGCACGTGTCCTGAAAGTGGAACCGAGGAAAATTCTAAATTCTTTCCTTGCGACATGTTAACTCCTGCTGTTTACTATGGCAATAATCAGTGACTTCTCCTGATGGATGTTGAAATCCATTACCCATGGCCCCATTTAACTTCACTGATGTGCCGACTGTAAGTCGTTAATTACGAAAATCCTGGAAGTACTGTAGTAGCATTTCACTCTTTAAAACTATAAATTAAAGACAGGTGTACGAGTTACTTGCTTAGAAAAACGTAGACTAATGTAATTCTAGTTAAAAATTTACTTTATGAAGTTATTTAATCCCAAATGCTTCTTTAAAGAACATGAGATAAAAAGGTGGTTTTCAGATGTCATTTTTATATTCTGATGTTTGTAGTGGACAATGACTTTACTAAAATCATTAAACGCTAGGATGCAGCACATTCTAGGATAAATGTGCCATGATATGTAGAGTATTCAACAGAGAACAGTGATATGACCAATCTGAACAAGGAAATGTTTTCTGAATGGAAATAATCGTAGGCTTCTGCACCGAGTATATTTAACCGTCTGGCAGTCTGTTTGAATGCTCAGGAAGTTCGTCTTTGAGTATCCTTATTTATGTCTCCTCACTCTCATATGTTAACATCCTGATTAGTGAGTACTATACATTAAATTAAAGAAATTATTGCTAATGTGAGCTTCTGGTATCGAACCAGACATCACATGTGGCACAAGCACGAAACATATATCTTGGTTTATAGATAAGACAATTTGAGTGATGAAATAATACACATCCAATATTCCTGTGTGTAAATACCTAACTATATAACGTATAACTCGGCCGTCATTCAAAGTGCAGTGACGTGAATATTAAGTTAAATTCTGTCCAAGCGTTCAATTAATTTTCAACTTAAACTCAGATGATTGAGATGCCAAAACTTATTATAGTGAGCTCCACAGAATTTTAAAGTGAAAAAAAAGAGGCACGAATTTGGGTGGCAGGGACTTAAACGCCCGGTTAAGAAATTTACTCTGCTTTGTAAAGCAAAGCACGAAACTGAGATACTTCCTGCTCAACTGTATGCATGTTTGAATGTTTCTGTACACGCAAATAATTTCCTTATAAAGATTTATATAACCACATTAAGAAATTATTTATTTACTATGCAAAAACTGACTAGGATATGATAAGTTTTGTTGCATTAATTACGGACAAAACTATAGACAATGCTTGTTAAATGTGACAAAAAATTTTACAGGAAACAAAGGAGAATGTAAAACTCTGATAATTTTATAAAAACAGTAACAAGAAAATGAGTATATTACACTTAGGAAACTAAACCTTACTGGTAGGTATAGATTATTTAAAAATAACCTTCTGTTTAATGTACGGCAAAATTTAAAGTATTGAAATCCATTTTATAGTACCATAGCTAGAAAAAAATGTAGAAAGCGAGTTTTCCGTGATATGCCGAACATAAATCTTTAATTAATATGTGCAGGGACTCAGTAATATGTTCCGTTAACAGAGCTCTTTCTTAATTTAATGCTCTCTAACGTAATGTGTGTAGATAATTCACGAAAAAAGTTTTTTTCTGGAAGTTTTTAAATTCTAGCTGTTGTATAGCTCTTCACCAAGAAAAAAAAATCACACTGCCACCAGCCTAACAACTGCAAATATGTTGTGCAAAGGACACCATGAATAAAATCAGGAATATGCTAATATTCTACTATTATGCTGATTTATACTCTAACTTGTATTAAACCAAATGGACATCAGCCTACCAAATTTATTTTAAGTAAAGACGTTAAGTTATAAAAATATGTTTTCACAATTTGCAGTATACCTACTTTACCGCATTAAGAGAGTGCTTTACATAACTCACAACTTTGTTTTAAAAATTTTATTCAATAAAATACATTTTTTTTAAGTAATTATATAATAATACTTATATAGCCATATAGCTTTTGTCAGTACCGTATTTCGATCAAATATGTTATAAAAAGAAAGGTAATTTCTGTAAATTGTCAAAATATAAAATTCTGTGTAGAAATTGCACGATAAATAAAGTATCGTTACTGCTGCTTCATTAAAAAGTCAGTTGATATGAGTTCTGGAATATTCATTTTAGAAAACATACAATTATAGAAATACTAGCTTGACTTAAAAATCATTTTAAGAGTAGGGACAGTTATACCGGAAGTTTTCAAACAACGCCGACAAATTTCCGCATGTTATTCCTGCGAAAACATAAAAAGAAAATGTGTACACACTCCGCAAAATCCTGATTTAAAATGCTTTCTCTTGCAACTTTTTCTATGTTGCTTATCTGTCAGGCAACAGACATTTTGTTTTGAGAGTAATGCATAGATTTATTGAAAACTATTCATCTGAGTGTTACGACAAAACGAAATTTTTCGTAAATTTAGACTTGCTGTTTTATAAGACGTCTTAAATATCGCATGCATCTTAGGGTTATAAAGTTTCGCCCATAAATAAGATGATAACTCCCATTTTCGCAATGACGGAGAATGATATAGCTAACCGCGTTTTCGGGGGTGTTAAGATCTCCGTTCTACAAAAAAACGTTCACCAATGTATTGCTTAACCGCAAGTTTAAAAGAGAAGCATTTTGAAAAGCGATTTTTGGGGGCGTAACTCCCTTAATAATCAGTATAGGGGAAACGTGTAGCATACACTTTCGTCTTATTTTTTTCGCAAAGAACAACCAGCTAGAGATGGTCAGTGTTGTTAAAAAACACTCGGTATTTTTATATGTTAATCATTCTGGAAATGTCCTGTTAGATTTCAGTTCTAATTAGTTCATGACAGCAGTTGTTGACGGCTTTGTGTGGGCTAACGAGGCTGATTCATTCAATGTTCTCGGAAGAGAACGAATGTTCTAGTGTGCCGAGATTATTCATAATGTTTATAATGTTTCTGTTAATCCGGAAACTAAAAGCGATAATATCATCCAATTGGAAATAAAACCATCCAAATATGAGCTAGTTACGCATGATCTGAAAGGCTTGTTTTTATAGACCCATGAATCGCTCAACTTATTTCGTTGTCAGCTTAAAGTTCAATAACGTAAGCTAGAGCGTTATATCATGATTGGTCCGCTGTTGTTTGGACACGCCCTGGACGTCTCTTCAGCCAGTAAATAATAAGGAGAATTGTCGTGGCGTATCCCGTACAGCCAATTCTAATAAGAAAGCATCTACTCACTATTATAGCAGCCAATGAATGACAAGTATAGTCTATTCACAGTTTCTTCACACTTTTTGAATCAAAGATTGTTTGGTGGTTTCCTCACTATGTTATGTAACACAAGCGTTTTATATATGTATTAACAAAAAAAAAGTGTTTTTGTTTTGGTTAAATTGAAATTTTATTTATGAATTACAGTATTTCATTTATAATTAATATCAATAAAAACTGGAAGAAATTGGGTGTGTTGGTAATGCCTAGTAAGAAATAGTTCTTATGCAAAATATTATCGCAATGAGTGCGCACGAATGCGTTGCGTTGTGACTTAGTTGCAATTTTCTAGACTGGGTTAATCTTTGTTTGCATGAGGCGGAGGAATATATCCTGAAAGTAGAAATTGAGCAGGGCTTTAAATGTTGCAAATGACCGTGAATGGACTATAGTGGCCCGAACATGTGAAAAGCTGAAAAGTCTACTTCGATAACAAAAGGATTCGCGAAATTATCGTACTTATAATTACTATTATCACTTTCAAGGCGATGAGCGGGACGAGGTAGAAGGGAACTGCGAATAAAATAGACTTAAAAATTAGCACTGTATATCTATAAACTTTCACAAGGAAAAATAAAACTTTTATAGTAAAGCATTATATTTTGCTGGAAGTAAAGGTCTTCAATCGTTATGGATTCGGGTTGTAGTGTGCCAAGGCACTCGAGCTGTGACGTCACACCCGCTCCTGTGTACCACGCCCGCTGCTGCTTGGAGCCTATCGTCGGTGTACCCGGCCACCCAGCAAGTCCGAGGTCCGCGAGCCCGGGGGCGGCAACATCAAAGACAGGCGGCTCCAGCCAGCATAATGCCAGCTTGGAACGCGGCCATGCCAAAGATCAGGTAGACCGATTTTCGTCTTCTGCCTCCGTCCCCACTACTGGATTACAAGTTCGCTGCCCATCTGTCAATACAACGAGATTCATAAAGATGGGTGTACCCTGATTACATTTTTTTTTACCATCAGACCTCCACTTTTATTGGGGGAAAAAATTTTGCTTTACTTACGTTTATTACAGTTGCATTTTTTAAATTTTATTCTTAAAGTTATAATTTATTTTGCTAAGTGGGCATAATAACTCAAGAATGAAGCATATTATTTGGTTACACGAGTAACACATATAAGATTATGATAAAGATAAACATAGTAAATATAGTTACATATTTAATCACATTATGGTAGAAAAACGCACAATAATTATGATAACGTGACATGAGTATGAGGTTCATGTGTAAGATACTACCGTTTCAATGCGAGACTAGTGAATTAAACATGTTAATTACACCAAATTGTCAAATTTAATTTGGCCATACATGGAAACATTCAACTTACATAATTCTCAATACTCCAAAAGTGTGGATTATAAACAGTGTAATTTTTAATACAGCAATACATTTTATCACAGTGCTAATAATACATCTAATTATCAAGTTGTATTCCGCTTGAATTTCAAGGAGCATAAAATTCATTCAGTGCGTAAAATGTGTTAATTGACAAAAATATTTTAGGCGTGCCTCGAAAAATGTAAAGTTTTAATTGCTTAGCTCTTTTAATACTTTAGACAAATTATTATGGCATTTTGTGCGTTAGTATTGAATAAATTTTTGGTAAACAGTTATGCTATTATTAGGAAGTGCAAATAATTATTTTGTCTTAGTTTTGTGAGTGTGTAACGAGCCATTTTTGTTAAATATATGTTTTTTGCCACACTGTTCAACGTTTAATATTATATATATATATATATAGAGAGAGATAAAGATATAGAAAAAGAGATGTATAGAGAGTAATACAAATATTGCATATTAAAATAGTATTAGAAGAAATGATCTAAGTACTTATTTATGTAACGACCTATTTAACCCGTGTGATTGTTACTTTTGCTCTTGAAAAAAGAGCAGTTTTATATCGGCACAGTTCAATGCGCAGGTGGCATGCGTTCTTTTCATCTTGATTGCACGCGGGAACTGCTGGACTATCTGGTCACTGGTCACTCACGGGTGTGCATATTGAGAACATCACTATGGATAGTTTTCTGGCAGCATCACTCCTCCTCACTATGTTAAGGTTTAATATACTCTGGTTAGGAACAAAATGAAATTGTTTGTGGGAGAGTTTGACACATTTAAATTTCCCGCTGCAAGGTGCGCTGGTGTTTCAAATAGGTAGCTTTTAAGTTGGCAGTAAATTGAGAAATTCTACTTGTCAGATAGGGCCGCGGTGGTGTAGCGGTTAGCCTACTTAGCTCCCACCTGGGCGAACCGGGCTCGATTCCCGACGGGATCATTCCTGAATTTTTAGATGTGCGAATCGTGCCGTGCGAAGCTGCTTGTTAGCAGGTTTTCTCGGGGATCTCCCGTTTCCCCTGCTATTTCATTCCGGCGCTGCTTCATACTCACCTCACTTCACCTTCATCGGCTCTCAAGACCTCGATGTTTAGAGCCTCCTAAATCTCTTCACTCAATCACTTACTCATTCACTCACTCTACTTGTTTGTGAGTAAAATTTCACGTTTGACTCGAATTGTAATAGTTACTTGCCCGTGTAAAAATATCAAGTATTTACTTTGTTCTGTAAACAATTATTCATGCCCTACAGTGTTATTTACAAGAGCAAACAGTAAAACTTTGATTGTGTTCGACATTGAGCATTCGTAAAGATGCTTATTTTAGTGAAAAAATGTTACGAATTTAATAGTGAAATACATAACTGTTGTCAGGAAGAATTTCTCGGTTATGTTGTCACATTTGATTAAAGTAATTGTGCAATACAACATTTTACTGAATCCAGGTTTACGACCGAATATTAATTATCATGAGAACACATTTAGTTGCTTTCACATTCTAGTGAGAAAATTAAAGTCAATATTTGCGTATGTTATAACTCAAAACGAATATTAGGCTTATAATTTTAATAGATTATATTTATTTTATGAAAATTGCAAATGTCCCATTTGTTTACTCGCAAAACTGAGAAATTCCGGTACACGTGCAACATCAAAGTTACCTGCCTGGCAGCGAAAATGTTTTAGTTGCCAAACTACCCTAGTGGAAATGCATTTGAAAACACTCCGCAAAAATACACGTAGCTACCCCAAAGTTGGTACACAAGAACAAGGGAAAAAGGATGTGGTGTGTGAGACTGAGCATACAAGTCCGCGGGACATCCAGAATATTAAATGTAATGCATACAGCAGATACCTTAATAAGGAGGGTAGCCACCCAGAACGGTGACACGTGCAGCAATTCTGGCATGTAACCTGTCGACAAAACACTGAATGTTTCTCTGGAGTGCGGTATTCCAGAATTTGTCTGAACAAGCCATTAAATAAATAAACTTTACTTTCATTTTGAAGCCAAATATGGGCTTCAAAGTAACTATTGCGATTTTATAGTTTGACGAAATAATTTTGTTGATATATCTATTTAAATCAAACACACGTCGAGGAAAAGGTTTTGTTGAATGAAACAAATTTTTTTTGGCCCAACCAAATTAATTTTTTATATACAGAAAATTAAATATTTTGTTGTTGAAACCAAATTGTTCTGTTATTCTTATTTTGTTGACACAAACCTAAATTTGGTTTAGGCACTAAAGATATGTTTTGCTCGACGTACATCAGAAAGTTTCATTTAATATAAAAAAAACCGTTTGCGGCAAGATCGGGAATCGAACCTACAGCAGCTGTGACCAAGCGCTTTGCCTCAGCAACCTTGACTAAAGTGCCTACAAGTGAAATTAATATGCTTTTAAATAAATACATTTAAAATTCTGCACAACGAGCGCAAAGAAATATTTCAAGTTTTACAGCATTCCTTTATTAAGCGTCAATAAATGTACTTACAAACACTGATACAATTCTAATTGTCACAAAAATACAAACAATCTCTTTAGCTGTATTTTCAAACGAAACCAATCAAATGAGTAACCAAACAAATATATATATAGGCGATTCAACCAAATAGTTTGTTGGCAGTTTAATTTATTTCGGCCCAACACAGATGTGTTGTTGATTCACTCATGTATTTTGTTGTAGGAACAAAGTTAATTTGTTGGTTGTCAAGTTTTGTGTACTGGACAAAATATTTTGTTGGCGCAAATAAACATATTTTTGGCAATATACAAACATATATTGTGTCGGCTTTTCTCTCAGTGTATGTTTTACTGACTGTACCGTATTTTTTCAAATATATTACATGCAACTACTTATCTGGCTAACTCTTTTGACATGGTAAATTTAACTATTTGTGATACGTGAGACTGAACGACGAACTTGATTGGTAGCGAGTACGATTTGAAACATCACGGAGAACGAAAAACAAGAACGCAACTTCGTTTGTGGGCTTTCGAAAAGCTAAAACCCGTTTTGAAGGTATGTTAAGTTTTGCTTTTAATTTTCGTTTTCCCATTTTCAATATGGATTAACTTCATTAACGTGTCATAATGCTTCAAAGCAATTACGCCCACTCTGGAGTTAAATATTGGTACTATCCCGCCTGTCTTGCAAAAGCTACATGCTGGGTGAATGCTTCTCTTGTAATTATTTACGACTTCCTGTAGTTATGTTACGCCGACTTACTATCAATACTCAGGTTGATTGTAGCTAAAAAAATATAAAAAGATAAGCATTTTTCCTTGTGTTAAAATTTTTTATTCTTTAATATAGACTAAAATTACATGGTAGTTTCAACACAGACATATGTGATTTAACAAAATGGTTAGCTTAAAATAAATTCCTAGTATCCAAGCCAAATAACCCCAAATTTATTTGGTTTTGTTAAACAACTGAAATTACTGATTCAAAAGTGTATGTCAGTTATTATCAACAATATAACATTGTTGAAACAACTACATATCAAACAGAAAATTCAGTTGCTTCAAACAAAATGCAACTATTCAAATTTTTACATTAGATTTTTACTAATATGTCTCAGTTGACGCTCGCTGTACTGCTTGTCGTAGCTGGGCGACGGTCGTTACCAGGGCTTGGATGGACGTCAGGCGCCGTCCCTTCGTGTCCCACACATGCCCGGCGGGGCTGAGGTCTGGAGACCTAGCGGGACAGCGCATCGTGCATACACCATGCAGAGCATGCTGTGCCTACCTGGCGACATGTGGACGCGCGTCATCGCACAGGAAGATTGGTTCCTGCAGCGTGTCGAGATACCGTCTGACGATGCGGTCGACAGCGTCGCGGATGTACGACGCACTCGTCATGCCCCACTGTGTAGCTTATGGTCCCCCAGGCGTGGGTCCGGCATGACGGGTCCAAATGCACGTTGGATTGATTGTTTCTCTCACCCGCATGTCTACGAACAGTCACGTGGCCGTCACTTCGTCCAAGGCAGAAACTACTCTCATCACTGAACACCACTGTGCTCTCCACTCGCCTTCCCAGCTCAGTCTCTCCTGACACTGCCGGAGACGTTCACGTAGATGAGCAGGTGTCAGGGGTAAACGTGCCAGAGGAACACGAACCTCTAACAATAGATTGTCTATTGTTTGTGCAGACACTTGTTNTGACAGTCAGGAGACTCCACTTACGCCTGAGTGCCCTCTACACACGAACCGTTTGTGTTGTGAAACCCGCTTGGTTTGGGAGATGATTACTAGGTATTCTTCAATGCATTTACACTAGTGCATTAGCACTGAGATTCCCAGCCTGGAGAGAATAAACCTTAACATGGTTTCAAGTTTTAACGCCGGTGACAATCTTCCAATGTGTGCTACTGAAGATCACGCCACAGACACTTGTCTTCGCTGTTGAAGGATAAGCGGACTCACGCAGGTAAAAATCTTATCTTGTGACAATAGTGTTAATGTTACTACAACTGTAATTTTTCGTTATATGTGAACCGCCAGTAACTGATGTTGCTGTTAATGTAATATACTCTTAAGCTATTAATGTTAACGTATCATAAAGAACTTTATAACAACATTACTACCTTACTGTTCTGTCAAAATTAAGGCGGTGTTTATGTTGCACAAAAACAAATTTTGTTTTTAATTGGTGTTAAAATTTGTTTTAAGAATTTTCATGAATTTTATTTGCTTTTAGAAAACCTTCCTATGTAAAATAAATTGAGTACAATTATTTTGTTACGAAAATAAATATTATCAACGAAAAAAATCACGGCTTGGAGGAGTACAGAACCCGTGCTTTGAGGAGTTGATGTTATTTACATAACAGAACCTGACGTAATACCAACTGCTCTATCATAGCATTTCTGACGTTGTTTAATATTATGGGTATTCAGTACAACATAACGACAAAATTAAGTTCTCTTTCGTTACATGGAAATACTTTATGCTCTATAAATAGATGCATAATTAGTACACGTTAACTGCTTTGCAAGGCTTGAGAGCTGGTCCTAGCTACATTTAGTTCTCATACTATGCTTTAAAATTTTAATACATTGATTTTATTTTACTAGGTTATTGCTGTTCACGTCCATATCTGCCTTTTGACAATGCCAAGACAGTGTAAACTTGTGTTGGTTGGATATGTATTTAATGCCGCAGTAACACAAAATATGTTGTTCATGTTATTTTTGGCGTAAAACCATTTTTTGGTTGTGGCAACATTACTTACAAATAATCTTTATTAACATTAACACTTCATCAGTATATTCGCAATATAATAACAAAAGACTTTNACTTGTGTTGGTTGGATATGTATTTAATGCCGCAGTAACACAAAATATGTTGTTCATGTTATTTTTGGCGTAAAACATTTTTTGGTTGTGGCAACATTACTTACAAATAATCTTTATTAACATTAACACTTCATCAGTATATTTGCAATATAATAACAAAAGACTCTGTACATAATTAACACTATTAACTTTGTCACAACACTATTAATGTTACTACAGCATAAACGTTTACATAAATGTTTTAACAGTAATTTTTTTGTTGCAACAACACTAGACTTTTTTCTGTGCACGGCATTTTAATGCGCGTGGAATGCGGTGCTTTAATTTTGAAGAAATATTTTCCCGTTCGTTTTCTTTACGGCGCTGCTTTGCAGAAAGCCAGTTTCCTTAACTGAGAAATTTTTTTCTCACATTTCAATTCAAACTGTAACATAAATATGCAGTAATGTTCTAAACCTATTTCGCCGTTATGTATATTTAATTTTATTAAACGTACCTGCACAGTAACCAGTTAAACATAGTTCTGAGAAACGTTGGGTTACACGACAAATTGTTACAGTAGACATTAACGGATTTGGCCTTTAAGGAAAATTTAATTGAAGTCACATAATGTTTGAGAACATGCTTGAGTTTCTATAAAAAAAACAATCATAACGCATTTCTCATTACCTTAATGAAGGTATATCAAGGTCTCGATGCTAAAAGCCGTCCAAGTTTCTCTGAATGAAGGTAACAAATTATTTTATTGCGTATATAGAGTTTGCCTGTATAAACCGGAAACCTTGGGTGGAGGGGGTAAAGGTCTTTTTTGGTGAGAAAAAGGAGGGAGGAGGGAGTTATCTTCTCCACCTCCCTTTCCTTAATTTTTCTGTATAAGAAAATGCGTTTTGTAAGAGCAGATAGTGTCCGAGCTATGCTTTTCATTTCATTGACTATATAAATTTCTTCGAATATCCCTTATACCCTATTTCGCGATATTATAATGATAAGCAGATACGACGCCTTTCGAAATGCTGCTACAAATACCTGTTATCAAATATAGAGATTTTTTTTTGACTGCCAGTGTGTCTGATACCCCACAGCGGTAAATCATAGATCATAAATGATTAGTTAAATTCACCTTACTTTACGTTCGTGTATAAAATAAACTCAATGTTTATATTTCCAACGCTTGTTTTCGTTTCAGCGTTCCAGGCGCTGAGTTTTAGAATGTGTGTTCAGTTAAATATGACTATTAAAAAATATTAAACACAACTATTAAAAAGTGTTGCTCAAATGCAAGCATTCCACCTCTTGCTCATAAATTATTGCGATAATCCTTCCAAAACTGTGGGATTTAGACCTGACTCAATTTATGGCTTCAGGAGTTGTTAATGCACAATTTTATGACCCGTGCTGTACTTAATGCCGAAACATCACCGGTTTCGTTATCATGACCAATTATATAAAGAATAACCATTCATAATATAGAACACTTGATTTTTTTCCAGTTACAGTATGCAAGAAAGAAACAAGTAACTTTTAAACTTTCACGTTAATATGAAGGGATGAAATATGGATTTAAAAAGTTTTGTAAAAAGCCTGTTAAATACGTGGGAATAATAATTTTGTTTTGTTCCATTTCATGCGGAAATTTAAATCACGGTCTTAATACGATGTGTAATAAACTTGGAAGGCACATATGGATGAATTGAGTCAGCATTCACCTGACATTAGAATTGTAAACCAGATGGGGAATCCTCCTTTAGTGTGACCAACCGGTAATGAACACACGACCTCCGGAATACATGCCAGTCATGATACTGCACGACCAAACAGTAACTGAATATTTCCTATTAGCACTTGAACGCCAGGTGCCATTTGATTGCTGGCTTGCCGAAGTAATGCCATTTCACGCATACATTTATTTTTTTGAACGTTCGTAACCTTTTTCTGGCGGTAGAGAAAATTTCGAATTTTATTTTTCCCGAGCTACTGAAATACGTTGCTTGCCAATAAGCATTTTGCCTGAGCATTAAAGGTACAGCAGATTTCGTAGTTGGTTCAAGGTTACTGAAACACTGGTGGAGTGGAGAGATTTGGGCGGCTGTTAACATCGAGGTCTTGAGAGCCGACAAAGGTGAAACGAGGTGGGTGTGAAGCAACGCCGGAATGCAAGGGAGGGAGAAACGGGACATTCCCGAGAAAACCCGTAGACCAGTGGCATCGTCCGGCACGATTCCCACCCGGTTCACCTAGGTGGGATGCGAGTAGTCTAACCACTACACCACCACGGTCCAGATATTGATGAAATGCTTACTAAGTTTATCTTTCGTGATAAATTATGTAGTCTTAATGGCACGTGAAAAATAACACTGCTTTTGATATAATGCGTCCATCGATACATACGTTGGAATTTTCAAATAACAATATGTTGAATATCAACCATTTGTTATTTCAGCTTGTATAAAACGAAAAGAAAGCAGAATAAGTGGGTTCTTATTTTTAAAATAATTACTCCATTGATAAGACGTTAACTGAAAACGTAGTGTAAAGAAATTTTGGGCAAATTCATTTGACGGCCAGCTAGATTTAAAGCTGAGTATTCAAGTCACTATTGCATCTGTATCACAGTTTATGAGCTACTCCCTGATACATTCTAAGTCAACAATAATCCTGTGAGAAAACAAGAACTCCACCCCATGCTAACTGGTTCAGGCTAGAACTGTCTTAATCACGGGAGTAGCATGAACAAATAGGCTGAGGCTGCAGTAGGCATAGGATCGTAGAATCCAACCTTGAAGCCATTGGTCTCGCGAAATGTTTCTGTCCATGTTACTGTAAATATGCCGATCAATGCTCGTGCTAGCATATATACAATTACAGGAATGTAATTTTAACTATTAAGTTCAGAATTGTTGACTCAACCATGAACTAAGTATGGATGCATGTGACAAGTTATTTACATTATAATTAACTCAAAACGAGGTCCTGGAATTTGTTGCGTGTAGTTCGTAACTTTTTGGTAAATACAAAATTGTTTTTTAGTCGTCGGAGTTTAAGCTATTATAGAAAATTTCCCATTTATATTTCAATGTATGATCGATAAAAATATTGTTTTTATGATGGAATAAAAAAAGATAATTTTTGTCTGAACAGAATAATCCAGTCTATTCAGCAGTATGGGTCATTGGTGGCCATGATCACTATAGTTTTTAAATACCTTCACACTATTTGAATCAGACCACTGAAAAATCACCCCATCTACAACATGTTCATCTGTTTCCTAAACCAGTATTTTTATCACAAGTATTTTATACTTCTCTAAAATAAAAGTAAGCAAAACTACTTTTTGGGTTAAATGAAACTTTCACTCATGTATATTGTAAATCTTAGCCAATATTTTCAAAATTGAGAGGTGTAGAATATGTGTGTTGTTATTGATCAGTTTTAAAATAGTTCAGATATGAAATATTTTTAAATTGAGTTTTAGTACGTTATTTGTAGAGTAAACGTTTCTTGCTGACGTATTTACGATTTTTAGATAAAGTAATGGGAAAATGTGAAATGGCTGCGGTTTCTGTGGTTACTGAGGTAGGAATTGACCTTGTGAGTAGTGAGCCCTCGGTAGCTGGACAATGTGACGTGATAAGGAGCCGTGGAGGAATACAGGCGGTGGGGAAGGGTTGTCTCGTGACCAACCCCTTCCTGCATGACCGGCTCTCACTTCCGCCCCGGTGACCTTCGACCTCGGCGCCGATCCCCTGCGAGCGCGCTGGCCACAGTCCCCCCTCCCCTCCCGCCAAACCAGCTGCCGTGTACAGCTCACGTCAAAAGCTCGCGCCGCGCCTTACAACCTATCTGTGATGGGACTGTGCCAGGGTTGCCAGGTGACAATGTAACCACGTCTTATTATTTGCCAGTTAGAGTAGTCCAAAATAGCTTAAAATAAAATAAACTTTACCTAATATGAGGAAACAATTTTTTTACGCAAACAAAAAGAGCGGTTCTCGTTATATGAAAATGTATGTACCGTTACTACCGAACGTTTAAGACTACCAGCCATTTTCATCCAATTTGTCATTGGTTGGTAATGAATGTGGACTAATTTTATTGTATTATATTGATAAAATAAACTATTTCCATAAAAATTACTTTGAAATATCTCCGTTCTTCTTTAAGCTATGATGTTTTCAAATAAGTAATAAAAATTAAACATTCCGCTATAAGAACTTCACAGCAAATCCTACTTGCTATACATGCTTATGCCATTTCTACAAGGCGCGGATGCGTAGGAAAATGGACAGGAAACACGTAAATGGAACGAGCGGACAAATTGGGACGAATATGAGTTATTTTACAATACACAGAAAAGTAACGATCTGAAACCGTAGTAAGCTTACGAGAATAAAGAATTTTTAAGCTGCAGAAGGTGCCATCGATTATTTAAATTATTTGTAGAACACACGTTAGAAACAATTAAATAGTGTGTGTATTGGGTGGCAAGTGTTTAGAAAAACTTTGTAATACGAAATTCTTGTTGCTGAATGGGTGGTCTTAAACTCATGGTAGAAACTGTACTTAAAAATATCAAGTTCGCATTTACATGACAAAATAATTTACTATGGTACGAGAACTGCTTTCGGAGTCGTTGCGGAAAGAGGGAGACGAAACGACGACTTTCCATTGGCTTTGATTCCATTAAGTGACATGACCACTGACACTCTGCTGAAATGACATCGATACACGTGTAAAGTGTTTCCTTTTACTTTACTGTTCCATTGCCTTAATTGAAATCATTATTTACATAAAAAACCTTAAGGTAGTAAAAACTGACATCTTCTTATATAGTATGGCGCCCCAATAATTTGCAAGTAGCACAATCGGTAACAAATGCCTATTCAGCGATTTTGTCCAATTTTAAGTCTCCATATAGAGGCCCGAAGCAGCATAAACGGCGATTAATCACCTCATCTGGCAAACCAGCACTCTGTGGCCGATATGCGTAACCAGACGGGGGGAGGGAGGGTTGGAAGTGTACGCGGACTTAAGTGTGAAGGGAGGGAAGTTACACCCCTGCATTATCGGTGCCGATACGCTTTTTATGCTTTTACTAGGACAAATTCTAAGAGAAGAATTACTTCACAATATAATAAAACACATCGTATGATACATTCATGGTTACTTTAAACTTTTCTGAAGCCCTGTTTAAGTTCTACTTCCAGGATATTCCATATTCCTTCGCGTCATGGAAGCAAAGCTTAACAAATTCTAGAAAATTAAACACCAAGGGACAACGCACCTTTATTCGTGTGCACTCAGTGTAATAATAGTGCACACAAAAACTATTTCTTACTAGCTAATACCTACACATTAATTTTCTCTCTTCTTTTATTCATTTTAATTAAAATGACATATTACAATTTATATATAAAATACAAGTAAAATCAAAATTCAACGAAAAATAAAATATTTTTGTATTAACACAAGTATAAAATGCTTATGATACATTAAGTATTTAGGAAACAACTAAGCACTTAATACATGGGGTAATATTTTAAAGGTTTGATTTAGAAAGTGTGAAAAAAAACCACGAACAGACTCTAGTTAACACTTCCGGCGCTGGGTAAAGTTTGTGGCCAAATAATAACTTCCTACGTGCTTTGTGAGAAACGCCTGTATGTGCCTGTGCAGAGAAGTATATTTCATTGGCAGTTGCACTTTGCTTTCGTCACTTCCTCGTTTTCCTTGCCCACTTAGAACTCGCCAACTCTACCGACGAATGTGTGTTAATGGCTAGCTGCTGTCTTGGAGGGCGTGGCCAGCTTCACGTGCACCTGTAGCTTGAGACCTGAAAAATTCGCGAGTTCAATGGCCCGCAGGCTAGACTCTGCAGTCGTATGTGCAGATATGCCGATGTCAACTGCGCATCGGTTGTCTGCTGTCATAGTGGAAGGAGACGATTGGGCCGTTGTTCTCCAGGAGGTGTTAAACGCCGAGTGGACCAATGGCTGAAGTTATATAAACACAAGTGTTTTGAATTCTAGCTTGTCCCAAAATGAATCCGCGAATTCTTTAGGTCTCTGCCTATAAAACTAGCCATATTTGTGGATAGTGTTTGTGAATTCATCCTGTTCAGAAACGTGTTTTATAACTGAGCTGTTTTATTAGGCCGGACGATATATTTTGAAGGACAAATATTTAATTATGTTCTCCTTGCTTAGCAAACTAAATAATTATGTTAAATAGGTAGGTGTATATAAATTTAAATCTGAGTTAACACTTTGCACTCTGTACTCATTTACTGACACTCAAGACAAAATAGAGGCTGTTCACGGTTGACTGAGCACTTTCGAAATCAACGTTTTAAAAATGTCAGTGCCCCTCCCTGTACGTATTTTAACGGACACTATCACTGACATGCGCCTAGTGAAGTTGGTAGTGACGAAGAGAAANTGCCCCTCCCTGTACGTATTTTAACGGACACTATCACTGACATGCGCCTAGTGAAGTTGGTAGTGACGAAGAGAAAGTAGTTCCATGTCTTAACGTTAACTTAGACGTATTAAGTAAATATTTATAAATACTGAAATTATTTATTTTGATACCCTGTTTTTTAACGCATATTAGAGCAAGAATTAGGAACTTCGTGAATTACTTAATTTGCACAGTTTCACTTGACCGGCGCATGAATAAGGTGATTAGGCACATGGCAATATTAATGTTAGATATAGTGGAAAAAACACGTAGTGTGTGTACAAGTAGATCTTAAGCAGGTATTTAAAAAGTGCTCAGTTTACCTTGAAATGCCTATAGAATTGTGTCACCTATAACCACCGTTACAAGAACTTCATTTTGGTTGGTCCCTACTTTCTCACATATCACAAACCCATAGGTTCTCGTCACATTTGACGCACCGGCTCCACTGAATAAAGTCTACTGCTGGATTGCTATCAACCAATGGAGTGCCGAGTTGATTGTCACCTAATCAAAAATTTTCTCATTAGTAACGTGTTAAACAGTCTATATTGTACAATTGAAGTGTTATAAAAATATTATTTTTATTCACGATAGTTAGTATTGATGTGCTGTAAAATTCTTCAAAAGTCCTGACTTGTAAATAATTTCACAGCACATCAATACTAACTATCGTGAATAAAAATAATATTTTTATAACATTTCAAGTGTACAATATAGACTGTATAACACGTTATTTAAGAGAAACAATGTAATTACATTCATTCGAATTTTGTTTCCAGCGGCAGAGGAATGTTCGTTTTTAGTGTAGTCCGAGTTACGCTCGGAAATAGTGTTCTAAAAGTTGATCGAAATCACACATTTTATTGCAATTAATTTTAACAATGATCGTTGATACCCTTAGAAACAAGGGGTTATGACCCCAAATAAACTCTCGTGGCTACGCCCTTTGTGAGTCCACAGAGTAGATAAGTGACGTGGTGGTTCCTGTGATGTGGGCGTACCCATAATCTGATAGCTTACGCCAGGCTATATGGGAACTGACCTTGTGTCTGCTTGATTACTGCATGCTGCGGAATGTCCCCTACTGACTGGACTACCTGCTGATTGGCAAGTAGGTTACCAGGCGCTGATTGGCTAACGGCGTTCCGACATGTGGTTGGTCGGTGAATGCCATTCTGCTAGCGTGTGCAGCTCGAGGTAGCTGAATAAGAGGGTGTTTTATCTCTGCATTCTTAACCCTTTCAGACACACTTTTATTTACGGGTTTATGTTGGCTGTATATATAACAACAATCAAATGTGTGCACACAAAATCTCTTTTGTCAGCCATTTTGTAAAATAGCATCACTTGACAAATTAAATTATGTGTTCTCCAAAAAAATTACAAATTTTTACCAAATATGGAAAACAATTAGTTTTATGGCAGGCTATGAAAACTAATAAATTTTGAGAGGGTCAGGCACATATTTTCAAATTGGCGGTCATTTAAACATTTTAGCACCGAATTTTTTATCTACGAAACTGCAAAACAAATTTCAACTTTACTTTGTATGTATACCGATTTTATCAGTTATATACATCAAAATTGTCTATGAAAAGCGTCGTTTTCTCCGCCATTTTGTAAGATAGTTCCACATGAAATAATACAATTTTTAAGCCGTACCTCGGGAAACAATCAACCGATTTCTTTCCAATTTGGCAAAGAAGTTGTACCGTGGAAGGTTATATTAATTCATATTTTTTAAGTATGTAAGTCTCTTATTTGCTGAATGGTTCATATACAAACATTTTAGCTTGGTGTACTATATCTACGAAACAATGTAACAGATTTAAATATAATATTGTATATTGTTTTTATGACAATAATCGAACGTTCTAATATATAATTATTTGGCCCTCCATTTTTGAAGATCGTCACATGATCGATCAAGGTTTTAAACCATATCTCGAGGACCAATAAACCGATATGCACACATATCCTTTTTCAAATTTTTTGCAAAGTAGTGTCAAAAGAGTAAACTGAACAATTTTTTTTCATATTTGTGTAACAATTTAATTAATTTAAACAAAATTCTGCACACCAACAGAAAGCCATGTAAAGTTAGATGATTTAATTGGGGCCAGACAATGATTTTAATAATGGTGGCCATATAAATATTCTCATATGTTTGGCTACTCTATTTAACAATTTAACAATTCCANCAATGATTTTAATAATGGTGGCCATATAAATATTCTCATATGTTTGGCTACTCTATTTAACAATTTAACAATTCCAATGAAACTTTTTATGCTGACATTATCTATTACAAACATTGTGTCCAAAGCCTCTTTTTAAGCAATTTTGTAATACAACCCCATTAAAGAAAATAAGGTTTTTATGTCATATCTCGGAGACCAATCAACCGATTCCCATAAAATTTTTCACACAAGTAACGTTATAGGAGGCTATGTAAACTTACGTGTTTTAGTGGCTCAGGCACTTATTTTCAAAATGATGGCCAAGTAAATATTTCAGGTAAGTGAACCCTATCATTCAAAAAATTACACTTATTACATCCGAAGTTGATGCTTAAAATCCTATCTCCGTGATGCAGTTGATTGCAAGCTAGCTTAGTTTTACGAATTTTTCTGAAATTAAATACCGGGTAAGTCACTCATGTATTTTAATTGTCTTCATACGGTTTCGTAAGTTTAAGTTCATATCTAATGATATTGCTGTCAATGAGACGTCAACGCCTACCTGCCATCTAAGCTTTGANAAAATCCTATCTCCGTGATGCAGTTGATTGCAAGCTAGCTTAGTTTTACGAATTTTTCTGAAATTAAATACCGGGTAAGTCACTCATGTATTTTAATTGTCTTCATACAGTTTCGTAAGTTTAAGTTCATATCTAATGATATTGCTGTCAATGAGACGTCAACGCCTACCTGCCATCTAAGCTTTGAAGAAATTCACTTAAATTTANTGAAGAAATTCTCTTAAATTTATTTGCACCCATGTAGAGCAAAGAAGTCGCACTAGTTTATCAGTAACTTCTTGTTTTATTAGTCTGTTAGGCATCAGTCGTCTTTCCGTTTTACTGTCCCTAATTGTTGTTATTATTATTATTATTAAACTCTGTTGTCCAACTCTGCTGATGTACTNAACTTTGTTGTCCAACTCTGCTGATGTACTTAATTCATTCTTGTCTTCTTTTTCCTTTGTCTGTTGTCACGTTACATTCAGCTCTAAAGGTTTGATACCCTAATCTGTTGAGACTTGTTTTCCCGGCCATTGTTCGTTTCATTTGATCATCGGCGTGGTCTTGTGTTTGTTGTTTAGGCTCAAGTTTCGGATGAATATTTTAGAACACGCTTTATAACGGACATATACTACATTTTTACTAAAATCATTTTATATATACAAACAAGAGCAAAAATCATTAGAATGTCTGATATCTCCTCTTTTACTGTTAGAAACAAAGACAACTGTAAAAAAAATAAAGTAGAGCTCTGCCGTTAAATTCATTATATATTTATTTATGCAAAATACATTTTGCGATCGTGTAAATATATTTATACAAGTTTTTAAATACAAAGCGCAGACTGTTTTGAAAAACCATTAAATAATGTACAAGTAAAAGAGAAGTCAGGTAAGTGTAACTGGACCCTATTCTGGTTTTTAATGTAATATGTAAGCACATTAATAATATGTTCGTTAACGTAGTAAATAGTTTAGTTTAATCTGAAAGACAGCAAGCTCACAGTTGTGTTGGAAGCGAACTCTTGCTACAGATTAAAGCAACCGAATACATTTTTTATGAAACCAAAAAAAAAACGTATATAATATTATTTCGTTTAGATAAGAAAAGTGGTATTTTATTCCAATCAGTTAATAGTAGCCGTAACAAAAAAAAATTGCTTGGCCTTAAGAAACGTTACCTAGATAAACGTATTTTGTATGATTTGTAATGTGCTTTTCCGTTTATTAATATCATACTTAATTCACATTTATCTTCAGTCTTTGCTGCATGCCTGTTCCTTGCAACAATAGGTCTTACTTCTGTTGTGCGCCGACCCCTGTGAGAGCAAGAAGATAGCGAAGATGTAGAGCATCAAGAAGCCGGCAAATACGGAACAACTGGATGATGGTGGTGGTCCAGCTCACGGCTGACGGTAACATTGCCGCCTATCTCAACTTTTTCTAGCATCAGATCAATTTTACAAAAATATCCCAAACCTTTCATCACCCCNGATCAATTTTACAAAAATATCCCAAACCTTTCATCACCCCGAGATCAACCTTCTCAGCTAAGTATGCCAAATCTTCGCTTTAAGCATGAACCCCACTCACAGGAAACGGTCTCGCATATCAGCGCTAATAGAAACTTCTTTTTCCAAGGACATGTCCTTTCGAAGGGGGATGGGGAGCTGTACGGAAAAACCAAATTGTAAATACGAAGATCAATACAAGCCTTGTTCCTTGAAATGATTTTTGGACAGGGAACGAAAATTCCGCGAATAAATTTAATGGACAAGCTACGCCTCAAACGTGTGCACATTTCAGATTATTTTTTAGTTGGATCACAGCGTTACACGTGTACTCTGATTGTCCTTGTATCAACAGGGCACCTGCATAGAAACAAGGACCGGATACCGCGCAACCTGTTCTGAAATACACTCACAGAGACAGCAGACAGTGAAAAATAGGTGACACTCGAAGATGCATTAGACCACACGTCATTGAACCCGTGGAATTTTCATGGCCCTGTTAACAACTCCCTTGAGATAAAATGATAGCATGTCTCTTTTTTTGCTCTCAGCGCTTCGAATATTATGAGAGTACATACTACAGTATAAATTCCTTTTGATATTTGTAACATGCTCCACGAGAAACCAAATTAAAAATTCCTGATCACAAAGCAAGCAATAAGCGAGCAGCGTGCCAGAAAGCTATGAGGCTAACGAAACGCTTACACGCGTATTTAGAATACACGTTTCAGTAATTTGCCAGAAGTTGCCTTTGCTATTATCCCTACTACTCTGGTCACATACTTGTGGGTGAATTGTTTTACGTGTAGATTTGAGTGGAGGCTAATATCTCGCACCAGGATTCGAATCTAGATCCGTATCCGTAGGGTTGCTCCTGATTTAGCTCTCAGAGTTTTCCTACGGACCTAATTTATTTATCCACTTGAATTGCTTCAGCACTAGCTGAAACATACGTTGTGTTATTTGGTCTTTGTAATTTCTTATATATTTGCTTTAAATGAGATTATCGTACTAACTCTCCTTTTCGACGTTCCTCTTGATCGTACTGCAGTAGTGATACTAACAAGAGTTACTTAAATTTTGTTTTGATTGGAATTGTTGTATTACATATTTTTACAACATTAAAAAATGCGTTTAGGACTCTCATATTTTTAGAAAAGCGTCAACATGTATGGTAATTAGGCTTAAAGTTAACCTTCTGGCCNATGCGTTTAGGACTCTCATATTTTTAGAAAAGCGTCAACATGTATGGTAATTAGGCTTAAAGTTAACCTTCTGGCCAAACTCTATGCGCTAACGCACATAGGAATTTCGCAGACTTTTGCAGCCTTACTACACAAGCTGCATACAACAAATATAAGTCGCTCTGTTTCTGTAGAATGCATTAGACATTGATAGAAATATTAATTTATCTAGCGCATTTTATTTAACCGCAACGTAGTGATCAATTAAAATTTGCACTCTTAAGTCCGAATTAGTGATACCAATCAGTGAAATAACATTCACTGAAAGTCAGTTGATAAGCTCCTGCTGACTGGCAAACCAAGGAAATGAATTGGGANAATCAGTGAAATAACATTCACTGAAAGTCAGTTGATAAGCTCCTGCTGACTGGCAAACCAAGGAAATGAATTGGGAAAAAGTTACTTATGGCAGTGTTATTCTCGACATTTAGTGGAAATCACAAATAAATCAGAGAAATTCAGCCATAATATTAATGAGTTATCAGGCACAGATTAAAAGTCACTTAATTCTCACAATTTTCACTGGTGTGGCTCAATTCTCATTGATTCAGATTTAGAGTGTACTAAAAACAACGCGGATTAAAAAAGTTTTTCTTTACAGAGGAAGATAATGAGATGTTATTTCTCCTGTTTCCAGGCCCAAAAAGTCAAGCACGTAATTTCATTGTTGCTCAGTGCTCAGGAAGTAAATATTTATTCCCATTAACTGGAGACCTATTTTATCTGTCCCTTCCTGCCGAAAAAAAAGAGCAGTTATCGTTTCCCCATTGATGTCCAGAACAGCTCTTCGTTTTGGAAGGAATTTTTTTCTATTTCACCTTCTTTTTTTACTCCACTGCTTTTTCTAGGGGAACGTATTTTTTTTATCTTGTATTTATTCCCTCTCCCGTGACCCGTTTTTTTTTTCGCTCCCCTTCTTCTTGACAGACGCGATTTGTCACCAGGCCGGAAGCAAGATGAATGAAGGTCGTTCACTTAATAGAAGTGCTGGCCTTATTTGATCCCCGCGGATGTCGTGGAGGGTGACAACTGGCGGCATACATCACGTCCGAACGCCCAGACGGCCGGCCACTTGACTCGACCGCTTTCTCAGACCCTCCTGCAGTCCGCGTGACAACCGTCGGTTACTTTGCGCGCCTTCTATTTCCCGCTCTCGTTTTTTTTATTTACCCTCGTATTTCTTTCGGGTTTTCCGCGGTGCTATAGCTTCACTTGAGGCAGGCCGGCCGGTGAGCAAATTGCCTTTGGATTCCCGCAGGTTCGCTCTGGACCGCCAACTTATATAGCTATCCCGCAGTTAATCGAACGCACTTTGTTTCTTCTTTCCTCCCATTGCACATTTTTCCCCTACATACGTAAAAAAATTAACGTTTTCTATGTACCTAATGAAAAGTAAACGCTGTTCATGGCACTGCAAGCACTTCTGAAAATAACCTTTGAAACATACAATCGCCCGTGCCTACACTTGACGCACTGTCAGGCAGAATTCTTGTTATAGTGCATTCATGGTTACTTCCAACTTTCTGAAGTGCTTCGGAAGTTCTAATTTTAGGGTATTCCTCCGCGTCGTGCAAACAAAGCTTAACCAAGTTAGGGAAATAACACCAAAGGAGCAACGTACCGCATTCGTGCGCATTCAGTGCAATAATACCTTGCATGAGAACTATTTCTTACTAGCCATTATCAACAAACCTATTTTCTCCTGGCTTTATTCATATTAATTATAAATGAAATATTATAATTTACAGATCGAATAACAGTTCAGTTAAACCAAAAATAACATATATGTTTTTAACACAAGTATAAAACGCTTGCCATACGTAACATATTTAGGAAACATCCGAAGACGTTATACATGAGGTGACTTTTCAAAGATATGATTTAAAAAGTGTGAATAAACCTCGAATAGATTATAAGTCAGAAGCGAATTAATAAAATTAGTTCTCGTATTTGTCGTGGCATTGAGAGTGCAATATTTTAATTTATGTCCAGTGAAAATGGCGATGTATTGAGAATGTGATGTTTGAATTTATGGCCACCTTATTTAGTGTTTCTTGTTCTCTACACATTAGAGAGTGAATTTTCATATTCACAATCCTAAAAATTGCACACTATCACAAGAATGACCATAAATGAAGTGATCGTGCCCATAACAGTGTAGATGTTACATACTGTTTGGCGGATGGATACAAACTGAGATGAAAAGTATATCTTAATTAGGGCTTTCAAAATTGCTCAGTAACCTGTGCATCGATGAAGTAACAGCCCGAAATTTTTCCATTAACGAAAATATTATTATGACACCGATACTAACTTAGAACCGTTTGAAACAACAGAAAAATATTCCCAATGACCACTAACATACACATTTCACTTTTAATACACATTAAAGACGCATAANTGTTTGGCGGATGGATACAAACTGAGATGAAAAGTATATCTTAATTAGGGCTTTCAAAATTGCTCAGTAACCTGTGCATCGATGAAGTAACAGCCCGAAATTTTTCCATTTACGAAAATATTATTATGACACCGATACTAACTTAGAACCGATTGAAACAACAGAAAAATATTCCCAATGACCACTAACATACACATTTCACTTTTAATACACATTAAAGACGCATAANTTGAAACAACAGAAAAATATTCCCAATGACCACTAACATACACATTTCACTTTTAATACACATTAAAGACGCATAAAAGTTTTTTATTACTCTCTGATGCAGTCATTGCTGAATAGGTGCCAGACATATCCAGCTGTAAGAGGATTTTATAAATACTACGTTCGAAAGTGTTAAGTTGCAAAACAACTATGGCTTATTTCATAAAATATATAACCTCACCTCTGATTCAGGAAAAAAAACCGTTCATATCTCGTGGGCTATGATTTTCTTTTGCCTCGTAAAATTTCTCATCCAAATTGCCTTTTTTTTCTTGACGGAAATACCTTCTGAACATATTGTTATGACGGGCACTAGCGTGAACCTGCGTTTAAACCAACATACTCGCTGAACGCACCGTAGGTAGACACCGCGGTATTCAGGACGATTTGCAAACACTTCCGCGGCGGAAGGACGCCAATACGACGCCAGCCGCGAGGACACGTCAACACGAGACGAGAAGACGCTGCCCTGGACGCAGCACCGTCATGCCCGACCAACGGAAGAGGTAATGACAGCCAGCCGACGGCGATGACTCAACACAAGGCGAGCGAGTAAACATTACTAAATACATGTGTGGCACTAATCTAACGTAATATCCCTCCGCGCGTTACGTTAAATGCAATTCTTTTATAATTATTTAAATCAGCTATAACACTAAATATAAGTATTTTTATACTTTGTATCTTGTGCGTTAAGATTCACTAACTCCCAGTCTAATATACTAAATGTATGGTTTGCAAATAAAAATATAACAAACCCTGACTGTTATTAGCACTTTCGTAACCAAATANTAATATACTAAATGTATGGTTTGCAAATAAAAATATAACAAACCCTGACTGTTATTAGCACTTTCGTAACCAAATAAATATTTTTTTTTACAGTGACGACGAGAGAGAACTGAGTACCTTGCTTTAATGTTTTCGTCAGGAATGAGAGAGGTTAACGGAACTAGGCGGTGTGTATTACTTCCNCAATATTTTTTTTTTACAGTGACGACGAGAAAGAACTGAGTACCTTGCTTTAATGTTTTCGTCAGGAATGAGAGAGGTTAACGGAACTAGGCGGTGTGTATTACTTCCTTTGCGATTTCGACCTTGATACCATCCGCTAATGAAGAATTTAAAGAGTAAGCAGTGCAGAATAAGTCTGCTAGGCGTCGCAGTATCTACGAAGATAGTCTTCGTTGTCGCCATGATAACAGCAGACTTCAAAATCACTTGACTCTCGCGAATCGATATTATTAATTCGAATTTTCCTGCAGTTTGAGTGCGATGCATCACTTCTTTGCCAGGCATAAACTGGCTGACACCGCAATGTTCATAACATTTCTTTTTCTTAAAAAAATATTATTTTCTTGAATGATGACAACCGATATGGGTGTTGCAAAGTAAAATAATAAAGTGCTAAGCACTATTTAACAGTATCAACTAATCAGGGCCAAACACACAATCTCTCTTTTGGGTGACATCAAAGTTAATAACATGAACTCCGTTGCAAGAAATCTAAACATAAAAGACTGTTTGGTTAAAGCACTGTTAAAGTTTAATTAATTTCATCAACAATATTTAAAACGAGGAAAGAAAGACCCGGTTACAAAGTGGCTGAAAATACGAGTCTTGGGGCATAGAGGATAGTATGTACTAACAATTGCTGGTTATTCCCTTCTCATTTTGTCGATGAACTGCACATTCTAAAAACTTCTTTTTTTAATGTTCGTAAAATTTCCTAAAAAAAAGTGGTATATTTGCTTTTTGGTGGCACAAATTGAGTATTATATACCAATCAAAAAATAAAATATAGTAGGCTGTTTCTAGAAACTTACTGTTAAACCATATCCTAATGCACTTTAGTTTTTGTCTGACTAAATCATGATTATGAATCGCTTAAAATCCATATTCGGAAACATCATTAGGACAAAGCTGCCACTGTTTTCGCAATATCGCAAAATTATCTGTTGCCGTGGCGATTAGTAAGAAGGTATTTTAGTTTTTCGCTTGGTTCACATGGCACATGTGTGCATGTCGTTTGCTCAGGTTGTCTTTAGTGCGATATGTTGAAGTGGTTGAAATAGTGTGAATAGTGTGTACGGTGTATAAGAGTAGACAATTAAGGCCGATATACAAATATATTATTTTTCTGAATTGGTTCATCAGCGAGTAAAATAAATAAATATGAACTTGTGAATAAGTAGACAACACGCAAGGAGCGATATTTAGTACATTTATCACGTCGCACTTTTGAAGAATTATTCGAGGAACGAAATCTAAGAACTATAAGTATATATTAAAAATATTTTGACAACAGTTACGTGTGACTAAGTACACTGCTGTGATAATCAACCTGCTTCAAGGGCAAAGACGTTCCTATAGGTGAAATGTTTAGCTATTAACAAACTTAATGGGAGAACAGTAAAAGAATTTAAAATAAACATGCTATGACAATTCTTTTCAAAATTTTAAACTTTTTTGAAACTATGGTAATTATTGCCATGGGTCAGTTTAATAACTAAGATTGGTGCCATTCAATAAAATTATTAGTCATCTTCAAAATCCACCTTTATCATCCTTGCCGACTACATATATAAAACTGACACTCTCATCAGTCACTTTTTAAACTATCCCTCCCTTTGTTAAGTTAAACCAACTCAACTTATTTATACGCAGATTATAATAATCACTTATCGTTATACCTACATTTTGAATGTGCAAAATTGTAATTTGGGAATATATATGAATCGCAACTATAGTATATACTGAGTTAGCTCTGAATATATGCCAGAAGATGAATAATATTGTCGTAACGCATTTTAAAGGCATGGTTATGTATTAAAAATGGCAAATATGTATTTATGATATACTATGCATATAGGCCTATATCTTTTATTATCTAAAATGTTACTCTACTATTATAAGTAGGTCCCGACGGAACCACTAGTATTTTTTATTGTCGGCACATTTCTTTGTATATAACATCACTTTTGCACAGTAACTAGTTGACTAAATTTCAGTATATTCGTGAAAGACATAGGTTAAATATACAAGCATTACTGTCAGAAATGTAATTTTTCAGTTAAAATAAAGTTATTATTTTCCTCTAAACACACTGAGCTGTCTAAGAAAAGACTATTAAGTAAAAAATTATAATTTAAAGTCACTTGTATGTAGTTATCCATGATAATATAAGTGTTTATTGGTAGTAAATGAAAATTAACAACGAATAACTTAATAAAACTGCTACAAAACCAGCCGTTTGTTTACCAAGCCCATTAGTCCTTCTCATCTTAAAGTTGTTCTCGAATTAGTGAGTGATTGGAGAGATTTCGGCGGCTCTTAAAATCAAGGTCCCGAGAGCCGACGAGGGTGAAGCGATGAGGTACCTTCAATTTCTGTTTTCAGTGAACACGTTTTAACCATTTTGCAACAATGCTTCGGCATCAATAAATGTTTATACACTGTACACGCTGAAAAGAAAGATAATGTGTTAAAATTGTAACAATAGGCTGAGAAAAATCCAATTCTTATGATCGGGCGTGAGTTAAAGCTATCAGTTTGCAAGCCTTATTTATAATTACGAAAAAAACCAGACTAAAACAAGAATATATTTTATAATATGTTTAACAGTAATCAGTCATAATGACTATTTAAGTTATAATATTTCAACCTTAAAACTGTAAACGTTAAAATACTTTAATTGTGATATTTCATAAAAACGATAACGATGTGCGAATTTTTATTGCTTACCATGTAAAACGTGAGTTGTAAATAATAATAATTGGAAGAGAATAAAGTCATATTCAAAAATTTATTTTCCACGTCTGTAAACGTTGTAAGAATACTTAAATATTTCTGGTGGTTTCCATATTTCGTGGTTTATATAACATACTGCTAATAAAATTGAGGAACGTTGCAGTTAAAACAATTCATAAATGTTGCTAATATCAAATGCAAACGTTTTTTTAACGAGTTCAGTTGCTAGAAGAAAAGTATCGACGATTATAGAGTAACAATGTATTCTCTCCTAATTTTTGGTTCATGGCAACAAAATCAGTGATATGAATGACGAATAGAGAGTACTGCTTGAATACATGTAATAAACTTTTATACGTCGATTGCACTCAGATAATGTTTTCAATTTTATTATACCTGTGTGCTATTACGTTATAAGTTTGGGGTATCCAAGACTTTTAAACAACATTCCTAAATATTAATTCCATGTAATAGAACATGTTTAAATTACAAAATAATATTTAATGGTTTAAAAAAGTACCGATAAGGTGGAATTCATATACTCATTAAACTTTTAAAAGAATTCTCATTTTATTTAGAAACTGTTTTATATGAAAACTTAAATAAAATAACTGCAAATTTCTTAGACGTAAATGGATGCTTCGCAAAGAAAGGGTTACGGCTTAAAATAAAATTAGATTTTACCCATACACTTTTTTTGTCTTACGACTTCCATTTTTTCAACACCATTTATTATCTTTAAAGTTATGCTTCAGTTCCTTGATACCAAGGACATTGACAAGATTTAAAAAAAAAGTCCCGAATAGCACATAATTTTTATTTGAAAAACAAGTACTTTGTTTTCAAATAATTGGTTTTTTTTTTGTGAAAAAAAAAACAATTTTTGCAAATATTACAAAACTGTTTTACTTTAATTGCAAAATGAGCGAACAATTACTAAATGTATGTTATTGTACCAAAGTCTATTTTCTATTGATATACAAAACTTGGCAACGATTATTTTAAGAAAACATATTTCGTATTGATATTTTTTTCCCTTGCTGTAATGGTAGCTTTTCGTGGTGTCAACTAAATGATCGTCTTGCAGCGGAGGTGGAGCGAAGGCTACTTGAGAGCGCACACTCGCTTTAAGAAGAACGCGTAGGGAGAAATAACCAAATCAAGTTAAAACGCTCCGAACATTTGGGAGTCGAATGTGGAATATAAACGAAACCGCCCTCCTTCCCCCCCGGAGCTCTTCCACAAGAGAGGACTAGGGACGTGGTTTTGCGTAGACAGGAAGACCATTCTGCCCTGAGGCGCCTGCACGGTGAGAGCTCGTGGAACAAGGGCACAAGTCTCCGACTCGGCTGCCGCGGCCAGGTGTGGCGAAGGAACCGCAGCTTGGTCACGGGAAAGTGAGAACTACTTCGTAATGAACATTTGGGAATGCGACTCTTCCCCGTAATTGCACTTAACTGCTGCGTAAAAACTGTCCGTGGTACTTACGCTCACGTTGGCAGAAAATACGGAAGAATAATACCACATCTTGAGAGCGCTTGAGACGTTAAATAGCGCCTAACACATTGACTGAAGTTTGCATATTTTTAGTCAAAAATATTGAAAGCTTGGCCAACGTTATATGACGGTTTATTTATCCATCTTTGTGAGCATATAATCTGCCTGAGTGATGTATTCCTTCAGCATATCATCTTACGAAGAGTTACAACGTAATAAATACATGAAGAGAAAAACGTTACTATGATAACATATTTCTTCGCAAAGTTGGTAGAAACCACTATCTGTCATTACGAGCTGTTCACGGTAAAGTGAGCACCTTGGAAATAAACCTTTAAAAAATTCCACTTTCCTTCGCTATGTACATATGTGCTACACTATGTACATGTACATATGCACTACGTTAACATGTGCACACTGGCATGCAGACTTCTATTTAGGTTGGTAGCGAAATTTAAAAAATGGTTCTGAGATATTGTTTTGTATTGAGAATGTAATATATAAATTTATCATTACCGGGGTCAAAGTTTATTTATTGTTTTATACAAATAAAATCCCAAACTTTTATGTTTTCAAAAAATATTCTTTCCTTAAAATTATTTGGTTTCCACTTGGATGACACATGAATAAGGTGCTGCGATCTATGGCAATCTTAATATTACATAGCTCTATAGCGGAGTAACACAAAATGAGAGGGATTGTACATCCTAAGCAGAGCTTTCAAAAGCGCTCTCTTAACCATGAGCAGCCTAGAACTATACTCGTTTTACACTCTAAAATATATTTAGAAATATATTCTGTACGTCCAAGAAAACAATTTCTTAGAGGCTGTTTTGTTTACAATACCACAGCATTTTTTAATTCTAAGAGAAGGTTACAGAAACATAGATTCGCTGTCAATGAATGCTTTCTTAATGCATTTTTATTTTAGGGTAACAAAACCTTTCTTTATAGCAAATAAATAAACATTATTTGAGCAGCTTTTGTTCAAAGTACAGAAATATCACATCTTACCAAAGGTGACGGTTTAGCGATTTTCGAGGGTTTCTGTCGTTCCATGTAGTTTTCAGTACGTTACTTTTGTCCCAACGCGAAATTAAAAAAAAAAACCAATAAATTATACAGAGTTACGAAACTGCAACTGAGCTCACTTACAGTCCTGCTGCAGACGTTTAATGTCATTCTGAAGTGCAGTGGTTCTCCAAATCACTTACCTCAATTCCTCCCAAGTAGTGACATTATACTCTGGCCCATTTTACCACCTTACATAACCTGCCCATTCAAAAGTATTTGCATCACAATGAAGCAAAGTGGTCGTTTGGTGAAGTGTGTCAGGCCAGTTACACTGTGGGTGTGGGTAATATTCTCGGAGCTGTCGTATTTTTTAGTGGATATATGTAATTTCGAAAGATTTCTTACTTCTTATTTACTAAGCTCGGTGGTTCTTCGGAGCACTAATTTTATTTACGATGCAACTGATATTACCGCAAAGACGCCTGCCGAACTATTGTCACGATACAAGGTTATCTCAGTATAGGCCTACAGAGCAAACCAAAATTATGTTCGTGGCACGCCTACATTGCAGTGGTTCATATTCAAACAAATCTGGTGTTGCAGCAAAGAAAGCGTTTTTACGGTGTATGGTTTCCTATGTTGTTGTCCATGAACCTATAGACACCAACCTTTTTTTAGCGTTAGGTAATTATTACAACGCGCGCTATTGTAGTGTTGTTCGAAATGCCATGGCGAAATAGCTGACAGTCAAATTGGTTTCTTTTTGTTTCACACACATTGGAATGATGGTCGTAGTAATGATAACTGTTTCATATTTATAATAGTTTCACATCATGATACACGAAAAAAATTCTTGTTACTAGGTCCATGATAGTTCTGCGTATTGATACAAAGAATCAGAAATGTCAATCAGCGAAATGTTAACCAATTAAAAAAGAGTTTAACCGGTTCAACAAGATTCTACTGGACAGCAAATAGGATTACCATCCGTCAAGACAGCCAATAGGACATGCGAATTTAACGGATGTGGCACAGTTTTAGTTTAGGAGTTCGAGAAGTAATACATTTGTCACACTCATGCCTCTGTTTAGCGTCATTAAATTTTACACTCGATATTTTACTTTTGGAATTCAAAGTTTGAGCTCTATTTCTCTATGTACCCAATGGTTAATCAGTAGACACTAACATCTGAGGTACACGATTCTATCACAGGCTTCGAAGGGAAGGACATTTTTCGGATAAAGTTTTATACTTGCACAGCGTAGAGGATTTTCCCAGGGGCACTGCCATTTTCTCTCCATGTTAATATTGGTCATGCTTCATCCCTACATATCCTCATATTTTTTTCAGGCTGATAGGTCGCCTTTTGGTATGGCACCCGTCTTCAGACTTACAAGGCATCAAATCGTCGGTTTTTTTCAGTATTTCAAAGGATAATAAGTATGTTCCTTCGGTTTAGCGTAAATGTTAATTACGTTATCGCCTCAGATGAGTAAAGAATATTTTATGTTTTACTTACTGTTTCGCATGGTTTATGAAGGTGATCCCTCATATACTGCATAATATTCTCGGTGCGTACTTCATACGAGTTGTGAACCATACGCTTGGCAAAATTGCATACGTTACTTGCATCGAGAACGTGTTTTCCATGCGGACAGCAAAAGTAAATTATGTGCTTCCTCTTTCTTTGAAAACACTCCGAAAACCCCACAAAACTTTACGTTTACTTGAACAATAAAAATTGCATTTTTGCAGTTGTTGAGAGTACTCGTCTTCTCCAGAAGGAATCTTCTAGTTTCCATGACAAGAAATGCAAGTGAATCAAGCCGCCATTTTGAAGGTCTTCCAATTCGTTAAGCAAATACATAACAAAATATGCAATTCTAATAGCATGGCGGGTGTAACACTCCAATGTTAAAACAGTGAAAAGTGCTGTAAATAATTTGATTGCAAATCAGAGAAAATCCTTTACTAGGACCGCTGAAAAACTACCGGTTATTCCAGTGACTGAATTTAAGTGATTTAAAGGCGATTTACACTGATCTGGCGTATGTTACACTTCAGTAGGCATTGGTTCTAGCGAGTCAGTTGCAATTTATTAACTAAATAATCATAAAAACTATTATTCCATTCACTGAAATAACCTATAAGGATTTAGAACGTTTACCTCAATTCATTATGATACCCACAGTTGATTAGAGCACCAGCTTACGATACGAGGGTTCCTGTGTTCGAATCACTGACATTGCAAGAAATGCTGTCACTATTTTGGATTTATGTTTACGTTCAGTTAGTGTTCAAGAACTATTCCCCGTACGCGATCTATTCACTAGCCAAGCAATTTAATATACAGTGAGAATTTCAGTGATTGATTTTGTTTACTATATGAACATGGTGGTTTTGCACTTCTTTGCAGTAATTTTGCATTTCCGATTTTCACAATATCAACTAGCTCTGAACCAGTTAAGTAAAAGGGCGGTTAGGATATTGCATTTGTCAACTAAAAAAAAGTTAAAAGTTGTACGAAATGTTAATTCTGTCCAATATTCAAATTTCGTGCAAGGCCAAAAAAAATTATAATATTTTTTTTGTTTGTCAACGGCTTCTATTTAGACCACACTGTACCAATTAATTTAAGAAATTTGTTTACTCACTAATGAATATCGTTTGGATATAAATTGAATTCGTGAGTTGTAACTCATAAAAGATTTTTTTACGAAAAAAAATATTGCATGGAGTTAACAAAGCCATAAAAGCCAATGGTGTGCATTTTCATTATTTATTTTGTTATAGTAAGAAAACAAACTACTATTTGTCACTGTAAAGGCTAGAAATAGGCACAATTAGTCAGACAACTCGGACACGTAAACCCTATTTAGTAGATATTCACGTCTTTTGGCCCTTGTCGTATTATGGCCCTTGTCATAAAATTGCTAATACCCTAAAGCTAAAAGTCGCTGATTTACACGGTATCAAATATGGTGTAATCGAAAATAAACATTGAAAGGATATTTTTTTCCTGAATGATAATATTCCTAGATTCGGGAAAAAAAAAAGAAAAAAAAAAAAAAAAAAAGGAATCGCGAAAATGAAACTGTGCCAAACGTTCATTAAGGTGAGATTATAAATATATAATTATAGAGAGGAGAGAGACAGAGAATTTTTCATTCCATTATGACTAAACCGTACGTATGTGAAAAAGTAAATAGTAAATAAATATAACGAGGTGTTACATACCTTGCACGGAACTCACCTTGCAGAGAATTTGAAAAGCATTTTTATAGAAATAAATGAAAAACTTAGAAGCAATCGGTTTCTACTGAAAAGAATACACGAATTAGACAGCTCTTAATAAATTAGTCTAGTACACTCTGTATTTTCCAGATATGATATCAGAACTATTCATCAAAGCCATAAACGTTATCTTCACACTGTAAAACCAAACACTGGAAATTCAAATAGCTTAAACATGAATGACCAATGACTAATGCAGTACCTCATTTTCATGTGTGTACATTATAATTTAGTAATAATTTACAATAAATCAGCCTGCTTCAGGTCACCGACCGTTTATGAATTTCAGGGAACCACAGGCGAGGGGATGCTAAATAAATTAATTTTCACTGATTCAAATATTAATTACTCAGATTATTTATTTACATGTACGCAATTGGGAGATTTATATAGAAAATTTTATGGAACATATTCGAAACCTGTATAACCGATCACACAGGATTTTAATGCAGAATTTCCTTCATAAGACAGCAAATTCCCACGGTCAAGCGAAACATGATCCGTGTACAGTGTTAATGCGACAGCTGATGCACAAGTGCAAGCAATCATTACTCTTGGCGCAGTCACGCTTCTGTGGAGGCTGCACTTGACAGTTCTGTATACATCCCAGGCGGTGTCATTTGTTCATGCCTTCATGATGAGCACTTTATCTTGACTGCTATGTCGTACGTGATTCACCTAGTCTCTTTGTTCGCGCGTAGGTATTACTGGTTGTCAGTAGTGCAGCGCGTGAGTGGCCCAGCCAGAAAGGGGAAGGGAGGGAATATATTTGGGTAGTTATTAACATCGAGGTCTTGAGAGCCGATGAGGGTGAAGTGAGTACAGAGCAGCACCGTAATGAAAAAGCGGGAATAACGGAGAGATCCCCGAGAAAACCCGCCGACCAGTGGCATCGTTAGGCACGATTCCCACATGCAAAAATCCGGGAGCAACCCCGCCGGGAATCGAACCAAGTTCATGTAGGTGGAAGACGAGTAGTCTAACCACTGCACCACCGTGAATCCCATTCACAAATTTAACGATAACGTGCAAGTAGTTAAAATCTAGCCTATAACCTCTTCAACTTGAAAAATTCCAGTTTCCCTACTCATTAATTAGACGTTATTCCTGTTTACAGAATCATTGACGCAAGTTGTTAGTAGACATTTAAAGTATTGTAAGGTTGAGCAGTAACCAAGTTTTTACGATGTTTTTATTGTTATTTGACGCCAGCAGACACCGATCACGTCCTTCGTCACCAAAACAAATGCTTCATAGCCGATTACTACTTGGCGTGTTACTTGCTCTTACTCGTCATAATTGTGAAGTAATAATTTCCACAAAAAAAAGCATTCTTTACCCACATAATTAATTAAAATTATTATACTGAAATAAGCGTTCCATCATGCATATTAAAACTACGCCAACTATATTTAAGTTCATTCGCATTAACTACACCGTAGTTTCCTCTATGCCAGCATGGAAATAAAGCAGGATAACAAAATAAACAAAGGGATCAGCATTAGTTAACAACCATAATATACATACTTGTAATAAATATAATGATCAATTGTTGAACACATTCATATAGCCTATACGAAAACATATTTTTCGGAACAGAAATTCTTTATAAATGGTTTTGAATTTAAAATTTTAATGCTATTGACGGGAACACTAGGTGAAGATATTTGTCACTTACGAATATTTTTCATTTATGTATCTGTGTTGATTTTTTAACGTATAGAAATATCAACCTTAAGCTTATTGTATTTTGATTTTGTATGCCCTTGACTAACGCATTTATGTTTATTGAAATTCATTTCTAAGGCAAAATGTTACTTGTTGACTTGATAAAAAATAAATAAAACTTATAACGAGTGAAAACTGCTTTATTTGCTACAGGTTATTCAGAAGTTACTGAAAACATTTGGTTGTGATTTAGCGTGCATGTTTCTCATTAGCGGGATCATGAATTGGGCGTCTGCTGGCTGCATTTGGCGCAGATTTTCAAACGTTATTTTTTCCGATTTGACGGGAATGTAGGTGCATTTTCTTGATACCAAAGCTTCCATTTCTCGCCGGCTAGATTAAGGTCCTAATTAGCGTGCTTGTTTTTGAAATAAATAAAGTTCAGGTTAATTGTAAACATTTTGAGCAATTTTTTTGAGGAGCTTTATAAGATCCGCAAGAACTACTCCAACTCAGTAGAGTGACTCTGCGCGTGCCTGTGCAACAACTCGGGCCCTCAACTCGAGCACCGTTGTGGTTTGAATCAAGCTGGTGACGAACAAAGGGATTCGATTGATTGGTAAAGTGATTTTTTTACCACGTGAACAAGTACAAGAACAGGAAAAATAGTGAACAGAATTAACATGCCAGCGAATAACATGCATCCAAAACATAAAATAATTTAGTGAAACTGAAACAGGCAGAAAACAAAGTAAATATGCAACCGGGGAAAATAACGAAAATCACCAAAAAAAAAAAAAAAAAAAAAAAAAANAAGAAGTCCATGAAGGCATATAATGGTAAAGGCTGTTTCACGGTAGTGAGCACTTTTGAAAGCCCTGCTAAATATCTACTTGTATGCACATTCCGTATACTACCATCACTTGTAAAATTAACATCACCATGGGCTTGGCCACATTATTCATGTCGTCGGCCAAGTAAAACTGTGCAGTTATTAGAAAAGTAATATTTTATAATTTTGCTGATTCATACAATTATGTGGATTAAAATTATAGAACGTGAGACAAATATTTTCAGTGTTCTCAGATGTATTCCTAACTCTCTTAATTCAGCGTTTAGACACACAACTGCTTTCTCTCCAACGTCACCAGCTTTAGAGCGCGCGTGCCATTCCGTGTGGCCGTTAAAATACATGCAAGCCGGGGCAGTGACATTTTCCAGAGGTTGATTTCAACAGTGCTCACTTTATCGTGAACAACCTTTGATGAATTTTTCTTCCAGTGCTGGACATATGGTAATTGCTCCGCCCAAAACTGGAGCCGTAAAATAAGTCACGCAGCTTGTGTAAGTACAAAGCAACCAGTTCGAGTCCAGCTACGAAGTTAAATGTTATGTTTCGCGTAGGCAAATTAAATCAGTAAGCTACACGCANGTATGGTAATTGCTCCGCCCAAAGCTGGAGCCGTAAAATGAGTCACGCAGCTAGTGTAAGTACATAGCAACCAGTTCGAGTCCAGCTACGAAGTTAAATGTTATGTTTCGCGTAGGCAAATTAAATCAGTAAGCTACACGCACATTCAACAGCGCAATGGCACTATAAAATCAGAGNCACATTCAACAGCGCAATGGCACTATAAAATCAGAGCCAGAGGGTAATTAAACGATATGATATTGATTTCATACTTTTCTCGTACTACATAAGTTCACACATATGTTAACTTTAGCATTTACTTGGTATGACCCTCGTCCACTGCATTCCTAATCATTTGGGCACAGAGTTGTACTCAAATGGATAGAAGTGTATTGCACTTACGGAGTCCTTTCACCATTAGTCCTACTGTACATAAGAGTGTGGAGTACAGTTTTACGTTATTTAGTGCAAAATCTACGTTTATCTGCAACGGAAAATAAACGACCGCTATGCCCAGAGAACTATAAAATAATCCTACTACACGAAAAGTAAGTTTTTCATCAGACATCAATAGATTGTAAGGTATTTGAAACATTTTAAAATACGTAATAAATATTGACATATTAGTTTTCCCTCAGAGAGTCGGTAAAATATAATCAATTGTACATATATTAGTAAGCGCTTTCTCACCTAAGAATGTAGAATGAGGATGTATGGTATTAATCCCAACCCAAGTTTCTACTTAAATGACACCCTCGTGCAATATTTACTTGTGATTCGAACCCACGACCTCTCTCACTGAAAGTCGACGTGCTACCAATTCTGCCGAGCGTGCCTGGTGATACATAAATTTTCGGGCATGTCGTAGGTTCTATACGAGTTTTTTTTTTAACTGGATTTATACATCCATTCAAGAAAAAATCTGGTGATTAACTTAACATTTGCCTTTGAAATGCGCACCTTGAACTAAGTTCCGATTAGCCTTTGTGCATATACGAACGAAAACAAACAATTTTAGCAGCTATGGAAGGGAGGTTGGTTGTAAGCTGTAAGTTATAGTCTGCTGCATCCTTGTTATCTTATTAATGTGACAGCTTTATGTAACTAAGTAAATTAAACGCATTTGTTAGCAAGAATTCGTACCTCAAACCCTGCGCCTCCTAGTTATACGTGGTAATACAGCGTGTCGTGTGCTATGGAAAACACCGGTGTTGTTCCACTTAGTATCTTCTTATACTGAAGCGTGCAAATGTTTTTGAGTTTATTCTGGCTGTATAAGGAAAAGCGAGCAGGATCTGAAGGCCTTCCTCCCCCCGAGAGAGTGGAAATGCTAAGCAGATCTTCAAACAAATGTAGGTTCTGGATCAGAGGTGATATTGACAGAATTCGCGCCATTACCTGATTGAATACATGTATAAGGAAACATTCAAATGCTCAACGTTTCAGTCGAGTTCACGAACATGTATCGACGGCGAGGAAGACTAGACTTACAAGAGGAAATAAAATCTACGTACGAGAATAAAAGTTAAGTACTTTTACACATAAAACCAAAAAGTTCGTTACTTAGTTTTCCCCCTTGAGTGTACCGATATTGCCTCGCCAAAGGAAAATTTATGTCAGTACGAAGCCAGCATACTCCTTACAACTACGCAGAAACGTTGTTTTTCCTCATGTTTTTGCATTTATTTATTTTAGAATTACTACTTGATATCATTCTGTTGAACTCTTTCCTCTCATTTCCTGCTCAAAAACCGACATTCGTGATTTAATTTTAAGACACTGGCAACTTTTTGGGTTAGTAACTGTAGCCTTTTCTGGAACATTAATTTCTGTTTGATTTTATTACGTGTTGTGATAAAGTCTCCTTAAATAAAACCGAGAGAAAACGTTAAAAGGGTTATTGATATAATTGAGGTTAAAATCGGATAACAAAATGTTTTCCTTGTCTGATGACGATCAGTGAAAACTTTTCAGTCACCTGATCAACCTCTTTAAGCTCTTTAACATTGGTGTCAACTCAATTTTGAATTATGTCATCTCAAAACAACTCACTTAATTGAATTATGCATAAGAAAAGAGAATGGAATCTAAGTAACGTGATAATAGTTTTAGGGTGAAAGTTCAATCTTTTATTTTTCTGTTTTCCCACAGTCAGAACATTGATAACTAAGTATACATGAGCAGTGTTATTATAAGGAAGAAAGTAGCGTTCAAAGTAACAGTAAGTATTCGGGAATTTAACTAAAAACGTTTTTATTAAAACAAGAACAAAAGTGAACTCAAAACAAATACGAAATTATTTTTTAATTCAGATTACTTATAACAACACGATACTTGAATTTTGAAAAATTAAATGTGTTTTATTTTAAGTTAACAAATTTTAATGACAAACTTACCGTGATGTACCAGCTAGGAAAAATCGAGATATGAAAGTAGATAAGAGAAAATAATCTCGCCTATAATCATATCCGGAAAGCAAATCTGAGCTCTGCCTAAACAGAAAAGTGATGTTCACCAAAAGCAGAACTGTAAAAAAAGTAGAAAAGCTGGCTTTTCCATTTATTAAAATGTTGTAAAAGTTTACTATCATCAAAAAAATATGAAATGAATGCCACAAAACAGTTAATCTGATAGACTAATAATCAACAAATCGTTTGTACATAAATAAAACATTGTTTTCAAATGTGCATCACTTCCGTATTAAACAGGAAATGAAGTGAGCAAACTAAAGAGTAATATTAATTACGAACATGAATATAATTTAATCTTACTTGAACACCAAGTCATATCAATAAAATTTTACTGAAAATTTAATTTTTAACCTACGCGTTTACCTTTGTTTATAAAAACGAGAAATGTTAACACCTAAAATTCTTAAAATTAATTAAAACAGCANAACCTACGCGTTTACCTTTGTTTATAAAAACGAGAAATGTTAACACTTAAAATTCTTAAAATTAATTAAAACAGCAATTTTATTATACTGGTAAAACACGTATTTGCATGACGTAGATTTTCCAGAATAAATTGTTCAGAAGGAAAATAAAAACAGTCCTACTTTAATGTAGTAAATCAGACCTAGACAAGAATTTATTTCGCCATTNTTGTTCAGAAGGAAAATAAAAACAGTCCTACTTTAATGTAGTAAATCAGACCTAGACAAGAATTTATTTCGCCATCTGACTACTGCGAAACTGAAAAACAAATGTCTTATTATGTATTAATACTTAATTTAGCATTTATGCTGATTTTACTTATTTTTAAATATTTGTACATGTCAGCCATTATATTTTAAAATATAATATTCAAAACCAAATATAAAATAAAATGTAACATTGTTTCAGACCATTTTTTTTTTTCAAATTGGCAGTTACATAAACATCTTAGCTTAGAATATTACACTGAAGACCTAAAAAAAACTGGTACACCTGCCTAATATGTAGCGCTCCTGCAAGCAAGCAGAAGTGCCGCAAGAGGACGTGGCATAGACTCGACTAACGTCTGAGGGTATGCAGGAGGCAATTCACACCATGAATCCTGCAGGGCAGTCCACAAATCCATAGGAGTGCGAGGCGGTGGAGATCTCTTCAGAACAGCACGTTGCATGTCATCCCAGATATGCTCAATACTGTTCATGTCTGGTGATTTAGGTGGCCAATGAAAGTGTCTAAAGTCAGGAGAGTGTTCCTGGAGTCACTCGGTAGCTACTCTCAACGTGTGGATTGTCGCATTGTCCTGCTAGAATTGTCCACGTCCGTCGAAATGCACAATGGACATAGATGGGTGTTGGTGATCGGACAGGATTCTTACGCATCTGTCCCTGTCAGAGTCGTATCTAGAAGTATCAGGGGTCCCATTTCACGCTCACTGCACACGCCCCATACAATGAGAGTGCCTCCACCAGCCTGAACAGTCCCCTATTTACATGTAGGGTCAATGGATTCATGAGGATGTCCCCATACCCGTACAAGTCCATCCGCCTGATACAATTGGAAACGAGACTCGTCAGACCAGGCAAAGTGTTTCTAGTCATCAACAGTCCAATGGCGGTGTTGGCGGGCCCAAGCGAGGCGTGAAGCTTTGTGCCATGCAGTCAACAACGGTACACGAGTGGGCCTACGGCCTTGNAATGGCGGTGTTGGCGGGCCCAAGCGAGGCGTGAAGCTTTGTGCCATGCAGTCAACAACGGTACACGAGTGGGCCTTCGGCCTTGAAAGCCCATATCGATGATGGTCCGTTGAAAAGTTCGCACGCTGGCACTTGTTGATGCCCCAGCATTGAAATCTGCGCCAATTTGAGAAAGGGTTGTACGTCTGTCACGTTTAATGATTCTCGTCAGTAGTAGTTTGTCCCGTTCGTTCACTATCTTTTTTCGGCCGCAGCGATGTCGAAGATTTGATGTTTTATTGGATACCCGATATTCACGGTACACTCGTGAAATGGTCGTACACAAAAATCCTAATTTTATCGCTGCCTCGGAGATGCTATGTCCCATCTCTCGTGCGCTGACTATAACACCACGTTCAAGCTCACTTAAATCGCCATTGTAGCAGCAGTAACCGATTTAGCAACTTTGCCAGACCCTTGTTGTCGTATTTAGAAGCTGCCGACCGCATCGAGTTGTTATGATTGGTTCCATACCTATGTTATTTGCATACGCACGCCTATATCAGTTTTTTTGGCCCTCCGGTGTATATCGTCGTAACCATGTAATCAATTCCAACTTAACTTTGTATGCAGGCAGTATATATGAAAACTCAGTGGCGTGTGGTGTAGGGTTGCAAGGTTAGCTTGTGCGTGCTCAGTGCCGTACACACTCGGTGCACGCAACAGGAACCAGTAAGCACCAGGAGAAACAGAATATACTGCGGCCACTGACGAGAGAGCGTCGAGGCACCCATTACACACTTGTTGTGACGTCATCTGCACTACTGCGTCTAAGTGGCCGATGTATAAAGTAGCAGACGATAAGGTCCAACACAGAGCAAGACACCGCTTACCTTACAAACAGTTCAGCTCACGCCACTGATTACAACTATGAACTGTATCTACACGAAGCATCTTTTGACCGCAGTTTGGTAAGATAGCGCCATACGAATAAATAAAGTTTTTATGTCATATATTTGGAAACAATTGACCAATTCCTACCAAATTTGGTAAAACATTTGCACTGCTGTTAGTGGTGTAAGCTGCTACGTTTTCAAAGTAGTTCAAGCGCTTATTTTAAAAAGGGTGGCTGTATAAATATTTAAGCTCAGTTTCTTTTATTAACGAAACAAATTCCATCTTAATTTTGTACACTGGCAGTATTAATTACATCCATCAAATTTGTCTATACAGAGCCCCATTTCTATGCTATTTTGTAAGTTAGCCTCACAATAAAAATTAAGTTTTTATGTAATATATCGGGAAACAATCAACCCATTCTTACCTTATTTGGCGAAGAATGTGTATTGTGGTAGGCTTTATAATTATATGTATTTTTAAGTGCGACAGACACTTATTTTCAGAACGGCAGTTTTAAAGTCATTTAAGAGATGTGCGCTNGTAGGCTTTATAATTATATGTATTTTTAAGTGCGACAGACACTTATTTTCAGAACGGCAGTTTTAAAGTCATTTAAGAGATATATCTACGAATATGTGAAATCGATTTTAGCTTTACTTTGTATACATGCTGTGTACAATTATCGAATGTGCCAATACATAACTTTTTTGTCATCATTTTATGAAGATCGTCACATGAAAGGTATGGAAGTTTTACACCATATCTCAGGGAACAAACAACCGATTTTCACAAAATTCTTCGCACAGGTAACGCTGTGATAGGCCATGTAAACTTACATGTTTAAAGTAGCTCAGTCACTTATTTTCAAAATGACGGCACTGTAAATATTTTACGTGAGTAAATCTTATCATTTAAAACATTAAACTGATTTAATCTAAAGTTGATTCTCAGAATCCGACCTCCATAATTCAGTATATTGCACGCTAGATTATTGTACGAGGTTTTCTGGGTTCAAATCCTGGGTAAGGCACGTGTGTATTCGTAATTGTCTCACTACTGTTGCATATGTTTCTGGATTCATGTCTAACGATATTGCTTTCAACGACACAATTCCTACCCACTAACAAAGCTTTTAAGAAATTATAAAAAAATTAATTGCATCCATTTTGAGGAAAGCAGGCTGATTAGTAATATCAGTAACTTCCTGTTTTAGTATTTTATAATGAAATAAGGTTAATAGTTATACGAACATCATACAAGCGCCGAATGCAGATAGAAGGTGTTTTTGATAAATTGCATTTTGAAAACTAGGTGTTTGCAATAACTTCCAGCTATTTGCAGTCATAGTTGTATAATTTTTGTATGTGAATCGTCATAACAGTAGAAAAACACTGCAGTGCTGCATCCATGTCCTTATACTAATATAACTCCTACATATAAAAATTCTGCACTAAGTCTAAAATGTTATTTATTGAAGTTAGGGTTAACTGTAATCTAATTGCAACCCATTTAAATATGAATATCCAACCATCTATTTCGAAAAAAAAAACTTCGGCATCTAAATTAAAATTATATACCTTAACTGAAGCATTCTGGCAAGATTATAGTTTTATGGATCTCTACTATTAAACTTTATAAATATACCATAACTACTCACTTACAATAATAATATCTGCAACAAATTATATAACGATTTTATTGTTAAAAAANTATAAATATACCATAACTACTCACTTACAATAATAATATCTGCAACAAATTATATAACGATTTTATTGTTAAAAAAGTTTAATAAATAGCTGATAGCATCCACCACTTTTGGTAATTCCATTCATAAAGAGTGTTTATTGAAAGCAGAATTGCTGTTTCTGATCTGAAAAGTATAGAATTTAATTCTCATGGTGTAGACTTCGAACAGTGTTTGTAGTAGGTGTTAACAAAGTTACCGCGACAGGACGCCGAAAATGGTTACATACAACGCAAAAAGGCAGATTTATTAGTTTTCAAAATGACCTAACCGTAAATTTACCAAATATTGATACGAAATTTCAAAATTGGCTTAATTTTTAATCGAGTACCTTGTAGAAATTCGCAACAATTTTTATACACTTCTCTTTGAAAAAACCTTTGTGTCCGAATATGAAAGCAAATTTTATTTTTATATGTGGCTAGACTGAGGTGTATGCTGGTAGACGGCAGTGGCGTGTGGTAAACTGTTGCAAGGTAAGCTGGCGTTAGATCTGTGCTGTTTACTGTTGCCTGCTAGTTTACACTTTCACCACTTAAACTTAATTCTGCAGGTGATGCCTTAGGACATGTGCGATGGGCCCCTTGCCTGCTAGCTGATGAGTGGTAAAAATAAATTCCGTTTTCCTTGGGCTCCACAGTAGTTATTGGTGCCTACTGCATGCACCAAGAATGTACAGTAGTGAGCATGCTCCAGCTTACATTGCAATAGTTCCCCACACACCACTGGTAGACGGAATTTTGTCTCATGCGTATGCCACCAACCTCAGTTCAACAACTATCAGCATCGATATCAAAATACCTTTATTCAAATAGCGATGTGTAGGATGGTACACGTTTGGTTATATTACAAACCTGAGCTTTCATAAAAAACATTTTCCATAACTCAAACACATGTGTTCAAGTTGCATTAAAACTTGGGCAGATAAGATGTACAACATTTTGAAATGTTTATTTTTGTAAACACGGTGTTAACCTTTCGTCCTAAAAAAATATAGGGTAAATAGAGTTTTAGGCAAAAAGTTCAATCAATTATAGGATATATAAATTAGTTACTGCATAACAGGAATGCTCTCTCTACCCCATTTATCTTTACGGTTATGTGGCTTGTATTTTTCGTTGTCATTATTTTTAATCCCATAGTTTCGGGGAGTAAACTGAAAATCAGTACCCCTTGTGACCTTTTGTTTATTTATTCCAATGCTCAAGAAAAATATGGCCGTACTCCTAAGATATAAATGTCCCATTGTTCTATTACTTACACCTTAACTGAGAGATTTTGACTTTACGTTTGCATGTCAATGTTTCGTAGCATGATATTTAAGGAGAAAATTACTAAGTTAACATTCTTTTACAATGACTACGTGAGCATCTGTGTGCGGGAACTTGCTGTAAAAAGTAGTATTTTGCTACACTGAGATTATTTCTTAAACTCGCACCGTTATAAAATTACGTCCATAAAAAAATTATTACCTAATTCACTAACCTTCTCTAACACAAGAAACCTTCGAATTGTTAAGTTCCTTTTCAGTACTCCTCTTACTTCAGTTTACAGATTATTTAAAATCGTTTTAATTCCAAAATTTCAGTTCGATACCAGGTCGTAGCGGGCTAGACATTTATCAGATGTGCACTGTCACGTAAATTGGGGAACAGGCCCTGCCATAGCATGGGGGAGTTTCTCAGAGTAATAACTGCTGCTTTCTCTCAGCCTCCATCCTACCACCTCTCAAAAGTCTTCATCTCGTCGGCCATTCTGTCTCAAAGCTGTCCCGGAAAGATAGGCACGTTCTTAGAATACGGTAGCCACATGAATACCCCACTTGCAGGGCGCTGCTATGTGAGCGACCGTCAGCAGATGGACAGGGTTTTACATGTATAATTATTTGAGGTGTGTCTCAAATACTCTTCACAATATAACTCTCCACAAAAACACTCTGTACCCTTTGAAGAGAAGAACCATGCTGCAACAGAGAAAGTAGGAGTAAGTAATTTAACAAGATTTGTAATGTTGTGTGTTTATTGCGTATATAAATACTTTTTGTGAAAATGTGACCAGAAGAAGGTGGAAATTTTTTTTTGTGTGAAAGCGATATGGTGAAAGTTTGCTGATACACGCCTAAAAACCTTTAACGTGTAAAACTTCATCCTTTCAATTGGCTGGTCCCACACCAGGTAACCGTCTTGATAACCAAGGGAGGTGCCGAACCAAGGGACTGTTTTAGTTTGTTATGAAGATCAACGTAGCCTATTTCAAGTTACCAAGTTTAAATAAGACGGTAAACCAGAAACAAAAATAATTATTTGGTAATTGTACAAAATCACCCTAGTAACCTTCCCCGAACATCACCCATATTAAGATTACTTCTACTCAGGTTGGGAAGTTCAATGTTAAAAGTTTGGCGACCAAAAATTTTCCCCACTAGGTAAGCTATAGTGTCGCATGTGTGCCAGACTTTTTCTCTATTTTCTACGTTAAAAAAACCGGATCATAGCAATTAACATAAAAAAAATATAAAATAACGTCGTAACTAAGTAAATCCTTTCTCTTTTAATATTCACGTAGATAAAAAATTTTATTTAAAAGTTGTTTCTTTGAAACACTGTGCACCTAGCGGCGGAAATTTTCCCTATGCAAAACTCTTCCATAATAAAACTCGTTTTGTTCCTAACCTGAGTATAATTAACCTTACCCCATATAGTTGCAGGCGTCTGCAATCAGAGACACGCCATCTCACCCTGGTTACCGCTGCCTCACGCGCGGACAAACGGTGTGTATTTTTCATGCTTCATTTAGCACACTCATCTATCCTTTAAAGATACTGCTCGAATTTTCAAGCCAACACACAACACAAACGAATTTTCCTTCAGAATTTACGAGATTGGACATATCGTATACATCTGTATATATCTAACAATCGTGTAACAGGGGACCGAAACATGTGATTTGTACAAAACCTAATGTTTTCATGTTACAATATTTTCTATCTTTCAGAAGTTAGCCACGGTTAAGCAGCGGCTAGAGCGCTCGCCTCCCACTCGTGCGAACCGGGTTCCATTACCGGCGAGGTCGCTCCCGGATTTTTGCACGTGGGAATCGTGCTGGACGACGCCACTGGTTGGCGGTATTTTTCTCGGGGGATCTCCCGTTACCTCCGCCTCTGCATTACTATCATGCTCAACATGTACCTCGCTTCACTCTCATTGGCTCTCAAGGCCCCGCTGTTGTTAAGAGCCGCACAAACCTTTCCATACAATACATTCTAGTGTATTTGCGCGCACCCACGTATTGCCCTTGATTCAAAGTGAACGTCTTGTGGTAGAAGGAAGATGCTGTAGCGAGCTTTGTATGTCAAGAGGAGCTTCGTCGGTGCCACGTATCTCCACCGGACACTAGCGAGAGTAGTGGGAATATGACTTTAGAGTGTGCGTGCCAGCTGCACAGTAGCTACTCTCCATGTTCCAGCATTGGACTGCTTTTTTTGCCAGCAGTAAACGGTTTATTTAAGTAAGTGATTTGAAACATTTTTACACTTCCTTAGACGCAGTTTAAATGTAACGATTATAGGAAGTACTCAAGTCAGTGAAAATACACCCGCGGAGAATAAAAATAACGCACACAGAAAGATGCATCGGGTGATACTGAAACTTTATAGAACTAGCGATACAGAATACACGTGATCACAAAAACACAGCAGCAAAACAATTAAATATGGATTTGTGGTACGCCGTCCAGTCAAATCCAATAGTGCGTCGTGACCCCTTTCGTTACGATACACCAAAAAAAATTGTATGTTTTGGAGTTCAGTATATGTCGGATGTTGTCCTGAGGAAGATGGGCCCACGGTCGTTGGACGGTGTGTTTCAAATCCCGGCACAAGGGCTGCGGGCATTTCAACTGGTCCCACATATGCTCGATTGGTGATGGGTGAGGGGAACGGGCAGGCCATGGTAGTGTTTGGATATGACAGAGGTAGTCCTGGGAGACCCGAGCCGTCGACAACTGTACGTTAACCTGATGTAATATCACTAGCGTGTATATGGGAAGTCGGGCATATCGGATTCCGGAGTAGACGTCAGGCACCGTGCGGCCGCCATGTTATGACGTCATCCAACCGCCATATATGGTGACCTTGACTGTGACTCATAATCTTGAACTTTACTCCATGTCCGTGACCTTAAATGACCTTTAAAAAAAATCCAAAAAGTGCAGAAAAATTATAAATTCCCCCAAAGAGTTACAAAAATTAAAAAATACGTATTTTCAAAAAATTAATTAAAGATGTACATGTAAGAGGTCCGGGGTTCGATGACAGGTGGATCGACTAAGCTCCCGACAAGACCGGTCCTCGACAGGTAGAGTAGTATCCACCTCGTCAGCCATGTTAGATGTCGATGACCTTGACTTTTGACCTTAACCCCAATGACTTCAAAACCAAGAAAATCTAAATAATCCCAAAAATTTCCAAAAAATTCCAACAAATTCCCACAAAATCTTGACATTTGACCCAATACCCAAGGCTCAAGTCCCATTACCCATGGCCCATGACCCATGCATGACCCATAACCCATTGACCTAAGACCCACAACACAAAAATCCTAAAGATTTATAAAATATGAAAAATTTAAAACTTTCAGTAATTTGTAAAAAAAAAAAAATATATTATTAATAAATTGATATAAAAACTTACATTTCCAGAGGTTTTCTCTGCGCTACGTCCACCAGACGACTGATCATCGCCGATATTTCTCACCTTTGCTCATTCTCTCAAATGCACTGCACCCACCGTATTCATTTTTTCGTTTGTCATTTATTTACGTTTTCATCACGTAGGTGATGCTAGTGTATTAATTATTGATTTAGCCGCCTGAGTAGCTGTTGATTTAGCCACCATGTTGAGTTTTGTCGACCTTGCTCTTGGCCTCAATTACATAGAACCCGAAAAATCACATTCCATGCAATAGAATAGACCATTACTAACTGGTCACAACATGGACCCCTACTGACTAAGCATAATAGCCAACGACTGACTCCACCAAAAACTAACTCCACCGAAGACCGGTTCCCGGCGAGATTGACTGAGCACAAGTCTAGCTCCTGACGACACCAGTTCCTACAAAACTGACTAGAACAACCGACATGACCAAACTGCCATACCATCCACCTATACAAACGATGATGGTTAATCTCGAGAAGAGTCTCTNAGAACAACCGACATGACCAAACTGCCATACCATCCACCTATACAAACGATGATGGTTAATCTCGAGAAGAGTCTCTCTCTAATAAGGTCTCGTAGCTAACTTCTTCACAGAAAATTTTCTCAGAATCTTCGCAAAACTTTTCTACCAGAGCNTCTCTAATAAGGTCTCGTAGCTAACTTCTTCACAGAAAATTTTCTCAGAATCTTCGCAAAACTTTTCTACCAGAGCTGACCATACCAAAGGCCCATACTAACTTACCAAGCAAACTTACCAGACCAACTGACCAAGCAAACCAACTAGTTGCGAAACAATCCTCAAAAATATTACCCTAATTTCATTCGTTCGTCGTATAGAATTCAGTCGATTTTAAACGACACGAGTAAGGCATAATACTTCAAATTGAACTATGGCCATGCTACTACATGCACTCGCAAACATTTGATTTAAAACAGACTCTCAATTGATTGTTTACACCACTGAATTAATAAGTATTTCAGAGAAGCAGAAGGGACTGTATAAGAAATTGAACACACGTTACTATGTATATATACATTAAATTTATTTTCTTATTATATAAATTCTGTCTTTCTAATTAGCTTGTACATTCGATCTTTACACTTATCAGATGTTTGCAGATAATGGATAGTATCCAACAGTCTCATGCGATATATCCCCGTTCCTTCAGTTTACTTTTGATTGAAGATATCTCAACAATGCGCGAGAAATACCAATGTCTTTGAAGGTCAATCAAATATCTGAGTATATCTACAAGCTCATTAGGGTCTTCGGGAAATAGGTAGCCAGTATTTTCGACCTCTTCTCCCGTCTTCGTGTCGCTCATGAANCAAGCTCATTAGGGTCTTCGGGAAATAGGTAGCCAGTATTTTCGACCTCTTCTCCCGTCTTCGTGTCGCTCATGAAAGGGGTGCGCCATCATCGTCTTCAACATTATCAGTGTCTTCATGTTCATTTTCATCTATGCTGTCTTCATGATCGTCTTCACTTCCTATTTCATCCTCAATATCATGTTGACTTTTTTTTTGTAGGAGTCACGTGGTCATCATCACTATTTAGAGCTAACAACAGTTTATTTTGAAGTTCGTCGATTTCACGCAAACGCCTTGCAAGTGTACATCCCACAATTACTGACTCCAACATCCCTCGCAGGCCTCTCATTCCGTCATTATAATTAAATATCTCGTCATAGTCGTCTGCGGAAACAGTACCCATCGATGTAGCTGGTGGTATTGGCGACATCACTTACTGACTCCCTGTAGACGAACCCTTGCAGATATCTATGTGTTGCTTCATTGTGTCAACTTTCATAAACTGAATGTTTTAATTGTCGTAATACTTTATCATGCGAGTTCTCTCGTCAGCTCCAAAAATGCTATGTAGTGTATTAATAGGAGATAACGAAGTCCTCACATGCTCTTTCTCAGTGGGCGAAAAAAACACTACATTTATCAGCCTTGATGTGTTTATTTAAGTTATCACGTCGAGTGAATTATATACATTGAGAAGACGCTAGCGTAAAGGTACGCCCACTACAAGTACAAAATCACAAACAAACCTGTTGCGTTCGCCAAAAAATTTTTTTAGTATTTAGCGGGAATATATGTTTATATGTCGTGCACGCTTCTGATCTGTCACCTCTAGCATCAGATGAGAAACTGTGCCAAGGGTTGACATTGTATCCCATGAAATACTTTCCCCACACTAGCATGCTCTGTTGAGCAATGCTGAAAACAAGAGTGGTAGTTATAAGGGATTAAGCGATGGTGAACTATTGGTCGTACTAAAGTGGTGGCGTGAGGTGTAACAGAATAAATACTCAATTTCATGTAATTTAATTAGTATTAAAACAAAATTTTTTTTGGTATTTCTTAGTTAAAGTACTTAACACAAAAAAATAGATTTAATATTTTGTACTTGTAGGTATACTGCTAAATGAAAAAATAATTTAAAAAAAAGGAATGAAAAATTACAGTTTTTCTTATGACTATAAATATGAGTGCGGACAGCTCACTTTTCAGCTAAATCGTCTTAATAAGCAGGTACCAGCAGCTCGCCTGGCAGTTAGATCAAGAAATTAATGCCACCTATTTGTTGGAAATAGAATCTTACATGGAGGTGCCGACAAAACAACCTATACTTTAAAAAAACATAATCAAATATGGCTGCCGCATGATGGCTAAATTGACAACTGGCCTGGTGGGTAAATTAATACACTAACACCACCTAGGTGATGAAAACATATGAAACCCAATATGGCAGTCAACGAAGGTGAGATACAAACTCCAGTTATGTATAAACAAATGACCACCGAAAAAACCAAGATGGTGGATGGTGGCTGTGACACCTACCAAAATGACGAACTGCGCTGGCCAAGATGGTGGTCGAAAACAAAACGGCGGACTTCACCAACCAAAATGGCGGACTGCACCGACCAATATGGCGGACTGCACCGACCAAGATAGTGGACTGTACCTACCAAGATGGTGGACGGTGGCGGTGACACCTACCAAGATGGTGGACTGCACCTACCAATATGGCGGAATGAGTAGGGTTGAGGAGGTGTGTGGGATCTCCGCAAATTTAAATTTTTAAAATAAATTTTTGAATAATTTTTTAAATTTTGTTATTTTTAATTGTTATTTATATCGATATTTTTGTAAATTTTTAGATTGTTTTGAATTTTGTGGATTTTCAAGGTCAAAGGTCACCGGAACCAAGGTCAGGTTCATGGTCAACCGGATCCAAGATGGCGGTCGGCCACCTGGAATGACAGAGCTCCAACAGCTCCGACGCTCCGGTCCCAGGTCCCAATGTACCAAAGTCGCCGTAATCCCTCTACTGAGGGGCTTATTGAGTTATACTACGCCAAGAGAGTGGTGAAGCTCGGCGCAGGCGTGCCTCGGATGATTTATCCCCACGCCCGGTCAGCAAGACACGCAGTTAATTATCCACAGCGCTCATTTGTTCGCAGTGCGCCAAGTGTCCGATGAACCGTGTCGTTCCGAAGGAGGTCCTACGCCGTGCCGGGATCGCACGGGCGACACGATAATTAAAACCGAGCAGCCAATCAAACAATATATACCCCTGACGTCAGCACGACGATCACTATAGCACGACCAGTGTACACAATGATTTTTTTTTTATGCACAGAGGTTTTCTTTTTAGTCTGTACTATGAACTCAGAAACTGAATGGACAATGATCCTACCTGCGACGAACTGAATCGTAGACTACAGCTCTAGGCTTATGGCTGGTTTATATTACACTAGCCGAACACGAAGCCTACAGCTCACGTGTGATGACGAAATAATTGCTGTGTCAGCTAAAGTACAACGCGAATCAAAACTTTGTTACTAGGAACACTTGAAGCAATAAAGTAAAGCGAGTCGAAAAGGGGTTAGAAACAATTTACATTTTTGTCGTGTCATGCAGCACTGCAAACATAATGTACAACTTTAAAAATAAAGTAGTTCGACTATCCTTCCATACAGTGGAAAATTTTCGTTTACAAAGGATAAAAATATTTTCCAGTTACTGCAATAAACCCGTAATCGGTAACAACAATATAATTTGGACCTCGTCGTCTTTGCAAATGGCCCAGAACATAAGTCCTAACCTTCGTGTAAACTGTCGAGCAGTAAATTCAAGAATTCACATTGAGAATTTATTTTTTCTTGTCATTGTCGTTTTCGTAATGCCATGTCGTGCTCGTTGGAGTTATGTGACTCAAGCACTGTACGATTTCCAGAAACATCGAAGTCTCTTTGCGCGTCCTTGAAATTTTTCCACCTTCTGCCGTGCACAGAGAAGGCTGGAGAAAGCGGAACGTACAAACTGAAGCGAACGTCGTGTTGGCTCTCGTACATTTTGAGTCGTGCTAGAAATTGAACTCGAGCCGTCATTAAAGCCTCAGCAAGAGCTTCCCCGCGTCGAATAGTGCACGTGTGTGTGTGTGTGTGTGTTTTTTTCATCACCGGTAAATATATATTCAAGGCGCCGAAGCTATATTATATTAACGTCTCGAACGGCGCTCGTATCGATAAAGCATCTACCTACACCTCTAAACAAACGAAAAACATATGTTGTTGCTAATAGTAGAGATTTAATTTGTTGTACCGCTGTTTTCAAGGTTTTGTACGGTTCATTTTGTTATCTTACTTCCTATGCAACATGTCATCTGCATTCGACTCTGTGGTTTAAAAGGTTAAGCCCTGTCACAGCTGGCAGACCAGGCCCAACGTAACAATGGCACACGCAGAGAGATAAGTGTCTATAAATGAGATCACTGAGACTATTTTTATAATTACTGAAACTATACCACGGCGATTACAGCAACCTTAACTTTTATCTTCTAACTCCTTATTAATTTTTTATCTATATTGGTATTTATGAGATTTTCGATACTAAATTACAACTTAAATATGCATTAAAATAGTAATTTTTTTAACGCAACGCACAGTTTCAACATTGGTTTGACTTCATGAACTTCATAGGAGATTAACTTTGATTAAATGACATGCGTTCATAATGTATAACATGTTAAAAGCCCATAGTGTTACATCCTATTCTTTCCATCTGTATTGCAAAATATTTATTGAAACACTTTGGTTTTTCCGTGCGAAATAACTTACAAACATTAATATTTTCCGTCTCATTTTATCATCTTGCAAAACAAATTAGGACAGATCCCGGGAGCTGTGTTTTCAGGAGACACAATGCTGAATGGTGCATGTGACTGACGTTAGGGTTCGCTTTCTCGTTGCGCTAGCCCCCGAGTTTATTCAACAGCATTTACTTTGCCCCAGCTGATATTCAACATTGTGAATCTAGATAATAAAAAAAGAACAAAAATACACAATTTATTTGCTTTTTGTACTAAAACATAACAAATAAGAGCGTAAAAGAATATTTAAAAAGTCAAAATTTAAATACAGGAAAATCAANTTTTTGTACTAAAACATAACAAATAAGAGCGTAAAAGAATATTTAAAAAGTCAAAATTTAAATACAGGAAAATCAAGAAATATTTTATAAATAACACAGCTCATTAATAAAACTGGAAATACATCCAAACCTTGTGAAGCCAACCGTACACTATAACTGTTCGTAGAAGAAAATATTGATTTTGCAATTTTTTGATCCGTACCCTAAGTTATAATTTTTTGTGTTTTAAATGGCCTAATACTCGACGTAATATAAATAAAAAATTAAGTGTCATTAGGTTTATTGGCAATGATATGTCTGAATTATATTCTGACCTTAATTGGACTTTTCCATTGTTTGTGTTTAGTACACATATAAAAATAAAACCACCAAAGAGGAGAAATTCCTAACAGCAAAATGACCATCTAAATAGGGTAACTAACGATTTTGGACACGGAAATGGAAAGCAAGAAACACTTGTGAGAAACACGCAGTGGCAAAATAGGAGAAGTGAACAAATAAAAGAATGACTTTTCAAACCTGTCCGTCAGGCAACACTTGCTGCATATCAGTTGCAAGTGTTGCCTATATTCCAGTTTGTGTGGTCTTAAAAATTATCTACTACTTCCTCGTAATGTNTGCATATCAGTTGCAAGTGTTGCCTATATTCCAGTTTGTGTGGTCTTAAAAATTATCTACTACTTCCTCGTAATGTGATTTTTCTATTCTTTTAAAGTATGTGCGTGGACCTGGCGGATTATGGTGAACTATATTCACCTGAGTGTAGCGTGTCGTCAGTAATGTATGGTTCTGGTAGTGCATTCGTCTAAGACTGTTTCTCTCCGCATGGGATTGCGCCGTTAGATTTAATCCGTGNAACATCGAAGTCTCTTTGCGCGTCCTTGAAATTTTTCCACCTTCTGCCGTGCACAGAGAAGGCTGGAGAAAGCGGGACGTACAAACTGAAGCGAACGTCGTGTTGGCTCTCGTACATTTTGAGTCGTGCTAGAAATTGAACTCGAGCCGTCATTGAAGCCTCAGCAAGAGCTTCCCCGCGTCGAATAGTGCACGTGTGTGTGTGTGTGTTTTTCATCACCGGTAAATATATATTCAAGGCGCTGAAGCTATATTATATTAACGTCTCGAACGGCGCTCGTATCTATAAAGCATCTACCTACACCTCTAAACAAACGAAAAACATATGTTGTTGCTAATAGTAGAGATTTAATTTGTTGTACCGCTGTTTTCAAGGTTTTGTACGGTTCATTTTGTTATCTTACTTCCTATGCAACATGTCATCTGCATTCGACTCTGTGGTTTAAAAGGTTAAGCCCTGTCACAGCTGGCAGACCAGGCCCAACGTAACAATGGCGCACGCAGAGAGATAAGTGTCTATAAATGAGATAACTGAGACTATTTTTTTAATTACTGAAACTATACCACGGCGATTACAGCAACCTTAACTTTTATCTTCTAACTCCTTATTAATTTTTTATCTATATTGGTATTTATGAGATTTTCGATATTNTTATCTATATTGGTATTTATGAGATTTTCGATACTAAATTACAACTTAAATATGCATTAAAATAGTAATTTTTTTAACGCAACGCACAGTTTCAACATTGGTTTGACTTCATGAACTTCATAGGAGATTAAGTTTGATTAAATGACATGCGTTCATAATGTATAACATGTTAAAAGCCCATAGTGTTACATCCTATTCTTTCCATCTGTATTGCAAAATATTTATTGAAACACTTTGGTGTTTCCGTGCGAAATAACTTACAAACATTAATATTTTCCGTCTCATTTTATCATCTTGCAAAACAAATTAGGACAGAACCCGGGAGCTGTGTTTTCAGGAGACACAATGCTGAATGGTGCATGTGACTGACGTTAGGGTTCGCTTTCTCGTTGCGCTAGCCCCCGAGTTTATTCAACAGCATTTACTTTGCCCCAGCTGATATTCAACATTGTGAATATAGATGATAAAAAAAGAACAAAAATACACAATTTATTTGATTTTTGTACTAAAACATAACAAATAAGAGCGTAAAAGAATATTTAAAAAGTCAAAATTTAAATACAGGAAAATCAAGAAATATTTTATAAATAACACAGCTCATTAATAAAACTGGAAATACATCCAAACCTTGTGAAGCCAACCGTACACTATAACTGTTCGTAGAAGAAAATATTGATTTTGCAATTTTTTGATCCGTACCCTAAGTTATAATTTTTTGTGTTTTAAATGGCCTAATACTCGACGTAATATAAATAAAAAATTAAGTGTCATTAGGTTTATTGGCAATGATATGTCTGAATTATATTCTGACCTTAATAGGACTTTTCCATTGTTTGTGTTTAGTACACATATAAAAATAAAACCACCAAAGAGGAGAAATTCCTAACAGCAAAATGACCATCTAAATAGGGTAACTAACGATTTTGGACACGGAAATGGAAAGCAAGAAACACTTGTGAGAAACACGCAGTGGCAAAATAGGAGAAGTGAACAAATAAAAGAATGACTTTTCAAACCTGTCCGTCAGGCAACACTTGCTGCATATCAGTTGCAAGTGTTGCCTATATTCCAGTTTGTGTGGTCTTAAAAATTATCTACTACTTCCTCGTAATGCGATTTTTCTATTCTTTTAAAGTATGTGCGTGGACCTGGCGGATTATGGTGAACTATATTCACCTGAGTGTAGCGTGTCGTCAGTAATGTATGGTTCTGGTAGTGCATTCGTCTAAGACTGTTTCTCTCCGCATGGGATTGCGCCGTTAGATTTAATCCGTGGATCCTTGAACTTTGGCATATACCAAGCCTTACGGACTAAAATTCTTCAAAAAATTTGGAATCAGGCACTTACGAGCATCATAACGATGCTTCTGTCCATTTTGCAAGGGCATATGCGTTGTGGTTTGAAGGGACTGCTTAAGTGCTCCAAGAGCTTAAAACTGTTTTCTACATTTTTAACATATTGCATATTGCGATATGTAATTATAACTTCAAAAAGTTTGACGACGGAGCGGAATTTTTCCAAAAGGAAACTAAGCGAGTTACAGGAATTTTAAATTAATATCTAACAGCTTCACATCGAAATGGAATATAATTACTACGTTAGGCTACAATTCAAAGTAATTGCTAATTTTATTAGAACGTCAAGAATGATATTTCTTAGAAATTTGTTATGCGGATCGCTCATTTTTCAAATTTTAACTTCAGAAATAATATTTTAAGTTAAAATAGCTATAAGTTAAACACTTACGAGCGCGAAACTAGAGTCGAATTTCAAATAAACTGCAACTGCCAATCCTAGGATTCACTTTATCTAAAAGCAAACTTTGTGTTATAACTTATTTTTGAAAATTGTAAGAATTAATATTTTAGGTTTTATTTATCATATTTACGTCAAAAAGGAGCATGAACGTTACCTTTACAATTATTTGGCATTTTTATTGAGTGATCATCTACATCATGTCACGAAACCATACAATATTGCCAAAAAAAAAAAAAACAATTTTGGCTCCAGAACAGCTATAACTGGTCCACTCAAAGTCCCGGCTTGGACGCAGTAGAACATCTTCGGCATGGGTTGAGACGTAGTTAACGTGCCAGACCCTCTCATGAACAAACGTCAACTGTTCACCAAGTGCCAAAAATATGGAAACTAATTCCGCCAGCTGTGTACCAGAACTTAGTAGACAACCTCCACTGTTAAAAAAAATGTCCTGCATTTTACGGAAAAGTGCTGGTAAAAATTTATCCAGAGCTCTAAGGACACGTGGATTTTCAAAAACGGACTTTCCATAAATTTGATAAAACTTTCAGAGAATTTACGGAACCTCTCTGTAAATTTGCTGGTTAGTTTTCTGCATTTCCAGTTTTAAAAAGAGGTAACGAAAAAACAAATTTTGGTAATGTCCGTAATGCTGGTGTTCCACTGTGCATAAAACAGACAATTAAATAAGGTAAATATTTTTACATCTGAACGAGATTTCAACCCGAGCCAAAAATTTGAAAAGCCTACATCTCTAACAATTAACCTACGAGCTCCTTGTAACAACTTCCAGTCGCCTAAGTATTTTTTGCCCCAGTTTATATTAAAGTTAGTGTATTTTATGTGTGGATCTGTTACGGACGCCTCACGCTCTTTTTGATATTCGAAGGAATGTCGTGGATACCGTAACTGCCACAGAAACGATAATTTGCTGGTTATAGTGGCGAAGAAAGCTTCGTGTAGATCGGCAGTGTTCGCTGTCGAAACCCAAGGCTATAGAAAATACGCAAACTTTCCGTATTTTGCATTTGCGGAATTCAGCTCCGTTTTTCGTCATTACGCATTGCGTTTCCGTATATTTAGTGTACGTTTACGTAAAAATGACCGTTATTATACGTACATTTTTAACAGTGTAGCCCGAAGGGTTCACGCTGTTGTAACAGCAAAGTTAGGTCTGGCGCCCTATTAATTAAAAAAATGACACATATGGAACGAACAGAAATAGGTGCACTTTAGGCACTTCTTAGCCTAGTTAGAATAAAAGATACTAAAACACGTTCTGAAGTTAAACCAAAAAAACAATGAAATAATTTTATATCACTACACGAAAATCATATGACACTTGCATGACAGAGATCACTTCGTATATTGTAAGAAAAATTGCTCAATAAAAATAAAGAAATAAAACTAATCTCATTATGACTTGTGTGTCTATTTAAAATTGAATGCGTTCCTTCAGGTAACTAACGTGTTTCACTTCGCCAACTCGAAATTTACAGAGCTTAGTCCAGTTTGGTGCTGCCAACGCCCCTTCCATCCTTCGTGATAATCATTTCACGTGATGGCGCGTCTGTGAGATATGACTATGGCGAATTTGAGGGACCCCATTTTATTATATGGGAAATGGGAATTTACGAGATAATAACAATGCAAATGAATGAAACACACAGCAAGAATAACAGACAACTATTTTAACTTACCAATGTAAACAACATTCATGTTCTGAAAAATTTCTTTATATTTATACATTTCTTGAGCTTTTTTATCTTTACTATTAGTCCAGAAACTTACACGAACGCCCTTCTGTGCATGCAGTCCAGACTTACACGAACACCGTTCTGTGCACGCAGTCCAAACTTTGCTGCGAATATATCTGTTGCTTATCTTTTCTCGGCATGTCGCAGTCGGGAGATTTCCAAACTATGTTTCGTTTTCTGAGCTTGGAAAATCGTCGTTCTAAGAAAAAATAAACACACGTAGAAACAATTCCTTTAAAACTGGCACCTAAAATACAATAAATGCTTAGTATTAATGTGACATCAACAAATTAGTCCGAGACAGGATAAGTAGAGTCCCAGAAATTTCGCGAATTCATTTGAGGTCAAGCCAAACTTAAAACATATACACATTTGACTTTCTTTTTAATTGGACTGCAGTTTGCAAGCATCGCGCTGGGCGTATTTGAACCAGTAAGTAACACGCAAGAAAAAGAGGGCCGAATTCCGTGCCACCTGCTCTCGGGTAAAAATGAAGCAACAGCCAATGAACAACTACCTGAGGCTCGAGTACACAAACGATTGTGGAGTCTAGCTTGACGTCAAATAAATCCGCGAAATTTCCGGGTCTCTAAGAATAAATTACTGTAAAGTCATTTGTCATCTGGCAATACAAATTCCGCGGTCATTAAATCCATTCCGAATTTTTTTATATTTTCCGTTAGGTACTGATGTTAGATCGTGTTACTGGTGTCTCAGTTAGTGTGCAACCTCCTGTTGAGTAAATTCTCAGATAGGTGCACATGAACATTCAGCGCATAGACAAAAGTTTATGTTATTTTGCATGTTAATGTCATCTAACTGTCCTACATGATGTGCTACTTTGCAATATCCAGTACATATCTTTTTTTTTTTTTACATTTTCCTTAACAATGCTTTGCATAATTAAGATAGGTTTCCAAATATTCAGAATAAACTAGAATTAGTAATAAATCAAAATTATGTTTTTAATTAAAAATGTATAACTGCAGCTGTTATCTCTCTTTCTCCCTCTTCCTCTTTAGTGTAAAATTACGGTTTTCATAACAAAAGTCTACTTTATATCAAAAATCTTTTTATTTTGGTGTTTGAATTATAGATCTCTGGTATAGAATTAAACAATATTGGCCACTCTGAACGCATTTATTTCGGCACACACACACACACTCACACACATTGCAACAAATCTTATACCAATTTATATTGTTCTTACTAAATGTATTTCACGCTTCTTCTGTTTCAAATTTTTCCTTCTGCTCATCCAAAGTTATGCGGTATGGAAAATGTTGTATAAGATACGCGAATAAGATGTGCAGCGTTTTGTTTGAACTTTCACATAAAAAAAGTAGAACAAGTTTTAAAAACAGAATGCTTGCATGAGAATTCATCATTTTGTGGGAGCAAATGTTTTGAGCTTAGAAGAAAAAAACAGATGAACACAGACGTTTTAGAGAACGGTTTTCTATTCACTTTAAATAACAAAAACGAAACCTCGGTAGTATAAATGGACAACAAATATTCGGGGCTAAAATTTACTATCCTACTAAAAAATTATTTTTGACTTAAATATGATATAACAAAAAAAAAAGTCATGTAATAGGACAGTTAACAAGAAAAATACATTTGCTGTTCCGTCGATAGCTTGGTAGCCTAATTTATCTGGAGAGACAGGTTTGTGAGAAAAAATCAATTTATACATCCCTCTTTCGTTATCCGAACATATTTTCCACAACAACCTTTGAGTAATTCAATTTAATCAAAGAAAACTTAATATTCGAGTAGTTCCATTTCCTGTCGAGAATATCGGCTCTTAAGACCTCGCTGTTAAGAGCCGCCCAAATCTCTTCACTCACTAACTATCACGAGTAATTTAACCATGCAGGCATTTGTTGAAGCTCATTATTTACTTAATATCTTTTTAAAAAGATTTATATATAAATTGTGTGTGCATATTATTTATTGCCTGTTGTCGCCTTTAGATAAAACTCATCCGTTTCGAGAAATTGGCAAAATTCATTTTCACTTACACCTAGCTCATGGGAACGTGGTTTCATCAACACAGCGCCAATCACACAGAACGAAAAAAACACAGATGTCTAGGACCCAAAAATTTGCGTTATTTTTTGGAGTGAAGCTAAAATTCACAGTACTGTACATTCTCGACCCGGCGTCGTTTCCCTGTTGGCTGCTGCCTAGATGTTAAGTCAACTCCCTTTCAGAATGAACTGCACGTGATTGGGTCACTTGATTGTGATGTGTTCATTTATTGGCGCAGAGTTACCCGAGGAGTGTGAAATAAATTATAGTCCAATGACAAACGTATTGCAAAGGAAAAAAGTTTTAAGTTTAAAATTTCCTCAAATGAAAACGCGAATTTTGCAGGTCTCTAATAATGCCCTGCTGTTATTGCTTTTGCTACTAAAAATTTGGTGTGATATTTTAATGAACATTCAGATACACTCCTTTCTGCTTTAAAAATTGTTAAAGCTATTCATTCAGGCCACTTCGATAATTGTTTGGGGAATACGAATTCGATGATACTGCAGAGAGTCGTCATCTCGATGTCATATCGGCGCCAGTTGAAACTCTAAATGGCGTGGATATCGTCAGTCATGTCGACCACACGCAGACAGCGCGATATTTGTGTGCGATAGCTGCGGCGTCGATTTGAAGACGAGTTGCTCGGGATGCGAGACGTTGCGTGGCGGCGCGCGGCATGTATTTAAGACGGGGCGGCCATTAGTGCAATTATATCGCTGGGCAGAATGACATCCCCGCTTCCTCCGAGCAGGTAGCACTGTGGCAAGTGAAGGGGCGAGACGAAGGGGGTCGGTACTGAATCACAGTTTTCTTCCGCTGAGACCCCGGACATTATTTGCATCACGTCGACCACCCTGGTTATTATTAACATGCTCCGAGTGTTTTGCATACGAGATTGCAGGAAGGGAAGAAGTTGTTTGAACAGCCCGAATACGTAATTCGGAAGAAAGTGTTTGAGCCGTGGAGGTTGAAAAGGAGGAAGGGGGGGGNCGCGGAAACCTTTAAAACAAAGAAAGAAAACGGTCGGGCCTGGAAGGTTCCTGTTGCCGTGTGTATGTGTGTGTACCGTTACCGCAACCGTGGTAATTGCAGGGGTAACCACCGCATCGGGGCCGAATTCAGTTTTGTCCATTGTGCTCTGTCATTTTTTCCTCCCTCTTTCTGTGTTCTGTCTCCCGACTCCCCTGCGCCCCCTTCTGGCTTCCTGCGCCACTGGGAAACAATGCATTATGTGTAATCCACACATCCGAGAATGCGTCGGCGGTGGCCGGGGGAGGAGGGGGAGGACGTTGTGATTACATCGCACCCGGGCCGCCGTGAATGATGAATGACTGATGGCGGTCGAAGGAGGGAAACTTTCGCCATTTCTGGAGCGTTTCCGCTTTCTCCTGAAAACAGCTGCGGTACGTGATATCGGCCGTGCTTCCGCGTAGCTATATTGGAAAAATATCGATATATCGAAATGACTATATTATATCAACGCTACATCTATATAAATTGTCGATATATTTCTNATTGGAAAAATATCGATATATCGAAATGACTATATTATATCAACGCTACATCTATATAAATTGTCGATATATTTCTACGATATTTTATCGAAATCAATAAGCTTTTTCCAGGTATCGGAAATAAATATTTAAAAAATGTTCTTTTATAAGCTCTGTTTTGAATATACATTTCTAATTTAAAAATGACCATGTTTACTTTGGCAATATGTAAATTAATGAATGAGATCTCAAATTTAGAGCTTTAGGAAAGCTCTNATTGGAAAAATATCGATATATCGAAATGACTATATTATATCAACGCTACATCTATATAAATTGTCGATATATTTCAACGATATTTTATCGAAATCAATAAGCTTTTTCCAGGTATCGGAAATAAATATTTTAAAAATGTTCTTTTATAAGCTCTGTTTTGAATATACATTTCTAATTAAAAAATGACCATGTTTACTTTGGCAATATGTAAATTAATGAATGAGATCTCAAATTTAGAGCTTTAGGAAAGCTCTNAAAAATGACCATGTTTACTTTGGCAATATGTAAATTAATGAATGAGATCTCAAATTTAGAGCTTTAGGAAAGCTCTGCTACCGTGTAAAAATACAAGTAAATTAACGTTCTCTGGGCACAAAGAACTACGTTTAAAAGTAACTATATTTCCTGCAGTGTAAAATGTTATCTCTGTACTATCGGAAGATGCAGGACATCCCAAATATATTTTGGCTGAAATAGCTAATACGGAGTAGGACTTTTTGCCCACTTTCCACGATTCAAGAGGGTCTACGTGATGTCCAACCTGAGGTTTGCTGAGGTAATGTTAAAAAACTGGGAAGTGCCATATGATCTCTGTTTGGGTGTATCAAATATAAGGTCGAAAACTCGGTTACCACCTGGCAAACATATTGTCGGATCGCAACTGCTGCGGTCTCGTCTTCAGCGCGCAAGTCCTTATTTAGGGGATCAAGAAATGAAGCAACCTGCTGTGGAATCACTAACTCGGGCGTATTTACGTCAATTTGAAACCGAGAAGAAAGGGAAATCTATATAGAGGTCTTGGAGGTTGCTGTCGTGTCACTGTCCTTTAAATTCGGACAGAAGTGGTTGTCAAGAATGCCTCTAATCACTGGATGGACAGCCGACAAAGTTACCCTACTTTCTATAGAAAAAAACATTGATTGCAGCTTTCAGAAGCTTCAACAGAGTGATAAGTTCTTCTAGCATGGACCAGTCGCGTTCACAGATCTCAAACTTGACAGCGATGGCTGCCTTTGTGTATTCTCGATCTTCCAGGACAGCGCTGATTGGACTACGATTGCTTATAAAAGTGTCGCACATCATGAANACAGCGATGGCTGCCTTTGTGTATTCTCGATCTTCCAGGACAGCGCTGATTGGACTACGATTGCTTATAAAAGTGTCGCACATCATGAATGTTGAACCCCACCGTGAAGGACAACTTTTAATAAGTCGTTCATGGTTCAGACCCGGCTAGGTTTGTTTTTTCTGCAAGGCAGAAGAAGCAACANCTTTGTGTATTCTCGATCTTCCAGGACAGCGCTGATTGGACTACGATTGCTTATAAAAGTGTCGCACATCATGAAGGTTGAATCCCACCGTGTAGGACAACTTTTAATAAGTCGTTCATGGTTCAGACCCGGCTAGGTTTGTTTTTTCTGCAAGGCAGAAGAAGCAACAACGGAATTCACAAAGCGACTGACAACGTGGCTTACTTCATCACAAATAGCACTATACTCCTGCACTCTTCTTACAGCATCCTTTATGGAAAGTTGGAGCGTGTGCGCTGAACATTTAATAGCGTGCTTGGCATCACCTAAGACACGAACCAAAACTGTAATAGAACTTGCATTATCATTAACAACAGCGTGAACTTTACCAGCTATGCTCCAGTCTTCGAGAACTGTCTGTAGGGATGATGCCAAATTCTCTGATGTGGGGCCACCTTTAGTAGGCCTGTCTCTGTGCACAAATTGAAGCTACACAGGTTCCAATTTTCATCAACTCAGTGCGCAGTCACGGACAAGTGTGAATCTTGCGCTCTTGAAGTTCATTCATCTGTCGTCAGAGACAAAGCAGATGATTTGCTTAGTACGTCTTCCACCTCAACCCCACTCTTACCGTAGGCTAGTACGAGCCGAGCTCGAATTGCCTGAGGATTCGGAACCTTAAATCCAGGTTCCAACATATCCATATATTTAAACACACCCTCACCGTTTACAATCGACAGTGGAAGGTGGCATTTCGCAATATTATACGCTAGAGTTTGTGAAATGATTTCCTGACGTGAAGACGTTAGCTGCTTTGGGGCTGACAAGCTATTCAAACGGCCCTTCTTTAATAAGGTGGTCATGCATACTGCCTCGTTGTTGAAGGTCCAGCTGCTTGAGGGCTGTCTCTGTCCCGAGATGACGATTCGTTCTCCAGACTGAAAGAAAGAGTTAGGTTGTTGTTCTCTTCTTTCCGTTTTGAACTATTGCTAAAACTACCACACATGCGAGCGTCGTATAGCGCGCATCGCGTCAGTTAACGTGAACCACCAGCTCCCTCGTGCTGTAATATGGTCCGGTTCGTCATGACACGGCATGGCAGCGGTAGGAATCAATTGTTGGAAAATATATTCATTGAACTGTCGTTCATCTCATAGTAACAGCAACGGATATTGTTCTACTACAGATAAGTACGTCTCTGTCACCAAGTATTGACTTACTGACAGGAACCTGTGCATTAGGGCGAAGGGTAGACGATCCTCTTGAGTAAAGCGCGGGTAGCGTAAATTTAGTGTTTGTCATACTAGTTCTGCCAAATATAGGTTTTCTGTAGAACGGAAATGTACAGGAAAGGGTAATATTCAGCGAGGTCAAGCCCTATTTGTATACAATTTCAAAACACAATATTGTAACCAAATCCCGGAAAAGTATTTGCATTGATATGTTATGCAGTCGAGTTATGAAATCACGCCGGATAGTGCTGTTACTCTGTGGCTATGATTTCATTCTACTCTGCTGTCTGGCCTGAGAAGATGGACATTTTATTCAGTGCCGATTTTGCTGACTAAGCTGTCGCTGGCATGTGGCACTATAGGTCATGTTTTTTTATCATACGGAGTGATGAAAAGTGGCTAGTTTCCGTGCATGTTAGGACATCGATGAACATGGGTTCCTGAGATATTATTTAGAGCTTTTCTGTTATTGCCTGTGGATTCATTTTATTGAACTTCCGATGCTGTCCGAGTGCGCTGCTTCCCTACTCTATTTAACAATTTCTATGAGAGCTCCAGGAAAACTCGTATCATCCTTTCTCTCTTGCAACTACTGATAACGCTGTTATTGTACCTCTCTCTCCCCGCCATGTATTACATGTTGCTTTTCCCATGTTGAGGAGTTTGCGTATGCACGTCGTTATTTACACATGTAACACTAAGCACCTTTCCGAGCTTAGTATGTATATCGTATATAGTATAGTTACTATACTACACTACTTCCTACTTCAATTCTCTTCTCCCCTCCTCGCCTTCTGGGGTGGCTCAGGATAACTAACACGAGCAATATTGCAAACATGAAACGGTTTGTTTAAAGCTTACCTGTCGTATGCTAGGCGTGTTGGATCACAATGTGTGCTTGAATGACAAATGTTTACTTATTGCAGACGTAGACCCACTATAAGAGAACTCATCTCCACACACTTCGCATTTGACTGTATTTCGATCCGTCTTCTCCGCGAATAAACACACCCAGCTTGGCTTTGGTACGATTTCCTCCCATTAAACTGGAAGCTAACAAAGAACGTTAACTGCTGTTGTGACGCGATCAGATAAGACAACCGACAATGATACTAATGGAGATCCTTGCACTTTTACTGCAAATTTTATAACATCTTGCAGGAAAACCAATTAGCCGGAAATATAAGAAAACGCCTTCTCACCGGGTACCCAATGCATATGGTACGAAACGCACTATGCGTAACGTGTACCCGAGTACTGGCGGTTTCGGGTACCCGTACCCGACCTAACGGGTACCCTGATATTTTCGCTATGGGTACCTACTGTAACGGGTATCCGGGTACTCAATTACCCGGGTCTCGTCATAAGCCCTATCTCACACTGCACATAGACTGTAATTCTTAGATGAGTAATGTTTAAGGCTCCTGAAAATTACGTATTCAAAGGGACGTAAAAATTGCACGCTTTCGTGGCGTGCAACCGATACCGTTAGAACTACAAAATATAAAGCATGTTTGTTTGGTTTATTTCACAGAAAAGTTGCCGTTATAGAGTTCTTCGTTTATCGTTTCAGATATACAGGGATCCACCATTTAATATCATCCTTACAGGTGTAGGTTTCGAATCTTCAACAATTACGTATGAAGTCCAACCCACGGCTGATCAGCTGGCGATACTGACAAGGCTTAGATTACCAAAGACTTCGCCCACGGCTGGACAACCAGGGCTTTAGGTCAAAACTTATCTACCAGAATCTACACCTACCGCTAAATAACGAGAACTACACCTGATAAGTCATAAGCAACTTCCCAGCCAAGTTGCAGGTATTCATTGCTACCTGTTGCTGTTGTGGTCATTAGAACTAACCGAAAATACAGGACGCTCTCTACGTTTATCATATCAAGTTCTTTGGGGCAAAAAGGTTTAGAAGAAATAAAATCCGGTAAAGAAAGTGTGTAATAAAGAAAAAAGATTGTCTTGGAAATAAAACCATCAAGGCTGCTCCAAGAAAACAAAAACCTCAGTAAAAACACAACGTGTTATCCAAATGTCCGACTCAGTGAACTCTAATGTTATATGTGAATGAGTGAAGATATTTGGACGGCTCTTAACATCGAGGTCTTGAGAGCCGATGAGGGTGAAGTGAGGTGAGTATGGAGCAGCGCCGGAATGGGGAAACGAGGGATCCCCGAGAAGACCCGTCGACCAGCGGCATCGTCCGGCAAGATTTCCACCTGCGAAAATCCGGGAGCGACCACGCCGGGAATCGAGCCCAGATTGCCTAGGTGGGAGGCTNCATCCAAATGTCCGACTCAGTGAACTCTAATGTTATATGTTAATGAGTGAAGATATTTGGACGGCTCTTAACATCGAGGTCTTGAGAGCCGATGAGGGTGAAGTGAGGTGAGTATGGAGTAGCGCCGGAATGGGGAAACGAGGGATCCCCGAGAAGACCCGTCGACCAGCGGCATCGTCCGGCAAGATTTCCACCTGCGAAAATCCGGGAGCGACCACGCCGGGAATCGAGCCCAGATTGCCTAGGTGGGAGGCTAGTAGTCTAAGCCACTACACCACCACGGTCTCCTTGTATTATATGTTAGAAGAGTGCAAAGGATGAATGGAGATAACAATATTTTAAATCTAAAGACTGTATTAATACTCAGTTCACTTGTAGGGGCAGCGAAGAATTTGGCCATGGGAATGTGATTTTGACATTAATTTTATTTACACTTTTGTTTTATTTTAATTATTTAGTTAAAGGTAAATAATTACTTTAAAAGATTGATATCGTTACAAATGATGATTCATATAATTTATTTTGAAGTGAACATTTCACAGTCAGTTAAGTAGAGGTTATAATTTTATTTTCAGATTACAATCATAAATATTATTTACTATACTACGGTACTTTAATACAAACTGTTATATTTTTTCTGAATTATATAACATATTTTTGTTCCTTTTATTGGCTCGTCTCATTTTTCCGCATCCAACTGCCATTCTCGATTTTACCGTCTTTCGTCCCTCATCTTACTCGTCTATGAGGTAAGATTGCGAAATTTCATACACATAAATAAACAACTATTTTGACATATCGTCGATGGTTAAGCAACACACTTATTACCTATATTTTTAAATAACAAGAAGGATAATTACATTAGCTGAAAATAAATGCCATCCGAAGTATGTATGTCATAAGGGACAGTTGTACGCTTTTAGCCTATGTTCAACATTATAATTTCCCTTCCCCTAGTTATGTCAGTCAGTGTTTAAGTTTATAATTAGTGCAGTTAAGGGATGGGATTTTTTCGAATGTTGCTTTCAAACGAACTATTTTCCCAACATTACTCGTTCTACAGTTATTCCACCTCGTGCTCCACCTCGTGCTCCACCTCGTGCTCCACCGCCCTATAACGTTTCCGCCTAACAAAAACCCCCTCTCCCTTCCCCTTGCCAAGTGGTTTACATCCCGCGGCCGCCATTTCATGTCATGTGGCTCGTGGACACTACTCCATGTATCGAAAGAAGGATTGATTATTTTCTTTAAGTAAAATATTCTATAGTTCGTATATTTAATGTAATGAAATATTGCTTTCTATTAATAACACACTAGATCATACGTACTGCGTTTACGTATCTATGTATTAGAGGTTATTGCGATGTTTATGCTTGCGGCCCGCGGACAAGTTCACTCAATAAGAGCTGCGGCCCTTTGCAAAAATAATAAAAAAGCTGTTGGACACCACTGCCCCAATCGATTGCGGGGTGGTCAGCCGGAAATATGGAAAATGTAGTTGAGATTGTGGAGACTTCAATGACCGTGAAAGCAGGATAAAGTTCTATTGGTACTTAATATTTTCAGATTTTCTTCGAACCACATTTATTGATAATGTATAGGATGTATTTTTATTTATTTGTTTTTGCCACGCAAAAACCTTAGAAGCAATTTTTTTTGCTGTGTTTTAAGGGCACTACACTGACGAGTAAAATGATGTAGGGTTTTACATGTTAAATTATTTTAGGCATATCTCAACTACCTTTCACAATATCGCTTTCAAACGAAAACACCTTTATGCCTTCTGAAGAGAAGAAACCATGCTACAATAGAGCAAGCAGGAGTAAATTAATAAGAGTTTTGTGTTGTGTGTTTGTTGAGTCTAAACATCTTTATTTACTCGCAATTTTCAGGGCATTAAAAACTTTACAAAAAAAAAACCCTTTTTGTAAAAATGTGGCTTGGACAAATACGGGTAAAGTATTTTTTTTTTGTTTGAAAGTCATATCGTGGTATTTGATACATAACTAAAATCGTGTAACACGTAAAAGCCAATCCTTTCATTAGGCAACCACGTTGACAGCCAACATAGATCACATGAAACTAATTAAAGCGTTCTCACGGTTTGTCTTTGGTCCAGATGACATTCCAGGAGCAGGAAGTTCTTATCACCACTCCGGCAATGTCTTTCTCGCCCATATGGAAGTTGTCGCGATGCACTGCTCCTTCCACCAGACGGCGTTATCTTACAATTTTTTTTATGAGAAGGGGGTGAGGGGATGAGCAAGAGAAATAGAGACAGGGAAGTAGGAGAGAGCGGGTGAGTTGGGAAGGGGAAGAGACCAGGAGACAAAGACAAAGACTAAATTAACTGTCGGCTCTTGGGACAAGAGGATGAAGAAAATCAGCACACAAAGTCACCCCGATAAATAAAAGGGCCGAAAAAGGGGGTGGGGGAGCAGGCACTGGCCGCTGCGTTATGTATTGCTCTATAAATCAAAACTATTGCTTCTTAGCGCGGACGGCGCGCAACAAGCCCGCAAGTGCCATTAAACACATCCCGCTTTCTGCCGCTGGTACTCGATTGCGATGCGTTACGGTATTCCGGTAGGTAACAAGTTTTATAACCTTAAAGATCCAAGAAACAGGGCGCCAGAAGTTATGATGATAAGGTATAATTGAACTTTTCAGGCATTTATCTCTCCGCAGCGCTGTCCAGGGGGTGGCTTGCTGATCCACTTAACGTTAACCCAAACTGGGATGAGCCGCAAACACCTGCTCTCTTAAGTAGGAAGTGAAATCACGAATCCTATTAAGTCAGGTCAGCATGTTAAATCGCCGGCGCATATAACACAGCAGAAGTCAACTTGTGGCATTTATAAGTAGGTATATGTGTTAATAGCAACAGTTCTGAAAGAGACACACTTTCTTCAGCAGATTTTTTTAAGTACGAGGGTTATTCGGATAGTAAGATCCGATATCTTATAAAACAGCATACTACAACAATGCCAATGCAAATGGCGTCGTTTGATGAGCAAGGCATGCCGGGAGTCGATGCGCATGGTTCACGCGACATTCGATTAGCTACGGCGATTAGGACCTTACTTTCCGAATAACCCTCGTAGTTTTAAAAACAATTACCTGTAAAAAGTGTTTATTCGAAATATGCCTTGCCAAATGTTTTGTGGCACAGTTTTACAAAATATATCGCTGTCACTTTAACCTTTTATCGACGATTGTTAAGGAATTTTTAACTTTTTAAAATGTTGCAAAGGAGTGACGTTGTCGTAATGGAGCGTTTCTAACATTCCATTAGGCGAGACTATTTTAACAGGGAATGAGAAGAGCGGAGAAAGCCATGTGATGACCGTGGAACATAAGTCATAAAACGGAAGTCATATGTGATTGCAGACAACATAACTAATTTTCACGTGAGTTGGCTCTTGAAGGATACGTGCTTCTCAGTGACTGTGTTATTAGCACACTTACCTTCTGCCGCAGTGATCAGGGTTCATTTACATGCACTCCTAGTCAGCATTCTTCGCATGTGGAAGACATGACGTACGTTGCCGAGGTTTTTCTCGGGCAACTCGCGTTTGCCCAATAACTCCACATCGTATTCTCTCGATGTATGTGTACATTCTTCAGGCTGGCAAGGAAAAAAAAATCTATCCTTCGGGTAGGACAGCTAAGCATGAGCCTAATAGTATCCATGTTGCCTTTGCGAATATATTACTACGGCAAGATCGTTCATTAATCAATAATTTAAAATTGAATATGCTGGAAGTGGTCTGGAAATTATAAGTAGTAAACATTTGTGAGGTTTGCTTACAAAATATTAAATTTGCAAGTATTTGTTAGTATAATTGCAAAAATTAATAAATTAATGAATAGCGCCATAGACTTTGAGCAAGTTATTATTTCTCCCTGAAGAATATTAGAAAATGCATTTCCTTAGTAAATTTGTCGCTTGTTTCGGTTTTGCAAACATTAAGTAGTTATAAAAACAAAGGAAAAGCGTGGCAAACTGGATGCAAAGAAATAAAGTACACAATATTGTATCAAAATTGTGCGTAAGGTATTTTTTAATTTACCAATGATTATTTGATTTATTTATTAATAACGTTACTTAGAGCGGACAAGAAATTGGGCCCAAATGTTTGAACCTTAAGTGGTCAAGTGTTGTTCCCTATGTTAATATCTACTTTTTGTTTCTGCTGTGGGTGTTCAGCTGACGAGTTGTATTTTAACATAATTAAATAAAAATGCGATGCAGAAATCTTTTGGAACTTTTGGTTAAACAAAATTGTATTCCGTCGTGATTTATTGGAATGTAGGCATTGCGGCGTTTGGCTTTTAGTCAGATCTCAGTTAGATACTGGGACATGCATGAATACAAACTTCTGTACATCATAGTGTACCAATAGAACTATAAATATGAATATCATTGGCACTGAAATAGAGAGCTAGAGTTAGTTTCTAAAATATAAATTTCATCCTGAATTTTTAACTGCTTCGTCCATTATTTCAAAGATATAGGCCTGGCAATAAAACTTCCCACGAATTTTGTTCCCGGTTGCCGATTGGAACACATAAATAAGAGATACAAATGCCTTTTAACTCTTTTAGGAAGAATTTGTACGAATTGTTCAGTCTTTACGAAATTTTAAATGTAGCATACATTGAGATGATATGTGACAATCACACTTAAAACTCATAACGAGACTTATACCAATTGTTAAGTTAGATTTAAGTGTGTGTGTGTGTGTGTGTGTGTATGTTTTCAATCATTTTAGGGGATGGTCATGGTTGAAGGGCAAACCTATACACCGAAACATTTGGAAAGAATAATAATGTAAAATATTTTATAATGGTTTTATTCTTTAGGGAAATTAATCTTGAAATAATTACACAAAATGTTTGTAGGCATAAGTAACGACATCTTTAAAGTGATTTTTTTAATTTGCTATAAATGTTTCTCATTTATTGAGATCGTACCGTGTATTTCTAAGAGAATGTATTTTATATACTATACAAATAAGTGCTGGAGAGATGAACTTATTTGCTATAATATCATGTCAGTTCATTCTGTTACACTTGGCATAAATGCTACTGTTTCTTTAAGCGTGATGAAGAGTGGAGTCATTGATAAGAAACTGTAAAAAAATTGCTTAATCTCACAGCAGTCCAGCAGTCTTAATTGGTAATTTACTAATATTTCAACATTTATTTCAATCGTAGTGAACACACTAAATATAACATCTTTTTCACTGCATTTTGGCTAAAACTAAATAACTTTGATGAACTAATGTGAAACAAAATAAATGTTCGTCGGTAACAAACATTACGTTCTTACATTTTCTAAATACAGTTAGTTTATTACTAATTTTCAGGTCGACACAGGCATACTTTAGTTTGCGTGTTAGTGAAATGTAGTAAGAAAAATATTTACTCATATTGAATTAATATTTCAGTTTTTTTCCTCAATTATATTATGTTTCCAAGGGAAAAAAAAAGAACAAAGCTTCTATTTATTATTTGCAAGCGTTTGAATTATATTTATTTGACGAATATTAACTTATTTTACCTTTACAATACCCAAAAAAATATTACAGATTTACGTGAAGATAAACTATTGTCATATTCGTGCCGAACGCGCACATATGAGTTAAGGAAAAACTTTAACAATCGAGGCACTTTTTTCGTTTCGACTAGTTCGTGTATGGTTGTGCTGTAATTGATTCACAAAAACACAGAATTACTCTTTGTCACTTGCAGCCAGCACTATTGTGCGTACTCCAGCCAGGTTTTACGAAACACTTTATGCAGTAACAGATAAGGGATTTTTTCGTATGATAGTATCAATAGCGTTGCCTTAACGGTGAAGCAGCTACAGACACTTGCAGCTAGAGTCACCTTCCGTTACTGCTGATGAGCACTGAAATCACTGATACTTCATGAGTGTTCGTCAGCAGTAAGGGAACAGTTATCATTAACGAGCATGGTCAGTGAATAGATAGTTTTGGAACCCTTGGCAGTAAATTATATTTAAGTGGGGAAAGGGGATTTAAGTGTGAACAACTTTTTAAAATTAAAAGCTAACTTACACATAAAATTAGTTTGAATCCCCCAGAATCGTCAGATAATATACTTTCATTAAAGTATTAATTCAATTGTAAGGCTATTCCTTTGCCATTTTACAGAATTACTGTAAGGACCATTTTAAATATGATACCACTACAGTCGCCTGAAGGTTGGTAAATATGTTTAATGGACAAATATGTTGAATCGCGCATCAGTGACTCACTTTATTGGCACTACACATTCTCCTGAGCCCCAGTGATTACAGTGTTTTCAGTAATTTTATCTAGCCTCGCACAGGGCGCTACCCAGCTGATCGTCAAAGCGACTGCCAGAGACCTTCAGTACTCGTCAGCAGTACCGGAACCATAGCTGACGTAATGTTAATTCTACTCAGGTTAGGAACAAAACGAGTTTTCTTGTGAGAGAGTTTGGCCTAGAGATAATTTCCTCCGCTAGGTGCGCAGTGTTCCAAAGAGGTCGCCTGTTATTAAAATTTTAAGCTACGTGAATAATAAAAGTTAATTACTTTAACTTAGTTACGTAGTTATTTTATATTTGATTTATAATAATTGAAAATATTTTGTCTTATTTTTTAAAGTATAAAATAGAGAAAATATAGTAGGTACACATGCTACAATAGCGCTTACCTAGTGGCGAAAAATTTGAGTTGCCAAACTAAAAGCTTCCCAACCTGAGCAGCTGACGTTGGTGATATTCCTGGCCGGTGAGTTGAAAGTGCAACGGAAGGCGGCCTGTTACGTCGAGGCGGCGCATGCGCGGGGCGGTAATGGAGCGTGTCGCCAATCACGCCGCACGCAGCTGCGGGTGACACGGCGCTGCGGTAATTAAACCACGATTAATGACACGGCGCCCGTCGTCCGCCAAGGGGGTCGCCGCCAGTCGGGCGACAGAAAAAAAACTCTTATCCCCGTCCTTGGTACAGCAGGGGCGAGAGACTTACCAGCGACGGTGAATTAATGGCTCGCCAATACCTGGCAGGAACGTGGCAGTGGTATGCGCAGATCCGGAATTCAACTCTCTCGGCACTGGGCGAAATTATGTTCTGTGATCATTACTTCCAAAAGGCTCGGTGAGAATCGTTTTTTTAAACCAAACCTTTGAAAAATCACCTCACTGACGTGTTTGGTTGTTTCCTACATATGTCACGCATCGCAAGCGATCTACACTTGTGTTAATATAAACGTTCCTTTTTTTTTTTTTGTTAAATAAACAGTTCACTTAAATTTTAGTTATAAATTGCAATATTTCATTTATAACTAACGAGAATATAATCACCGAGAAAATAGGTGTGTTTGTAATGCCTAGTAAAACATAGTGAGTGTAAGAGTGAGTGAAGAGATTTGGGCGGCTCTTAACATCGAGGTCTTGAGAGCCGATGAGGGTGAAGTGATGTGAGTATGGAACAGCGTTGAAATGCAAGGGTGGGGGAAACGGGAGATCCCCGAGAAACCCCGTCGACCAGTGGCATCGTCTGGCATAGTAAGAAATAATTATAAAATAATTATATTACAAACTATTGTTAAATTGAGTGTTCACAAATGCGGTGCGTTGTCCATTTGGTGCAATTCTCTAGGCACTTGGTTAAGCTTTTTTTTTGCACGAGGCGGAGGAATATCCCGAAAGTAGAACTTTAGCAGGGTTTCATAAAAGTAGTGATCGTGGCTGGACTGTACACGTGGTCGTGGAGAGGTAAACATTTCGATTGGCTGTCGCACAGTGCCCACGTCACGTCTTCATCTCTCCTGCCCACTCAGAACTCGCCAGCTGTACGGACGAATGTCCGTTAGTGGCCCGCTGTGTTGGAAAGACACGCCCAGCTTCGCGTGCACCTATGTCACTTGCCGTGCTTGTGGCCGGTGTACGAAAGTTTACCAATCCTCAGTAACATATTTTATATATGAGTGAAGGATAAATATTGTGAAGGATAAATATTTTATTTCATTATCTTTGCTTATACCAAACTTAAGAATTTACAATGAGCTATCGCTAATAGATCGTTAGTCGTATGGCATACGGGCGTCGTGTTGAAAGTATTAATGTTTCTTTTTGCCAACAGCTTCCTTTCCCTTTCACTATATTTTACGTTTTTAGGTCTTGCAAACAAGACAATTTTTTATACGTGATGTACTTGAGAGTGCTGGTTACAAAAAATATCAATTATTTTGTATATGTACAAAATTGCTCTGATTCCTCGCAAAAAAAAAAACACTTTGACGCCATATTTTTTACACAATTGGTTTACACAGTGGTAGTGTTCTCGGCACGTAAAATTAATAAAAGCTAACTCACTTAACGAAATGTGATAATTCACACCGAAATAAGACACCGCTAGTTACTTCAAGGAATCTTTATAACCACGGTATGAAATAAACTGCAGTTTTTTTTAAAATTGCTTACAATAAATACATTTTTCCCTATGCGTATTTTATATTTGTAGCAGTTCATGATTTTTTGTAAAATATTTGTTGCTAAGCATACCTTAAAATGAATTAACACATGACATTTCACTCGCCCTTGTAAAAATTTCTGTAAATGATTTCGTTTGCTTTATTTGTACTTCCCAAAGAGACTACAATTGTAATTTTGACATACCGAAATGCAAAAGCCTATTTTTAATTAGAGAAAAGAACACTTTAATTGAACTATGTTTTGAACAAGTATAAAGTAATTGATTTTTGGTGACACGTATTAGTAAGTCGATACAATACTTGTTTCGTTGCCAGTCAACGAGCTGTAGGGTCTTTTCACGGTTATTTCACACTTTTCCAAAGCCCTGGTTTAGTTCTACTTCCAGGATATTCCTCCGCCTTTTGCAAAAAAAAAGTTTAGAAAATTACATCAGAGAAACAACGCATGGCATTCGTGCGTACTCAGTGTAATAATATTTTGCATAAGAACTATTTATTACTAGGCATTACCAACACCCCTATTTTCTCACTGTTGTTATTCATATTAATTATAAATTGAATATTGTTAAATATGGTTTTTATAGATAAAATATAAATACAATTTTAATTTAACCAAAAATAAGCAATTTTTCTGTTAACACAAGTATTGCCCTTTTCATGTGAGTGGGGTACTCTTTGACAGTTCTAGAAACGTAGCGCTGCCGCAATGAACCTTTCCACGACAGCTGTTTTGCCAGTGCAGGAAAAGACGTTTGCAAATAAAATGCACACGTGCATTTTAATCTTTCCTCGTGTTTCCTGTCATGGCAGGCACTGAAAGACTGACGTTTGCTAACTTCCGTCCAGTAATCAATGTAGGATATTATAGCTAGGTTGGCATTCCAAACCGGTTTTGTTTTTGTAATTGTCAAGTTAAGTTTGTTGGGGTTCTGTTTATTTCGAGGGGCAAAAAGGAAAGGAAAAAGGGGGAGAGCTGAGTTTTTAATGTCTTTCGTGAGACGGCATTGTTTTGAGGTTCTTACTAATGTGTGGCATTTTGAGTTGCATATTGTTTAAATAGAGTAATGGAAAATTTTGCTCGTATGGAAATAACATTCAAATTATTATAAATTCAAAAGTTTGAACTTCAATAAAAAAAACGCTATGCATGCGTTGCTGTTCGTATTCGTACAGATTCGTACAGATTCGTACACACACACTTTGACCGAAGTTAACCTTACACTTCCCGAATGTACCATATAGGCAAATATACAAATATTATTTACACACTACAAAAGTGTTGGAATTGCGACTTTTTCAGGCCACGTGCATTTCAATAATTATGGTATCAATTTACAAATACATTATTTACAAAACACGCAAACTTAATGTTTGTAAAATTTGCTTGCTCTTGAACGCGTGCTTTTTCTATGGAATTTCTTGCCAGTTTTACTTCACTAAAATCACGTTTGTTCGTCATTAGCATTAAATAATTTATTTGTGGAATCATTCAGTAAAATCAATACTGCGCACGTTTCCTGAAACCAATAAACAAACTTATAAACGTAAATTATATTCATGTCGCTTCATAACGGACGGCGGTTAAGGAAAATGGCGGAAGGAGCGGTTTTACTAAGCGATAAACACGTGCCGATTGATATCACATTTCACTGAAGAAAACACGCTACAGCGGTACCTACAACCAACTATGTTTAAAGAGAGCAAATAAACCAAATAATTAATTACCGGTAAAAAATTCCAACAACACAAANCACAACCACAACGGCGTTAACCGGCCTGGTAAACGGAAACATGCTAGCCATTGCTGATAACGTTTACTGTTCGTTCGTATTAACGTATTACAAGCGTTTTACACACGTGTTGACATAAAAGTGCCTCAATTAAAGTTCAGTTAAACTTTTAATTTTATTATATCTATACACAGTAATATTTAACTTACGTTTAGTACAAATAATAACAGGGAGAATATAGGTGTGTTGGTAAAGCCTAGTAAGAAATAGTTATAATGCAAAATAATATTACATTGCGTGCGCACGAATCCGGTGCGTTGTACCTTTAGTGTAATTTTCTTGACATGGTTAAGCTTCGTTTGCACGAATGAGGCTGAGGAATATCCTGGAAGTATAACTTTATCAGGTCTTCAGAAAAGTTGGCATTAACCGTGAATTCACTTTGCTACGAACGCACTGGAACCCAGTTTGCGCACCAGATGAGCGGGCTCCTGAACTACTGTACTCCACGAGTTTCATGTTCAACGCAAGAAGTTAACGACTCGCTCCCGGCGTAGATCTTCTGCTGCACTTCGTATTACCCTGCAGATCATCGCGGTGAGCACCGGCCGAGAGACTGCACTGTATTTAATCACATCGTGAACGTAATCGTTTGAAATATGTTGCCCTACAAACGAGTGGGTAGTTACATGGTGAACACAATGTCCTCAAGGTTTTCAAAATACCCTCTCTTCGTTCCAGAGGCTGGGAAAAAGGTAGGGAAAAAAAGAAAACTAAAAAGGGATGCACTAATGAGACGTCTGCGGTATTTATTCCCGTACAAGCAGTAACGAAGCAGAATACGCGCCAATAAAACAAGGGACCCATCAGGAGGTTAGGCATCTCCTTTTAACTCGGTGGCCGTCCATTCGTCCTCCGGTTCATTAATTTCTTGCGCGAGGAGTTTCCTCGTCCGCAGCACAATCACGTGATTTATCGGCCGGAGGCGCGACGTCTGCTATGCGCCCGTCCTAAATGAGCACTGCCCTTAGTCAGGGCTGCCACTACTGTCGCCGACGACGCCCCGAGGCCACTGCGTGCTTGAACGTCCGAAGGAGGGGTGGTTGTCGGCTCCGTAAGTCCGTTGCCGCTCGCCGTCAAGGACGACTCGCTGTCCTTGGAAAGGCTGCAGTTTATAGTTGCTCGAGTACAAATGAGTAATTTTTAAAGCCTTACTTAATTTTTTTCTGTGCCTACTCTACCTCATAATGTAGAGGATAGTGCGATCGGCAAACTATCAAAAAATGGGACTGGTTGTAGTGTGCAGTGTGAAATATTATACCTGAACCATTCACGCTATAGCGGAATAACTAATATTTGTGTACAACGTTGTTAATGACAGTCGGGAAGAGATCTGCAGCTTACAATTAAATAATACAATTTTGCCTTTAAAGTCAAAGCCTATAAGATTTCGTTGAATTTTTGTTGATCGAAGCGAAAATAATGTTACATTAATACACAAACTGTTTGCTTGCGGAATATGTGTATATACAGCCAGCATAGAAAGTTTCATTGGAATTAATTACATGATTTCAACGAATTAACATATAGAACTAAAATAGCTATTTGGCTGCCATTTTATAAATAAGTCTGTGAGATAACTAAAACATATAAGTTAACATAACCTACAGCAGTACTACTTGTCTGCCTTATTTCGTAGGAATTGGTCTATTGTTTCTCGAAATACGGCATAACATTTTTATTTATTCGTGTGACGCTATCTTACAAATGGAGGACAAAAGAGGCTCCGTGTAGACATATTTGATGTTTGTTATAAATACTCCCAGCATACAAATTTAAGTTGGAATTGATTAAATGGTTTCGAAGATATAGTATACTATGCTAAATTAGCTAGATGGCCACCCTTTTGAAAGTAAGGGCCTGATATACTATAAACATATTGACGTATGACGCATTAGGAGTATTAGAGTGGCGCTGTCCCACAACCACCCCCTCTCCCCGCCGTCATAACAGGGGTAGGGACTTAGAGAGGCACGTGGCAGTCGTCGTCCCCACAGGGGAAGGTCAAGCAGAGGCCAACACGCGCTGCCAAGCCGGACACATGTTGCTGATGCATAGCCCTGCCACCCCTACCCACCTTCACCCCCTACGCATCTAGCAAGCCCGTGAGATTTGTTGAGCGCCGAGATATCACAAAATAATCACGTGTATTTCGCCGGAAATCAGAAAATACGCATCGAGAAACAGCTGACAAGCTGGAAACACCCCCTTCCCCCCTTAGCTAACCACGGGACTATGTGGACACGCACCGTGGAGAAAAAGCTGACAGAGTAAGCTAGGGACCAGGTGCCACCTTTCCCCCGCCCCCCAACCTTCAGGAACCAGGGCACGTTTTGTGAAAGGCCTTGTTCTGTGTTCGTCCCACCACCCCCTCCCCAACAAGGCGACAAATGCCGACAATTAGGGAAGGAAGCTAAAGAGCATATAAGCCTCCTTGCAAAGAAGGTGGGAATCAGTTCATTATCACCACGCCGAGGGAAGAGTTGCGTCAAGGAATCGCGAGAGGACGTGAGCACGAGCCCGAACAGCAGTCCAGTGAGACGACACCAAATGCGGGCCTTTTTCCAAGGCCTACCACTCCACCGGAGCTCATCCCCAGATGACAGCATACAACAGCAGAGTAGTTAAGTATCAAGTCGTCGTCCAGAGAAGCCCCCCTCCTCTACGAGTAGCCAAATTAGAGTACCACACCTCGGAAGTGTTACTGTATGTCGTTTTTGTTCTAACTCGAGACAATATAATTATCCAGTTAAGTGAAACGTCAAAAGACTACGTTATTGAAAAACCTTTAACCTTCTAGGCACCTTATAGTCTATGCCTGGAGGAATTAACTACGACTCTATAAACCACCAATATTCCACAGGTGGGGAATAGCGTCAATATTTATACATATCAACTGCTGCAGTACTACTCACTTGCAAAATTTGGTAGGAATCTTTCAATTGTTTCTGGAGATATTACACAATAACTTAATTAATTCATGTAACGCTATGGTACAAAATGGAGTACAAAAGAGGTTGTTGTCAGGTTTATATGATGTTTGAAATAGGTACTCTCAGCATACAAGATTTGGTTGAAATTAGTCAAACGGTGTGATATTTATAGCAAATAAACCTAAAATATTTTTATGGCCGCTGTTATAAAAATAAGTATCAAATAAAGTTAAATTACTTATATTTACCTGGTATATTATAGTATTACTTACGTGCTAAATTTGGCGAAAATTGGGTAACCAGTTTTCGAGATATAATGTAAAAGCTTTATTATTTCATGTGGCGCTATCTTCCGAAATGGGGGCCAAACAAATATATTCACATCTGACTTCAATGCTTACACCTTGCGCTGTCAGCATACAATATTTGGTTTAAATAGGTTCAATGATTTCCACGATATGACACATCAACCGAAATTTTAAAATGTCCGCCATCATGAAAGTAAGAGCCCAGCTTTGTCGAATACTATAGAAGTCAGATGTCCCTTGTTAAGCCTATATCATTACCAAGATTGGAGAAATTCGGTCCACGCGTTCAAAAATTGAAAAAAAAAAAAAAAAAAAAAAAAAAAAAGAGGGGGCACATGCGCGCGCGCGTACACGCACACAGGAAAGTGATCTCANCGCACAGACAGGAAAGTTACATAAAAAGCCTTTATTTCCTTCAGAAAGTAGACTGAAAATGTATCTGAAGAAAAAATAGTCTCACATAATATCTACAAGTTGAACATTATGTAATATAAATATAAAATAACCAATTTTTTTTGGGGCCAACGCCCGTATTTTCCAAATACTCGATCGTCTGCCACTTCTCGGTGGGCAGCGGACTTCACCAACTTGGCTGGCAATTGTTGACCTTGAGAAGGCTCGGGCCTTCCTGAAAAAGGCGACGCCCATTTAACATCCATTACAGCGAGCACCGGGATCTTCTCAAGTTATAACCTGGCCAGGGCGTGGGACTGACCTCCCTACCTCAGCAGACTTAGGAGGTGCAATCCGCACAGCAACTAAATAGAGAGGCGATACTGCCATGTAATCCGTAGAGCTGTTTGAAGCTACAAATTGTCAACACGCCACGCTTTTTTTGCCGGCACAAAATATTGGACCAAACACATGAGTGTGATGAAAAGTCAGGAACTCAGGTAATGGCTACCCTGTGAACCGAATGTATACGAAAGAGTATGGATCTTGGGAACTCATTTTCATCAACTTTAACTTCATCTTGATGACTTTGTTTTTAGTATGTAGGGTTTGACTTGTTAGACTTTTCTCAATTAGGCACTGAAGTCTGGCGATGCCTTATTTTTCTGACGCTTATGTATTTTTCACGTCATTCTCACCACCCAGTTAGAAAATCAACGATCTCGGTAAACATGAGAGCACGCATGGCATAAAGCAGCAGAGGTCGAATAACCGAGGAGAAACTGTTCAACGGTAGCGCGAAGCCTTGAAACGTAGTTGTAAAATTTGCTGTATATTACAAGTGAAATTATTATTCTGAACACCTAACCGTAATAAATTATGCAAAAGAATTTTGGCTGTTCCTAATTAAAAATTGTTTAAGTGTTAACAAATTTTCATTTTCGTTTTGGTTTTGGCAGCACAAATGCGACGTGAGAAAATAGTGACTTGACAGGCACTATAGTGTCGTCGACACCCCCGCCCCCCCACGGTACAGTCGCTTGCACGCCACCCAACGACGCCAGAGGTTCTAGGTTCGAATCCTAGGTAAGACATATTTGCACCATTTTTTGTAATAGGGTAGCTTAACTTCAGATCACCCCGTAATATGATAAATATAAGTGGAAGGTAAATAATAGCAGCTTACATGTTTAAAAAAAAAAGTAGAAAACGAGAGAGATAGGGAGGATATTCGTGTGAATTTTGTAATAAAATTCCGCTAGACTTTTTTCCACGCAAATAAAATACTCATGAAAGTTAGTTAAATTTTTAATTTTATGCCACTTTTTCTTGTTTTTGTTACAGGCACAGTTAACGTAAATTTTATTTCTTTTACCAAACTTCATTAACCAAAATTTGACACTTAAGGTTTAATTTTTGTAAGATTGGTCTATCAATAATCCACTTTAACGAACTTTTTTATCACGTATATTAACAACAGAAAATTAGTTTGATTTTGTTTTTAATTTAAATGATATCATTATGCCCGTCATGTTTTACTTTTCGCTTGCAGCTTAATGGAAAATCTTGTACAACAATGCAGACTTTGCAGTAAATTTACCTGTACAAAAGCGATAGCAGAATTGTTTTCAGGGTAGTCTTTAAATTTGAATTGGAAAAATAAACCTATTCAACAAAAAACCGCATTACTTATGACAATGAAAGTTTGCGGACTATTTTCATTGACAAATTTTTCCAGGTTTACACTGATTCCTGATTTTTACCGTGAATATAGCTGCTCCAGGTGATTATTTGTTACGAAGTAAACGAAATTTACACTGACTAAAATGACGTTGTTTCATGTCATCAAATATCATTTAGATGGTAACAGACATTACGTATAACAACCATAGAAAATGTCTACACAAAATCTCTTTTGTCCGCCATTTTGTAAAATAGTATCACATGGAATATTAAAATTACGAGATATGTCCGAAAAAAAAAACAATTTATACCAAATTTGGCGAATAAATAGCTCTATGGCAGTCCATGTGAATTGATAAACTTTGAGAGGTTCAGACACACGTGTTTTCAAACCGGCCGCCAATCAGCCGATTTCTTTCACATTTGGTTAAGAAGTTTTACTGTGGTACGCCATATTAATGTATTGGTTTGAAGCGTGTAAGTCTTTTGTTTTCGGAATAGCACCTATACAAACTTTTTAGCTGAGTGTACTACGTCTACAAAACTTTGGAACGGATTTTTAATACTTAATTATGTATATTGAATACATGACAATCATCGAATGTGCTGATTCATAAACCCTTTTCGCCCTCATTTATCAAGATCGTAACATAAACAATGGAGGATTTGTGCCATATCTCGAAGATCAATAAACCGATTCATACCAAAATTTTACGCAAGTATTTCTACATTAAGGTATATAATTTAAATTGTATTATGTGGGGCAGGCATGTTTAAATGGGGTTCATATAAATAACTTAGATTCATTTGTTATATATCTGAAACGTTACAACAAAATTCAACCAAATTTTGTATACAAGCAGTATTAATTAGCGTTATTTATGCACGCAGAGATCCTCTTTTGCAGGATTTTTGCAAAGTAGTGCGAGGTGAGTAAAATGAAGATTTTGTCATATTTCTGGAATGATTCAACTAATTCCCACTCAATTTTTCACACATACATATGGCAATGTAAAGTTACATAATATAAATGGGGTCAGAAACTAATTTTAAAAATGGCGGCCATATATATATATATATATATATACATATATATATATATATATATACATATTTATTTATTTGGCTTACAACAATTTAACCGAATTCAACCGAACTTTTAATGCTGACAGTATCTATTAGACGCATAATGTAAAGCATATTTTTGTAGGCAGTGCTGCAAGATAGCACCGATTAAGAAATTAGGGTTTTTATGCCTTATCTCAGGTACCAAAAAACCGATTTCCACCAAAATTTCACACAAGTGTTGTGACGGTACGCCATGTAAACTTTTGTGTTTTTAGTGGCCTAGGAACTTATTTTCAAAAGGATGGTCGTGTAAATATTTCAGATTAGTGAACCATATCATTTAAAACCTTAGTCTTATTACATATGAAGTTCATGCTCCGAATCCTACCTCAGTGAAGCAGTTGATTGCAAGGTAGCTTAATTAAACGAGTTTTTCTGAATTCGAATACCGGGTAAGTCTGTGTTTTTTAATTGTCTTTGTATTGTTTCACATGTTTCTGGTTTCATCTCTAATGATATTGCTTTCAATGAGACGTCAACGCCTACCTAACATCTATGTGTTTAAGAACTTAACTAAAATTTATTTGCAATCATTTAGAGGAAAGTAGGCTTATTAGTTATAAGTAACTTATTGTTTTTGATAGCAAGGTTTTGCGAAATGTCATGCAAAAAACCAAATTTTTTCTGTTTTTGTAATGTATAAATAAAATAAACCCAATAATGTGGAGAAAATTTGACAATGGCAATTGGAAGGTCTGGTCTTAATTCATTTGCAGGTATTATTAGCAAAAGTTATTTAACAAAAAATTATGGGCAGCCACAAACCAAAAATATGCAACAACTTTCATAATTTCGGAATTTTTATTTAAATAGCAAAGACATTTCCTTGTACGATTTTGTAGACGTCTTAAAGCATCTCTTGGTATCTTCTTTCAGTGTGAATTATCTCATTTTTGTACGTAAGTTATTTTTCTTTATTTGTTCATTTTTAAAACCATAAAATGTGTGCTCAAAATTTGTTATGCTAGGAAGGAGTAATTACTGATAATGTCTAAAATTGGAATAGTATGTAGTATAAATATAAAATAAAATTATTTTTTCGTGGCTAACACTGTTAATGTACTGTACTAGTTTTCCTAGGGCAGACCCAGAAACAGTGTTGCCAGCCACTTAGGCAGGGATGACTATTTGGAGAGCAGTTTGCAGCCACTTTCTAAACACTATTTAACATCTCTAATAAGGCCCTCGGATCTATCATTGCAGTGTGGAATGCCCTAACTTGGGCTAGAAAATTGACGAATAATTAATTTGCGACCGGCTTTTAGAGTTTTAAATTATTTAACAACCTGTACAAAAAAATACGTCGTATTTAACCTTTATTCCAGAACATGAAAATTACACTATAAACTTATATAAGAAATTACTCTTACATAGAAATATGTGATAGTTAAAAAATAATGTGTGACCGTACACACTGCTTAATTTGTTTGGTCACTGCAAAAGTTTTTTATTCAATAAAAGAAGTGATTCTAGGTTAAATTTAAAAACTTTTTTCCCCTGTGTGTTTTTTACACGAATTTTATTTCAAAGAGATATGATTTCGTACCCACTATATCATGAAAAAATGAAGGGAGTGTGAGATAGATAGTGATGGATAAAAGAGAGAGAAGAAAATAATTTGTTTAAAACGCTCCCTCCCTTGATAACATTTCAATATTCTATGTCGTTGATGTTATACAAAATTTGTTTTTCTAAGAACGCGAGCAAATAATTCTGTTAATAAAATTACTCCTACTTGCTAAGCTCTAAAAATATAAGATTACGGAGTCATACACGATAACAACAACATTTGGTGTCTGTTAAGTGGATTAATTATTTATTCAGAGATATATTTCAGTATATCTTTCTAGAATCGCTGTTTATGCTTCACCTTTTCATCTCACATATTTNTATTTATTCAGAGATATATTTCAGTATATCTTTCTAGAATCGCTGTTTATGCTTCACCTTTTCATCTCACATATTTACAAAGTAAATCCGGGCTTAAAGCAATTTAAAAAAAGTATGATTTTAATTTTAAGCCGTGCAGAAACGGCTGCGGCAATTTCAGTACATTTCACTTCAAGAACAGGGTATCGCCTATGTTAAGAAAACACACATTTAATGGTTTTAATAATCCTGTACTATCGACAGTATAGTGTTAAATTTCACTTAACCAGCTGCAAATTAATAAATAGTGGAAAGCGAAATAAATAAATAATTTACTGAAAATATGTCTGACGTTACGATTAGTGAGATATGAAACTTCATTTTAAAAAGTGGGCAAAATTTAACTTTTTTTATATTAAAATAATGCTCATGTGTATTACACGGACAACGGCGTGCTAGCGAAATACACGTTGTGAAACAAGAACGCTTACACATGTAGTCAAAAACATTCGTTAGTCAAGCCGAAAACAAAATTGTTTTGAGCTGTGATCGTCAGCTACGCGAGACTGTAGTAAATGCCAGGCAGACGCGGACACCATAAATTAAGCTAGGGGAAGGCACGTTATTAAGGCTCGACCTCACCGCAGTGGCACTGTCATGATTGCCTGTGTGGGAGGAACGGGGGACCCGTGGCGGTGTCTAGCGGCAGTCATTAGGAACCACGTCGGTTATACGTTGGGTTGCGGGGGTTGAAGGAGGGGGCGAAGGAAACAGGGGGAGAAAACAATCGGTGGTCGCCAAAAACCTTTACATTCATAATGAGTGGGGCAGCGGAAGGCATAAAAATATGAAGAATGGGTCGGGGCTGGTCACTGGCGCTTCGAGGAACTCTATCGTCGTTGGCTTTCAACAAAGCCGGCCCCGAGTAACGCGTTCATGAATTATTTAACATAACTCCCTCAACTCTTCCTTTCCAGAAAAATATCGAGTCTCTGTGTTGTTGGGCTGCCTCAAGGATTGATGGCTCGGGAACAGGCCTGGGGTTAAATATGTTTTCTCAAGGGGCGAGGTATGAAACAATAAAATTTAAATTAGAAGTGTTAATGGAATGACCTTGGCTTTCCTTCACAACTACAACATTCGGAAATAAATACCACAGTTGCCAGCTCGTTAGCAGGTGGTTACGTGTACGAAACTCCGACTACGTGTAAGCTTACGCAAAGTTGTGCCATTTAATTCCTTTGATATTTAAGTAAACATATGTTTAATAACAATGCCTGAAAAAATGGTGAAAAACATAAGAAAATAGTTATTACAAAAAGGGTCGTAAGTACATCAAGAAACCGACTCATAAAACTGTTTATAATAGTAGCAAAGAAGCACTGATTAAAAATAAATTTATAAACTTTATAACAACTTGACGGGGTAAATTTTGTATACCTATACAGGAGAATAAATACACGGAGAAAATATTCCATTCCATTTAATTTGGGACTATTTCTCTTATGAGTCTATAAATTGTACATGAAATGTAAGTACAACCTACAAAGCAGAACGATTTTTGAGATATGAGAATACAAATTATTTTACCGAAACTACAAAAATTGTAAAATAATTAGAACACTTATCTCCATTTCATGATTATTTCATACCGTCCATCTCCCGATTATACCGATTATACCACAAATAAACCAACAACGTATCTTAGTCCTTTAAAACTATCATAATTTCACACATTTGTAAATATTATTGTATAATGCTACAATACAGAACGTCGTGCTTTAGGCAATCACCTTTTATCTCTTTAAGAGTAAAGTTCTGTATTCAATTGCTCATAAGGCATTGAAAGTATACAATTACGAAAGTTTTTAAGGAATGATATATATATATATATATATATATATATGTGTGTATGTATATAAGTAGTATGTCAATAGTCTGATAAGTATCTTTGGTTAAATCTGTTTGCTTGAAGTACGCTTGTCAATACTGAAATCTAAAAATGACATTAAAGGATAATGAAAATAATTTTTCCTAAAAGTATGCGTTTTTGTTTGTGTCTAAGTAGAGAACCTTCACTAAATAAAACAAATTGCATATATTTGCTATGTGTTCAATTACGTGCTTACCTTTTGTGCAGTAAGATAAAAACCTTGTCTAAATAAATTTATTATTTACATAAAAACATAGGAGTTTAAATATAGGAAATAAGAAACGGTACTTCGTAGGACTCCATCGCACTCTAACACGATTCCTAAAAAAAAAATTAAAATGTTATAAAAAAAAAATGTGTTTCAAAATTGGTGCGTATCAGAATGAAAGAAGGAATTTTTACGAAATTCTTCATGGTCATCACTATAGGTGTCGTGTAAGAACATCATCGATGAGTAGAGCTGTAGGAGGCGATATTTATTTCGTGTCGTGTAAGCAAGGCCGTCAGCAAATAAAATTTAAGGAGAAAAGAGGAATAAGAAGTGTTGAGTGAAGATATTTGGGCTCCTCTTAACAGCGAGGTGTTGAGAGCCGATGAGGGTGATTGAGGTGAGCATGGAGCAGCGCCGGAATAAAAGGGTGGGGGAAACGGGAGATCCCCGGGAAAATCCGCTGACTAGCGGCATCGTCCGGCACGATTCCCACATGCGATAATCTGGGAGTGGCCCAGCCGGAGATTGAACCCTGTTCGTCTTGGAGGAATGCGAGTAGACTAACCACTCAGCCACCGAGGCCCCAAGAAGTAGTGTATTGTATGTATTTGAATATCTAATTTCTAAAATAAAACTTAGGTCCTACGCTTTTAGTTTATTTTACTCTTTAAATAAACGTATGAGATGTATGTANTAATTTCTAAAATAAAACTTAGGTCCTACGCTTTTAGTTTATTTTACTCTTTAAATAAACGTATGAGATGTATGTCATAATTAATTGTGTTCTAATTTTGTGTTGTGTTGTATTATTGAAAAATCCTGTTTATAAGTACCTGCTGGCAAAATNATAATTAATTGTGTTCTAATTTTGTGTTGTGTTGTATTATTGAAAAATCCTGTTCATAAGTACCTGCTGGCAAAATAAGGATGCCAATAAAATGAAGACATGTTATTTGATAATAAATCACTACTTCACTATAATCAAGTTAATTTCTATTTGTGTGTGATTAGTTGAAAAAAAGACGACTAGGGCCTACATTCGCTATGAAACACACATTTTTGTAAAATGTCAATGCAGACTTCTGTTAAGTACGCTAAATTGATAGCGAACCGAACTTGAGCCGAATGGCATGTCTGCACAAGCGTGATAAATAATTTTGGACGTGCCCGTATATGGATGCGCAAATGACGTCACGGTGTTAGTAGCGAGGGGAATGTAAATTAGCATGTGACCTTTAGAGGTCCACAGTGAGTCTAACGCTACCACGGAGAGGTTGGACGCTTGAAAATTCGCTAGAGTGGAGGTCGAATTGAGGTGAGAATAGTCTATTCACCATTACTTCCAAATCCTCTGAAAATTCTACTTCCAGTAAATTCCTCCGCCTCGTGCAAACAAAGCTTAAACGAGTCTAGTAAATTACACGAAAGGGACAGTGCGCCGTATTTGTGAGTATTCAGTGTAATAATTTTTTGCGTAAGAACTATTTATTACAAGACATTAACAGAACACCTATTTTCTCCCTGTTTTTATTTCATAGGTATATTAATTACAAATGCAATGTTATTATTTTTAGCTAAAATATAAGTCAAAGCTTAATTATACACAAATAAGGTTTTTTTGGTTAAAACAAGTATAAAACGTTTGTGATACATGATATATTGTAGAAACAACCAAGTACGTCATATTTGGGGTGATTTTTCCAAAGTTTGATTCAAAACGTGTGAAGAAACCGCGAATAGTCTATACAATCTATAGTGTATAGACTCTATAGTGTATAGTCTAGAGACTCTATAGTATAGAGTGTATGTGTAAGGTTGAGAGGATGAATACAAGACAACGTTAATTTATATACTTTAAATTTGTATTTACATTTATATGCATTTCAGTTTGTTTAATTAAATATAACTACAAAAAATTTTTAATTTACTGTGAAACGAGTGTTATTAAATTCATTTTCTCTGCCTTCATGTTTATGATATCCTTGAAAGAGTTATATGCATTTAAGTTAATTTTTAGAGCACAAATTTAGTAGTCGTGTGTGTATTATAAACGTTCGAACGCTCGGGTTTGTCCACTAAATACTTTAAGTAAATACTCTGGGTATTGCGATAANGTGTGTATTATAAACGTTCGAACGCTCGGGTTTGTCCACTAAATACTTTAAGTAAATACTCTGGGTATTGCGATAGAAGCGAGACTGCGTGTGTTGCTACGCTGAATAAAACGTACGCCTTTGCAATGAGAAAATAAATTATAACGGGGAAATAATTACAGACGTGCAAAAGATGGAACGAACAAAAATTTTGGCGAATACTTGTGTCTTCTTTATTCGTTCTTAGGAACTTGCAACGAATAACGCATACGTTCTGCCCGTGAAGGATATTAACGTTCAATGTTGTCATTACTGTTTATTGAGCCATGCAATTACTGGTGGCTACAGTAAATTTCTTTACTAACCTAATAAAACGAAGAGCACGGGAAAATTCTTGAAGCTCTCGCTTCGTTTTGACATAAGGGTTTGGTCAAAACANAACCTAATAAAACGAAGAGCACGGGAAAATTCTTGAAGCTCTCGCTTCGTTTTGACATAAGGGTTTGGTCAAAACACAGGTACAAGAGCAGTAAACATATATTTTACTTCAGTTGCATTTGTAAATTTATTAACAATAAAACCACAGAATAATTAAAAATTAAGTGTTTATTATGGATATATTTGTTAACCTTACGTCAGAATGCATCCTAGTTTGAAGCCCAAGAATTCGTTATTATGTAAGAAGTTTGGCGGCTAATTTTAATTATTTTTTGAGAACTCGAGAGAATCGTAAGGACTTTTTTCTGAAAACGGTGGAGAAAGAATCAAACATAATGCATACTGTAATGAAGAGTGTTGGGAGGAGGTAAGCAGGTATAGTCATGGGGTAGGCCTAGATATTTGGAAAACTTGGCTGGAATAGATACACCAGTTACAGTAATTTCTGACCCGGGAGGGAATTGCTAGAATAACGAAAGAGTACAGACAGACAGACACACGAACTTTACTAATAACACACGCGCTGAAATTATCCATTAAAACAAAGCAGTGTAGTTATTTCTACAAGCAATTGAAAACTTTTTCATGCGACATTTCTTATCTTGGATATATATATATATATATATGCGTATGTATGTATGTGTGTGTGTGTGTGTGTACAGAATGATTCGTGAATTATGGCCTAACTGAAGTAGCTGATTACTTAGGTAAATATGAGTAAAAAATGTAATATGATGGGGTATAATTCGTGGTACGTATTTGTGTTATGATGATCAGCAGGTGGGTGTTTTAACATCTCCGGTAAAAGCTTGTTACCATCTGAAGCACTAATATGTACGTTACCTACCATTACATGTATTAAACAGTGCATTATTACCACAACATGTGTGTTTGTAGTTACCAATAGTCAATGTTATGTTGCTTTCTCTGAATATTCACCCTTCTCTAAATCCCAAGCGTTGTGATTACAACTAATGTTTTTATATCATTATATACAATAAGGTAATTAGTGACGAGACTAGATGCACATACAGTGAGAAACGGTGAAACCGTCACCATAGTGATTTCGGAAAATGTATAGTAAACCGAATTCGGGATGACAGGATCGGGAATTGAACCCAGTCCTTTCTGGATGTGATAACCACTGCGCCACTTCACTTGGTTTAATAACCCCCTCAGTCACTTTTGTTTATCAAAACAATTACAGTAAAGGTCACTGCTGGCTATATTTATGTAAATGAGTCCGGAAATACAAACAAGAATTTTCCAACTTTGAAACGAGGGTAAGTTGTGGATTTGTGTTGCTTTTGTATCTAAGTTTAAGCTTTTTTTCTAAGTATGTCTGGCCTTGAATAGCGTTCCAGAACAAAGCGGGGACGTTGAAAGCCAAATTAAATTATACGGAAAATGAGCATCAAAATATTTTGCTGGAAAAGGACCAAAACTTATGATAACGCGACACATTACCTTATATAAGGGAATATNTGAGCATCAAAATATTTTGCTGGAAAAGGACCAAAACTTATGATAACGCGACACATTACCTTATATAAGGGAATATATATTTTGTATGATCAATCAGTAATCAAAGATAAATAAAAAAGAAACAAAATACTTCGAAAAAAAAAATACAAGTCAGCCCAGAAACAAAAGGTATGCTATGGTATTTTTGCTCATAGCAGTAGTATTAATATAATTTGATGATCTAAAACATAATGTAGGAAAAAAACACGTTGAAAAATGTGAGGATCGAAGGAACTCTATCCAGTTAACAACTGTATAATTATTACAATAAAATTGCACAAAAAAAAANAAAAATGTGAGGATCGAAGGAACTCTATCCAGTTAACAACTGTATAATTATTACAATAAAATTGCACAAAAAAAAAACAACAAATTAAACAATGATCAACGAAGAACCATGAACATAACACGAAGAAGCAAATGAATAGTGTTTAGACCTATCCTCGTATTTTTTGTGTAGTGAATATGCCAAGCAATATTGTTGCAAGAAAACTGCAATTGTAAATTCATCATTAGAAGTGGAAATTCATTACTTTATGTTGTACGGTGGTGTAGTGGTTTAGACCACTCGCCTGCCACCAATGTGAACCGAGTTCGATTCCTCGGGGTAGACACAGGATTTTTTAAAGTGGAAATCGTGCCGTACAATGCCGTTGGTCGGTGGGTTTTCTCGGGGATCTCCCTATTTCCCCCACCATTTCATTCCGACACTGCTACATACTCACCTCATTTCACACTCATCGGCTGTCAAGACCTCGATGTTGAGAGCCGCCCAAATCTCTTCACTCACTCACTCGCCTTATCTTGTTGCATGTTACTTTTAATTATGCATTCAGTACGATAACTGCTATATTAAATGTACTTAAATTTATTACGATCACACTAGCAACTACACTTTCAAAAGGAAATATTTTCTTCCCACGGATTCTGCGGTAGATTGTTACAGTTAGAAAAAAAAAAAATATATATATATATATACATATAATAACTTGAAGACCTGGTAAAAAAAATCAAAACCACTTTTTAAATCTGGCCTAGTAAATAATATCCGTGTACGGAACCTTGAAAACAAATGTCAAAAAATAAAATTCTTTAATATTTATTGAAGTGTGTTAACTGAAATATACAGGTTCAGTATAAAAGAATACCCCTACTTTGAAGGTCTATATTATCAAAACAAAACAACCCACTACCTTGTTTGACCAATCAAATGNTAAAAGAATACCCCTACTTTGAAGGTCTATATTATCAAAACAAAACAACCCACTACCTTGTTTGACCAATCAAATGAACCGTGGAATCATGAAGTTTATTTACCATACATTCATAAATGTTAAATGTGACCACCATGAGCGGCCCGAACGACATCTACGAGATAATTAACTCGTTCCACGCTATNTGACCAATCAAATGAACCGTGGAATCATGAAGTTTATTTACCATACATTCATAAATGTTAAATGTGACCACCATGAGCGGCCCGAACGACATCTACGAGATAATTAACTCGTTCCACGCTATTGTCAGCATGTTCGGTGTTACGGTTTGGATTGCGTTCGTAACGCTCGGTTTGAGGTGGTGAGGGGTAAGTGAGCTTGCCTTCCACACTTCAATGTGAAGGGGACGGTCTGATGTTCCCTTAATGTGCCAAAATATGGCACTGGGAGCGTCTGTCGTCGCACTATAAGCGTGTGTTGTGTATTAGTCCGCATCACGATGGCGACGGAACAACAGAAGGCGTGCTGTGTTATTCCGTTTGCTAAATCTGAATCGGTTANTTAGTCCGCATCACGATGGCGACGGAACAACAGAAGGCGTGCTGTGTTATTCCGTTTGCTAAATCTGAATCGGTTACGACTGTTCAACGTCAATTCCGTCGTAAATACGGACGTCGTCCTCCCGATATGTGGAGTATCGTACGTTGGTTTCGTCAGTTCGGTGACAAAGAGTGCATTTGCAAAAGCAAAAGTTCCGGGTGGCCTAATGTGTCCGAAGACAATGTGCAACGGATTGAACAAGCATTAGTTCGCAGCCCGAGAATATCAACTCAACAAGCTACCCGGGAAATGCAAATCCCTCAATCGATGGTATTGACAATGTTGCGAAAGCCATTGCTGTACAAACCAGACAGGTTACAGCTTGTACATGCTCTTACCGAAAGGGATAAAGAAATAAGACGTGATTTCTGCGCGTTCGTTCTTGCCCAGAACGAGGTAGACGATGCCTGCATGTCCAAGCTGGTTTTTAGCGATGAAGCGACGCTCCTTACAAATGGTAAGATGAACCGGTAAAACGTGCGGATTTGGGGTCAGGAGCCTTCACATGAAACCACTGAACACGAGCGCACTTCCCCCAATGTGAACGTGTTTTGCGCTGTATCCACAGACACTGTTTTCGGCCCTTTAGTTTTTCACGAGCCCACTGTTACTGGAATCCCTTATTTGGACATGCTTACAGAGTGGTTGTTTCCTTAGTTAGAAGAGGTGTTAGGGATTTCATTTTCCGGGAGGATGGTGCGCCACCCCATTGGCACCTAGCTGTTCGCGGATACCTGAACGGGACGTTGCCGCAACGCTGGATTGGTTGAGGAGCAGCCGGTGACCAGGCTCTTTATCACTGGCCCCCAAGATCCCGGATCTTACCCCATGCGATTGTTTTCTATGGGGGTACATGAAGGATCAAGTGTTTCGTCCACCATTGCCGGCTAACAATGACGACCTCAAAACGAGAATTACGGACGCCATCCAAANTGTTTCGTCCACCATTGCCGGCTAACAATGACGACCTCAAAACGAGAATTACGGACGCCATCCAAACCGTAACACAGGACATGCTGGCAAGAGTGTGGAACGAGTTTGATTATCGCGTAAATTCCGTTCGGGCCGCTCATGGTGGTCACATTAAACATTTATGAATGTATGGTATACAAACTTCACGTTTCTGTGGTTCATTTGTTTGGTTTGGATATTATAGACCTTCAAAGTTGGGGGTATTCTTTTATACTCATCCTGTATATTGGATATAACTAAAGTCCTTACAGAGTTTCATTTTCACACAGTTTAGTCTGTGTAGATTAAAATTAAGTCTCCGATTATATGCCACTTCCAGGTAGTTATTGAGAAAATCTTCACAGCCTGGTGGAGGCCAAAATTAGATATACGTCATGACTGTCCGTATTTGGAAATAGCGTCATGCGATGTAAAAAAATTTAAATTGTATGACTATTTCTGTCTACTAGGGAATTTTTTTATTTCACAGTCGTGATTGGACTAGCCCGTTGCAGTTTAAAGAAAGCTTATAAAACTTCAAGTAAGTTAGTACTGGAATTTATACTGTGATTTGAAAAATTGAAATCCTGTTAGTCTTACGACTCATAGGATGGTCTATCTCTTTTGCAATCCGACTTCGTTACCGGGCGAATTCGTGTTCGGAATTTTTGCATGTGCGAAATGTGGCGGACGTTGCCTATGCCCAACGAGATTTATCTGGTTTTCATGGTTTTCCCCCACCTTATATTTCGTCGGTATTTAATTGAGAAAGTCGCATTATTTAATTCCATCGAGGGTTGACAATCGCTCATTCAGGAGGTTGTCACCGAGACATTTACAGTACCCATGATTGCCTTTTTTTTAATAAAGGACTGGCACAACTCATTAATAATAATGTTCCCGCAGACTACAATCAACGTTAATAATAATTACGCATTGTGCTTCCGAAAAAATTGACGTGACGATTGAAGTACTTGGAGTAAACGTAATTAATTTTAAATGCGTAGCGGTAGGACCACTTGCTTCCTACCGCGGCAAACTGGTTTTGATTCCTGAAGGGGTCGAACCCAGATTTTCGCATGTGGGAAACATGGCGGACGTTAAAGTTTCCCAGTGTGGGTTTTCTCTGTGCACTCCCGTTTCCTCTACCACTTCATTCCATCGCTACTCCGTCGTCGTTTCAGCGCTGCCAAAGCTCTGATTCATTCTCTTTCCAGTAATCTCAAATCGTTACTTGATTGTAGACTCAGAGAACAGGCCCTTGCAGTAACGTATGAACTGTTTCAAAGTAAGCTGATGCTTGCTCACTACTGTACATTCTCGGTGCATGCGGTNCCCTTGCAGTAACGTATGAACTGTTTCAAAGTAAGCTGATGCTTGCTCACTACTGTACATTCTCGGTGCATGCGGTAGGAACCAATAACCACTGCGGAGGCTAAGGAAACAGATTGTATATCAACCACTTACAACGAGCATGCAAGGGAACCATTACACGCGTCCTGTGGCGTCATCTTCCCAACTACGGTTTATGGTGGAAATGTAAACTAGCAAGCGGCACGGTACAACACAGGGCTAACGCCAGCTTAACTTGTAACAGTTCACCACACGCTACTGGGCCTTTAGAATTACAACCCGAAATCAACCGCACTTCATCACCAGGTACCGTGAAATACCTTAATATTGATAAGGGCGCCATTGTGATTTAAATCTACAAGCGATTTGTAAACGGAGATGCAAAATTCTGTGAATTCGCCTCTACAGGTATACGGCCTCACAGTAATATTTTATCGTTAGATCAAGATCTATTAGATATAAACTTGCCATATCGGCAGCTCAGTGCGTCACTTCTTTGCGTATCGGTTTATTGGTTTAATTTTATTGTCGGTACGTTTGTATGTTATCCGGAACGACACATTGGCTGTGTACGTTCTTCCATCATGACGCCAGGGGAACATGCGAAATGACAAGTCTGTATTTTTTTCAGGAAACCCATTTCACATAGCACAGTACCTATTATACCCCAAAAACTAACCTTAAAAATTTGTGGGTTTGAAAAGAGTCCAGCATGGGATTACACATAGTCTACGTTGGAAACACAATCTATAACTGTCAGATAAGAGAATAACCAAGCGGGGCCACATAACTGAGAAATGACACGTGTTAGAACAGTCGCACAACAGAAACACACGGCTCAGAACCAACGCTCGTTCTAAACACAGTTCAAGCCAGCGAAACAGTTCACAAAAAAGAATCACAGATCTTAGAACTATCGTACGGCCGAAACACACAGTTATGAACTACGTAATGCGAAACTATATATGTTAAAGACGTCACACGACCGAAAATAACACCTTGGAACGATCATTCAGCCGAACCGTGTATGTTAGAACGTTCGTGCGATAGAAAAACGTGCTCTGGAACTATCATACACAAGAAACGCACATCTACAGTCTAAGAAATTATTCTCAAATTTACGATATCAGTAGATACATACAGTGATAAAGGGCTCATAGTTCATTATTTTCCTGTACATCCATGGCAGCTCTCCTACATTTGCTCAGGACAGAATCACATGCCTAGCGAAGTTGCGAACTTTTTATTTTAAAAGCCTTATAAGTATGGACGCCCTATTTTCGTGAAAAAGAGTTCTTGTCCAATTGTATTTCAAAACACTTAAGCTCATATCCGCTTTCGTGATTAACTGATTTCTAGAGACATGAAGAATTCGCGGATTCATTTTGGGACAAGCTGGACTTCAAAACACGTGTGTTTGAATAAGTTTAGCCATTGGTCCACATGGTGTTTGACACCTCCTGGAGAACGGTGGCCCAGTCGGCGCTTTCTACCGTGACATCAGACAACAAATACACAGTTTATATAGGCGTATTTGTACATAAAACTGTAGAGTCTAGCTTGCAGGTCATTGAACTCGCGAATTTTTCTGGTCTCTACTGATTTAAAATGCTACACAACCTAGGTGCCTGCCGGTCTTTCAGTACCGGAGTTACTAAACACTCATTGGCCTAGTAAATACCACGATGTCTTCTCCCAAAGATACGTAACCAGTAACCAAAAGAAATTTGCAGGTGACAGCGTGCAATACTGAAGTATAGCCTGTGAGGAGTTATTTTCACGAAAATCACGTGCCCCTCTTGATAAGTGATTTTATTTCTATGCTACGTAAGGGTTAAATAAAAACTTCCAGTCCAGTTTAGGAGGTTTGCCAGGACATTTTTTATAGTGTATGAAAAGTCGTTCATTTGAATCGCACAACATAGAAGTGGCGTTGACTAGGACGTTATGTCTAATTTGGTACTCTGGCATGTGGTTCTGGTGTGTTTGTTTCTAAGTTCTGCGAGCACCCCCGGCGGTCGTGGCACGCAAGTCGCCTGCAAGTTGAAAGCCGAGGTCCGGCAGTGTTGCCGTGCCGTCCGTGCACCGCTGAGCGCGTGACTTCCTAGTCCCAGTTTGATTTGTACCCGCTATCTGGGCGGGCCATCTCTCGCATGATGTTTCCGCGGTCAGAAACAGACTGCGGGGAATAAATCACGATGATAATTAGTATCTCGGTTCTTCCTCACCTCGTCGCGCCCAGTCCTCTCCTCGCCGCTCGCTGTGATAAGATTGGGCCCGCGATAACGCCCCGCCAGAAAGGAATTTCTCTCCGACTTAGTTCCTCCACATATACGTATATATTATGCCCTTTGTAGACCGCCTTCCCGTCTTATCTCCGTAAATGTCTTTCGCGCGGTCTTCGTCTGCCGTGATTTGTTGCTGCTCTATCTTATTACCACCAGACATTTAAACTTATTTAAATTCCACAATGAAAAAGTCCGAATCATGTATGCAAATAACTACAATGTATTTTTTGAATTGTGCAACTGTGGCAACTAATAATGTGTGTCGTGTAAAAACATTGCTTAAAAAAATTTAAATAAATAAGTACAATTTAATATCATTTTTAGTAAACAAGTACAAACCAATTTAAATATAAGATTTGCTGTATCATTTCATAGAACAAGAAGAAGTTACTGATATAACTAATGAGCCTACTTTCCTCAAAAATTGCGCAATTAATTTTTTTAACTAATTTCTTAAAAACTTAGTTGGTTGGTAGTACTTGTCTCGTTGAAAGCAATAATATCAGTGATGAATCCAGAAACAATTGGAACAGTAGTGAGACAATTACAAATACACACGTGCCTTACCAGGGACTCGAACCAAGAAATCCTCGTATCATAAGCTAGTGTGCAATCAACTGCATTACGGAGGTCATATTTGAGCAATAACTTCCGAAATTAATCAGTCTAATATTAAGAATTATAAGATTTACTAACCTAAAATATTTACAGGGCCGTCATTTTGAAAATTAATTATTCAGCCACTTAAAACACGTAAGTTAAAATGGCTTACCATTGCGCTACTTGTGTGAATAACTTGGTGAAAGTATGTTGATTGGTCCGTGAGATATGGCATAAAAATTCGTATTTTTCATGTGTCGATATTCATAAATGGAGGACATAAATATTATGTATTAGCGTAGTTAATTATTGTATACTGTCGGTATACAAAGTTAAGGCAAAATCGACTAACTTACATAGGTTCGTAGATATAGCACGCTGAGCTAAAATGATTTTATATGTAGACGCCATTCTGAAAATAAGTGTCTCTCACACTTAAAAATACCTATAGTTATATGGCCATAGCAATGCAAATCTTACGCCAAATTTGGTGAGAATGGGTTGATTGTTTCCCGAGATATTACATAAAAACTTTTTTTTTTGTGGGGTCAACTTATAAAATGGCAGACAAGTTTGATGGTTGTAATTAATACTTCCAGCATACAAATTAGGTTGGAATTGGTTTCGTTAATGAAAAATACTAAGCTAAATTATTTATGCACTATATAGCCCCTATTTAAATAAATGCCTGAAAAATCTAAAACATATTAATTAGGATCACCTGCCGCAGTACAAACTTGTAACAAATTTGGTAGAAATCGGTTTATTGTTTACTGAGATATGACTTGAAACTTTATTTATTCATGTGGTGCTATCTTACTATATGGCTGACAAAAGTAGCTATGTCTTAGCATATATGATACTCTGAACATAAAAAATTTGGTTGAAATTTGGAACATGGTATGTTAGATATACACTGAAGAGCCAAACAAACTGGTACACCTGCCTTATATCGTGTAGGGCCTCCGCGAGCACGCAGAAGTGCCGCAAGACGACGTGGCATGCACTCGACTAATGTCTGAAGGTATGCAGGAGGCAATTCACACAATGAATCCTGCAGGGCAGTCCACAAATCCATAGGAGTGCGAGGCGGAGGAGATATATTCTGAACAGCACGTTGCAAGAAATCCCAGATATGCTCAATCATGTTCATGTCTGGTGATTTAGTTGGCCAATGGAAGTGTCTAAATTCAGAAGAGTGTTCCTGGAGCCACTCGGTAGCAACTCTAGACGTTTGGCGTGTCGCATTGTCCTGCTGAAATTGTCCATGTCCGTCGGAATGCACAATGGACATGAATGGGTGCAGGTGATCGGACAGGATGCTTACATATTTGTCATCTGTCAGGGTAGTATCTAGACGTATCAGGGGTCCCACTTCACGCCAACTTCACACGCCCCATACCATGACAGAGCCTCCACCAGCTTGAACAGTCCCCTGTTGAAATGTAGGGTCCATGGATTCATGAGGATGTCTCCATACCTGTACACGTCCATCCGCTCGACACAACTGGAAACGAGACTCGTCAGACCAGGCAACGTGTTTCCGGTCATCAACAGTCCAATGGTAGTGTTGGCGGTCCCAGGCGAGGCGTAAAGCTTTGTGTTGTGCAGTCAACAACGGTACACGAGTGGGCCTTCGGCTCCGAAAGCCCATATCAATGATGGTCCGTTGAATAGTTCACACGCTGGCACTTGTTGATGTCCTATCATTAAAATGTGCGCCTATTTGAGAAAGCGTTGAACGTCTGTCACGTTTAATGATTCTCGTCTGTCGTCGTTTGTCCCGTTCGTTCACGATCTTTTTCCTTCCGCAGCGATGTCAAAGATTTGATGTTTTACCGGATTCCCGATATTCACGGTACACTCGTGAAATGGTCGTAAGTGAAAATCGATATTTTATCGCTACCCAGGAGATGCTATGTCCCATCTCTCGTGCGCCGACTATAAAACCACGTTTAAACTCACTTAAATCTTGACAACCTGACATTGTAGCAGCAATAACATATCTAGCATCATTTCCAGACGCTTGTTGTCTTATATAGGCGCTGCCGACCGCATCGCGTTACTCTGATTGGTTCCATACATCTGTTATTTGCCTACGCACGCCTTAACAAGTTTTTTTCGCTCTCCATTGACCAGATAAAACTAAAATATTATTTTTCGAAATGCCGCCATTTTTAAAATCAATAGGTACCTTATCAGGTTCTATCACTTACGTTTACCCGGCCTGTCATATTAATTCTTACATGCCAAATTGGGTTATAATTGGTCTAATAATTTTCCAAATATATAATGTAAAATCTTAATTTTTTAATTCGGCGCATCTTCCATAAAGGGGGAGTAACAAATATATATATATATATATACATATATATATATATATATATATATATATACAAANTACTAAGTACTATACACAGAGGTGACAAAAGTAATGGGATAGCAATATGCAATAATACAGATGTCAGTAGCATCGCGCACAAAATGTATATATGGGCAGTGCATTGGTTGGGCTTTCATTTGTAGTCAAGTGATTCATGCGAAAAGGTTGCTGACGTGATTATGGCCGGACGAAGTGAATTAACAGACTTTGAACGCGGAATGGTAGTTGGAGCTAGGCGCATGGGACATTAAATTTTGGAAATGGTTAGGGAATTCAACATTCTGAGACCCACAGTGTCAAGAGTGTGCCGAGAATATCTAATTTCAGGCATAACCTCCCACCATGGACAACACAGTGGCCAACCGCCTGCACTTAATGACCGAGACCAACGACGTGTGCGCAGAATGGCCAATGTTAACAGACAAGCAACACTGCTTGAAATAACTGCAGGAATCAATATGGGACGTATGACGGACGTATCCGTTAGGACAGTGCGGCGAACGTTGGCTGTAGTGGGCTATGCCATCAGAAGACCGACTCGAGTGCCTTTACTAACAGCATGACATCGCCTGAAGCCCCTCTCCTGGGTTCGTGTCCATATCGGTTGGACCCTAGACTACTGGAAAACCGGGACTTTGTCAGATGAGTCCCGATTTCAGTTGGTAAGAGCTGATAGTAGTGTTCGAGTGTGGTGCAGACCCCACGAATCCATGGACCCAAGTTGTCAACAAGGAACTGTGCAAGCTGGTGGTGGCTCCATAATGGTGTGGGCTGTTTTTACATTGAATGGACTGGGTCCTCTGGTCTAACTGAACCGATCATTGACTGGAAATGGTTATGTTCAGCTACTTGGAGACCACTTGCAGCCATTCATGGATTTCACGTACCCAAACAACGATGGAATTTTTATGAATGACAATGCGCCACGTCACCAGGCCACAACTGTTCGCGATTGGTTTGAAGAACATTCTGGACAATTCCAGCAAATGATTTGGCCACTTAGATGGCCCCACATGAATCCCATCGAACATTTATGGAACATAATCGAGAAGTCTTTTTATGCACAAACTCCTGCATCGGCAACACTTTCGCAATTATGGACGTCTACAGAGGCATAATGGCTCAATATTTCTGTCGGGGACTTCCAACGACTTGTTGAGTCCATGCCACCTCGAGTTGCTGCACTTTGCCGGGAAAAAGGAGGTCTGACACGATATGAGGAGGTATCCCATGGCTCGGTGCGTAATGTTTGCCTGCGCTTGAACGGTATGTTTCAGTGAGAGGGGACCACGCTTGAAAATCATTTGCACGGTATCACAGCAAAAACTTCAACCTATCGTGAAGTCAGGCATAATATTGTTAGGTCTCCTGCATTTTACACGGCCTGGCCACCGCAGTACGTAATCCCTTCACTTCCCACACAAACACACACTACTACACAGTACAGTTTACTAAACACTCAATACACATTCCACGCTAAAACTTAACTATAGATTACGTTGCTCACACTTGTAAGCGGCAAATATAGCTCCTTGGTGATGTATTGCTGATCACTCACTTATAGGACGCGTTTAACTTCTATTTTAATGTGTCTGAACTACACACACACACACACACACACACATGTTTTTCCGCACAGTAATTATTATTTAAATCTTCACGTGAAAATAATCGCACAGTTACTGATAGTCATTCCGGTAAACTGTCACAGTCTTACTTCTGCATCACCACGTAGGCCTAATGTTAGGTAGAGGGAAGGACTTCGTGCGAATGTCACTCCGTGCCAGTGTTCCAACCCCATCTCATAAGCCTTTCTTTCCTTCGGAAAATAGGGTAAAAACAGAGGTAAAACAGGTGTGTTAGCAAGGTCTTGTATGAAATAGTTTTCGTGCACAATATTGTTAAAGTGAGGCGCACCAATGTCTCTTTAGTGTAATTTTCTAGACTTAAATAAGATTCGTTTGCATGAGGTGGTGGAATATCCTGAAACTATAATTTTAACAAGGTTTCAGGAAAGTTGGAAGTAACCATGAAAGGACTATATAAATTTTTATAATCACAGTTCGTTACTGTCAGCCACGAGCAAAAATGGGACCCACATAATAAAACTAAAATAGTATTAACGGAGCCAAATCAGAGAAAACCACTGACATGGCTTCACTGGAAACCACTAGCTGCTTATTGATTATTACGGTGGCTAAATTTCACTGATTAGTTAAGTTGGCGTCGTGGCACTGTAAGGACCGCGGTAGTGAAGCAGGTAAACTACTCGCCTCCCACCATGACAAACCGGGGATCGATTCCTTACGGGGTTACCCAGATTTCCGCACGTGGGAAACGCGACAGACGTTGCCGTCGGCCAGCGGGTTTTCTCAGGGCATTCTCGCTTCCTGTGCCCTTACATTCCGCTGCTTCTACATTTTCACTTCACCTCGCTCTCACCGGTGCTAATAAATTGCTTTTAAGCTCCAACCAAAACCTGTTAACTCAACAGGCGGCTCTGTATAATTGCAGATACCTGTTAGAAACGATAACTTCGTAAATTGTAACTTCCATAATTAAACTATGAACCATTGGAGTTACTCGATATGTAATTAACGTTAGCTTTTAAATTATTTGGGTTATTTATTCCCTATTGTTATGTACGAATCGCTTGCTGTTCGTTTGCCATTGTATACATTTCCATAAAAAATAAGAAGACGTCCAAGTCATAAACATGTTAAAATCGTGAATTGACAAGAGTAGCTTTGTTGCCAACTTGTTATATATTACAATTTTTGAGCGAAGGCTCGATCCCAGTCACTTCCACAAATTTTTACGAGTTATTAATTNTTATTTGGGTTATTTATTCCCTATTGTTATGTACGAATCGCTTGCTGTTCGTTTGCCATTGTATACATTTCCATACAAAATAAGAAGACGTCCAAGTCATAAACATGTTAAAATCGTGAATTGACAAGAGTAGCTTTGTTGCGAACTTGTTATATATTACAATTTTTGAGCGAAGGCTCGATCCCAGTCACTTCCACAAATTTTTACGAGTTATTAATTAAATACCTTTGTTTCATATCGACAGTAAATATCATTCATATAAATTTAATCAGTATAAAACAACAAATCCTCCATCTCAAGCATGAATGAAAAAAAAAAGTCATACGTCGTGACTTTAGACACGAGTAAGAAAACTATACCAATACACTGGGTCCCGGTTAATTAGGCCGATTCGTCAGTGTGTAACAGCTGCTTAACTTGCTTAAATAAGTTTATTTAACTGAGTGAAATTAATTATTCGTTTTTAGATTGCACGCAGCATTTAGCTTTGAACAGATCCCAGCTATAAATTATTTTCTTTTCACGTCAGAAGATATATCAAATGCATATAGGAACTCTGTAAACGAAAGTTCACATTTTAGTTAATATTTGTCTTTATGTTTCCAGTCTCGCGAAAATTATCCGACTTTGCAACTAGTCATAAAATTAGCGACTGCTCATTTAATATTATGAAAAAGAAAATAATTCGTGAATTAATACTAGTGCAACATTTTGCACCAGAAAAAAATGGTATCAGTTTCAAACATTCAAACAAGCTTGCGAAATTGTGCTGTTTATTTATTTACAGAGACAACTTTAGAGAGAAATTTTCAGGCTGACTGTATTGAGTGCGAAACGGACGTTCGAGGAATATTATTTCCCTCAGTACTGTAACAGGACGAGTCTCTGGACAAAGCTTCGATTCTCAACTGAATCTCTGATTTTCAAATTCTGCTCTACTGTACGTATTGTTACGATCATCTTAGTTTGAACGCAGGTAATTCGATTTGCAGCGATCAGCACCCCCACAACCACCACATAATTAAGCTAACGCTTTATTTTGCCCTTAAGAGACTCAAAGGCGTGAGAGAGTCAAGGAAAACACTTGACATGCGCATCAAATACCCCGAGTGCCTCTCAAAGCAAGACAAAGAGCTGGCGTGCAGTCTTTTCGTAGTGCAGCGAGCAACCATTAGACTAGAGCTGGTGACCCTGTAATAACGCCTCTTGGAAGTGTGTTTTCAAGGACAGCGCAGTCGTGTGTACAAATTTAACAGTGTGTTCTTAAAAAGAGAGAAAAAAAATCCGCTTTTGGTTATGATGAATTTCAAACTAATGTTTCCAGTACTTAAGGTAATTTGAAAGTTGTATTTGTGAGTCGCTTGGAGCATGTGTTACTTTTCTAAGGATGTACTGTAGTAGGCCTACACTTAACTTACATTCGGGAGGTCGTGGCATCGATTACAACCGGCTTCATTAGGAATAATTTTTGTCCGAGTTCTACTTCCAATATCCATAATCATCATGCAGTTTCTTCATATAAACAGTATCCGATTCGTCACTGATTGGGAGAAACTCCGTATTAATCCCTGTCTGTAAATGAGAAAAAAAGACGTACTTTATATTTTCACAAATGCCAAACAAAACAGAAAAATACATGTTGCAACGCAGTTAATGAAGCAATATACAACGTTAAGCTATTGAACAAATAAACCAAAGGAAAAAAAAAATCTTCTTTTTACAAAGCATACAATTCAAATTGATGTTGGAATAATAGGCTAGAATAGTATGTGCATTGAAAGTTGTGAACTTCGTTATTCTGAGCCTAAAGTTTCTTCAGATAGTACAAACTTAAAAGACTGCACAGGAAATGCACCCTAAATAAAATAAATAATATTGGTGAAGTTACTCTCATTGTTTTCGTATAACAAATGACTGAAGGATAATTGAATGATTTTAAAGGCCGATTATGTTTGATCTCCATGCTCAATGAGAATCATTTTGTCTAAGATATAACTAACGCAAGTGATACAGATTGGTGGCCATGCGTCAATAAAGTTTGTTGTGAAACTGTAATGAATATGTTGCTACTGTAATTAAAGAGTGTCCGAAACAAAATTAAACTAACTTCAATTGTCGCCAGTGGCGTTCACACACAGGGGAGTGAGGTACATCAGCCCCCCCNCCCCCTCCGGTTAAAAATATACCACAATATATAAATAATAACTATTTTGTTTCAAATTCATATTTTGTCAGTTCATTTGAGCTAATTGTGTACAAAAAATTGGCTAACAAGAGAACTATTTATCGTTGTAGTGAATAAATACGTACGTAAAACTAAGTTATACTGTGTTTATATAGACTTGTAATGCCACTTTTTAAAAGGACGTCTCACGAGACTAATGAACTGACTTGTAACTTCTTAACTTCAGACCCTCAATAAGAAAATATTCTGTGTGCGCCACTGATTGTCATCTCGGAAATGCTAGGGGGCCGCGGTGGCGTAATGGTTAGATTACTCGCCTCCCACCTAGGCGAACCAGGTTCGATTCCCAGCGGGGTCGCTCCCGGATTTTCGCACGGGGGAATCGTGCCGGGACGATGCCGCTAGTCGGCGGGGTTTTCTCGGGGATCTCCCGTTTCCCAACGCATTCCGGCGCTGCTTCTTGCTCACCTCGTTGGCTCTCGAACCCCCCGATGTTAAGAGCCGCCCAGATNGCCGCTGCTTCCCGCTTCCATGTCGCAGCCACTGGCTGCCGTGCGTGGCCCACAGTCTTATCACGGAGGGTTGTGGGGGGTGGGTGGTGGCGAAGACATCTCCGAGTGATTCATTGCAGCGAGGAGGGCGACCTCGCTTATCTCCGGCCACGCAATCCAGTGACAAGACCCCAGAATATGCGAGCTGTGCTCCTCGAGAGCAAGAGCAGGCCACGTGCCCTCACGCCGGGACCACGATGTCTTCACGTAACACGTTCACCGCATTCAGAAAAATGTTTTGTTGAAAAAAACTAAATGAATTTTCNGGACCACGATGTCTTCACGTAACACGTTCACCGCATTCAGAAAAATGTTTTGTTGAAAAAAACTAAATGAATTTTCTGTATAGCGACAGTTACCAATTTTGACATTGAGATCAAATTGTTTTGATGTATTATTTGGTTGCCCCAACATGTAAGGTTTGACTGCTAGAACTAAGGATTTTGTTGGCTTTACAAACATTAAACCGTTTCAATTATTATAAAAAAAAATCGAAGGCCTGGCCATTATTCGGACACAGATAGTTTTGCGCCAGAGCACCATGCCCTAGCAACGTCAGCAAAAGTGACTACTAACGAAATGCGAATGTTTTAAATAGATGCATTTCAAATTATGGACAACATATTCTACGTAAATATGTTAATATTTCAAGTTTTAAAGATTTATTTTTTTTACTGTTGAACTTGTTTTATTACGATTTCTATACCATTATCAAGCATAACTAAATGCACTATCAAGCACNTTTTTTTTACTGTTGAACTTGTTTTATTACGATTTCTATACCATTATCAAGCATAACTAAATGCACTATCAAGCACTGTCACTATCCTAGTTGCCACAATAAGGATTAATTCTCGAACGTAAGCAATCAAATGAGAGACCAAGCAAACATATGCAGTTGATTCAAAAAAATATTTTGTTTGCTGTCTAAATTTTTTTTCAGCCCCAAACAGATATTTTGTTTATTTAAGCGGGTATTTTGAAAGGCTTTGTTTATTAAACAAAACATTTTGTTGATTATACTAAATATATGTTTGGCCATACACATACAAGTATGTATTTGGTTGGCTGGAACAAACGTTTCTATCTGTGTACTTTGACAAATGTTTTCCTATGAAACTTATTACAATAGATTATCGCAAAGAAAAGCTTTCAAAGTAAAGCATTAGCGTAATACACGATACGTGTGACTCGGTGCCACGTTATCGTACAGAAAAATTACAATAGGGACATTGCTGTTTTATTTAGGCTTTTAGTGGTGTTTTCATTTTCATGATGACGTCTAATAACGTTTCTTATTTACAGCNCATTGCTGTTTTATTTAGGCTTTTAGTGGTGTTTTCATTTTCATGATGACGTCTAATAACGTTTCTTATTTACAGAGTGTATAATTTTCTCCCGGAAATGTGGACGAAATAATAACATAAGCTATGGTTATTTGGTTTTCATAATTCGTAAAATTTTGGGAACTTTGCTTCGCAACAGCTTATTAATTATGTCTATCAGAAGTATAAAAATGCTGGCATGAAATGTAGAATGTTAACTATTAAGTTTGAAATTTTTANCATTGCTGTTTTATTTAGGCTTTTAGTGGTGTTTTCATTTTCATGATGACGTCTAATAACGTTTCTTATTTACAGCGTGTATAATTTTCTCCCGGAAATGAGGACGAAATAATAACATAAGCTATGGTTATTTGGTTTTCATAATTCGTAAAATTTTGGGAACTTTGCTTCGCAACAGCTCANATTTGGTTTTCATAATTCGTAAAATTTTGGGAACTTTGCTTCGCAACAGCTCATTAATTATGTCTATCAGAAGTATAAAAATGCTGGCATGAAATGTAGAATGTTAACTATTAAGTTTGAAATTTTTATTACTTCGTGAAACACAATTAAATTTTCTCGAGCAGGCCATTGTTTAATCCATACAACTTTTTCGCATAGACACAAAAAACTGTTTCCATCTCCCAGATACATTTAATTCTGGAGATTATGGCAATCTATTGGGTTTATTAAAGTTTCTACAAACCACGAACGCCATAATTTTTCAATATGTTCCTGCCACAACAAAGTAAAAACGCAAATACGCCTCTACAACTTGAATTTCCAGAGTAATCAATCTGAAAAGCAACAAGGCTTTTCCCCAGCATTTTTATTCAGTAACTACACAAAGTTTACGTACTTACGGAAAACATCACAACATAGCACCTTAAATACCATGTTTTACGTACACCTGAAAGTATAGCGTGATGTGTGTTACGTGAAATGTGAAGTCATCGTAATCCCGGCTTTATAGTCCATCCACTTGCAATCTCGGCCACCTGCAAACTTACGCAAAATCTGAAGGAATATTTCCTTATCCATAACATTTGTTATCAATTTCTATAATGAATTTGTTTGGTTTACGTTTAGGTCTTGGTTAAAACACATGCAATTGCACAGTGCTATTTTATTGGAAAATATGTCTTATATATTCAGATCCCTAGTAATTAAACAATTGTTGCTTGCACTCTTTGGTGACGGGAGCAAATAATTAAAATGCATGATAAAGGGAAAACAAAATTTCTAATACTTGGATTTTTTTTTCTGTGTAACGAAATCCTAGAACGTAATAGTGGGTGGGCAATAAAATTATTTAAAAATAAGCAATGAAGGTAGTGTCCAAATTAATGTTTCAGATCGCAAGTAACTGTCATTTTCTTGAAATACCCATACTCTGACATTTGGGGCGCTCCTGAAATGGCAATGTAACGCCATACAATATAGGATGTGATTCTTACTCCTGCTGTACTGGGAAGAAATTCAAGCGTGTCGAAACGAATATCGCATGTCGACGGTTTGCTCAGTCCTATTTATGGCCTTTGTGGTTTATGACTGCTTCTAAACAAAGTTAGTCTCTTCTTTATCAGCACACAAGACACCAGTTTTAATCTCGACAGTTAATATTATTTCATAATTNAAACAAAGTTAGTCTCTTCTTTATCAGCACACAAGACACCAGTTTTAATCTCGACAGTTAATATTATTTCATAATTTTACTTATTATGTTTTGATTTGAAAATTGCACGGGGAAAAAATAAATTTTCGTGGATGGATTACAAGGACAGGCTTCTTCACGCAAGACTAAAACTGACAGTGTGTTTTCAATTAGTGCAATAAAACTCACTTGAAATTCAGACGAGTCTCTACTGGCTATCAGTGAAACTGGCAAAAATGATCTTTATTAATTTTTCNAAAACTCACTTGAAATTCAGACGAGTCTCTACTGGCTATCAGTGAAACTGGCAAAAATGATCTTTATTAATTTTTACATTCTAGTTTTATCAAAGACGTAAGTAGAAAACGGGATAAAATTATTTTAATCTTTTGAATCTCGTTTGTGTACANCATTCTAGTTTTATCAAAGACGTAAGTAGAAAACGGGATAAAATTATTTTAATCTTTTGAATCTCGTTTGTGTACACATATTTGACATTAAAATCGTTAGCCTAATGCTAAGTACTTTAAAAATACTTTTATTGTAATTGGTTTTATTAAATAAAACTAGTGTATATTCGATTTACTCATATTATTTTAATTTTTATAAATATTTTATGATTTTGGAAAATATCTTAGTTCTGTTTTACTTTGAATCTACGTGCGTTCTTTCAACAAAGCATCTTACAGGTATAGTAACAGTTTACCAGAAATGAAATATTACTCTTTATAGGCAAAATTGATCTTAAATACAAAACTATGTAGCAAATATCAGCACTTCACTTATGCCATATACTAAGGAATGTATAGTATGCCATCTACAATTTGACTTACTTCAGTGAGTTAAAAATACACCGAATGTGTGAATCACAGAATACCTCAAAAAATAACTTGACAGTAAGTTCGTAGGAGAGGGTATATTTATTAGTTATTAGTAAATTATTTTTGGTTGTTATATTAGCGTTCCCACAAATACAAAATTAAAAAAATGCGCGAAGAGCATTCGTTAACTTCAATGCTTGCTTGTGTTGAATAGCATTAAGTTTCGGAATTATAATTGCTATAAGTCGTACGCCGCTACAATAAGAAAATATGACTACCCAGTAGCACATTGTAAACACCTTATAATATAATTCCATTTAAATAACAATTGTTGCAATTTATTTTAGTATAGAAAGTCATTTCAATTTNTTTATTTTAGTATAGAAAGTCATTTCAATTTTGCTCCTTAAAACTCTCGCAACGCTAGCTGATGCCCAAAATACTAGACAACCGAAATTCTAATTTATCTACTTTACGCATACTTTAAAAAACATCTTTACCCGTACTAAAGACGCAAGAATGGTTAAGTTTTTCCCACATATCCGTTGTAGCTTTTTATACAATGGTCGAGAAAAAACTCAAATGCGTACTGAATGTCCCATACATGTATATCAACTACGCTCAACAACTCAATATTTTGCGCCTACTAGGTCTATATGATAAATTTTATATACTGCGTATAGGGTAGAAACTTCCTTTATAGCATAGGAAGATCACTGAGAAATTTTACAGTGCAATTATTTATGGGCGGGAAAATTCATCGTAATTTCCTACCCTCCGTATATATTTAAATGTATCTTTTATAATGCTACAAAAATGTCAGTTAAGACTTAGTGTTTTTTTCCCCGTATTTTTTTCTCGTAAAGCATATTAAAGTTATGTGGCATACAGTTCACCACTAAAATGAAATACATAACAATCCAAATTCCACTTACTCGAGATACGCTGTACCTTAAATCCTATAATCGTGGATCATCGTGTTTTATAAAAAAAAAAGTAAAATTAATAGGTATGAATTCAATATTTTAAGTATCTTCAACTCCATTCAATTGCAATATATTGNAAAAAAAAAAGTAAAATTAATAGGTATGAATTCAATATTTTAAGTATCTTCAACTCCATTCAATTGCAATATATTGACCAAAACCTAAATATAAATACTCACTGATATGGATTCCGCATTAATTGAGGGGTTAAGTAGCCAAATGGTTAGAGCGAACGCTAGTGTAAACAGCTTCAAATAAGATGCGAACGACCAAGTTAGTAGAGTAAATGAAACAGTAAACATCAAAATTAGTAGTGTTGTAGAAAGTGTAAACGAGAATGTAAATAGATAGATATCTAATGTTAGTGATTTAGTAGAAAGGAAAAGNGTAGTGTTGTAGAAAGTGTAAACGAGAATGTAAATAGATAGATATCTAATGTTAGTGATTTAGTAGAAAGGAAAAAACACAGTAAATGAGGATGTAGACAAGAAAATACTGTAATGAAAACAGGAAAATAGAATGTATTAGCGAGTTAGTGAATACTTGAATTGACTATGGACACCGTAAATTAAACAGTGGGCAGCGTAAACGAAANAATGTATTAGCGAGTTAGTGAATACTTGAATTGACTATGGACACCGTAAATTAAACAGTGGGCAGCGTAAACGAAAGGACGGGCATTGTCGAGAATAAAATAGACTATTAGTGCATTAGAGAAGAAATTTCAGGAATTTCTTAAGCAGCAGAGTTCCACAATTACCACGCCGACAGCCGAGAAAAGTGGGGAAGCAGTGATGCAAGTCGTAACCAATACAGCAACCTCGGAGTCGGAGGATAGTCAGCAACTCTGCGGCCTTGGTGTCGCACAGCCTGGAGCGGCGAAGGGGGTCGCAATTATGCCCGCCCCTCACGATGACCAGATTTTTTGGCGGGAATATTATCACCAGTTCAGAATAGTCACCACCCTGAGTGGCTGCTCAGGAGAACAGTGGGCTTATTACCTCGCGGCTGTATTGAGAGGCTGCGCACTGAGCATACTACATTCTCGGAAAGAGTGACATCGACTGGAGTACTCCACACTGGTATCGGCCTAGGAGTTACACTGATACCTGCGACATGCCCACCACGTCCAACTGCGGAGCCACGCCCAGCAGCTAGGCGAGCCGCTGCAGGAGCTATGGCAAGATATTGTACGGCTGGCCCACGCATCTCCGGAGGGGTGCCCCGAGTAAGCTTCCGACGTAATCGCAGTCTCCTTCTCCATCGATGCCACAGAAGTACGGCAAGCGGTACGCCTAGCTTCACCCCACGATATGCGGGACTCCTTGGCCTGGGTACTGGAGGTGGAGACAGCAAGGAAGGGGTCCACACACCGATGTCCGGTACCGGCAGTAACGATGAACGAAGACCACGATGACAGTATGAAGTAGACACTAAAGGAGATGCAGATGGCTGTGAGGAGCATCGCTTTCATCGTGGTACAGACTTCGNACAGCCAGAGTGTTGCGTCATGTGGACGGCCGGGGAACCTGAGAGCCTACTGCCCACAACATCAGCAGCACTAGAAACAGAAACAGCAGCGAGAAAAGAGGCAGCAAGTGGAAGAACAAATCACTTCTATGAACGCAGTCAAGCACTTGCGTGAATAAAATTGTGATCTTCCGGCATATGTCCAACAACTGAGACACCGCATCGACGAGCTGATGCTGCAAGCTGCACACCCCACTAATCAGTTCTAAAATGCACACGATACCCTGCGCGTGCAATCCAGACGCCTTCACACGCTGTGCCACACAGCCGTGAACGGAGCACTCGGCATGAATTTAGTGTTATGATGAGGGCATTGTCTCTGAGAAAGGCAGTCCCACAGAGGATGTATTCGGAAGGCGAAGAACCGGCTGCGTAAGCTCGAGAAGGAGAATTAAGCACTCGACAGGAGCTATCAGTGCTTCAGGGTACGTCAGTAGAGCATCCTTCCACAGCCCCCACTCCACTACATCCTACAGAGAAACCTACGACCATATTCTAATAGATTGAGAGAATTCAGCACTACTGCAAGCAGAAGTGTTCAGAAAACTGTAATATTGCTAGACATGCGGGAAAAAGACAACTTATAATAGATGTGTCTAAATTGACGTCAGGTTATGAGGCCAGCACAGTAGCGGTAGAAACTACCGAAAGTTTCCAACATCCTTCCATGGTTTTTCATACACAGCAAGAGCATTTAAGATATAGTGACAGGATGAAGACCCAATATGACAGGAGAATGTCGGGCGAGGTATTTCAAGAAGCACAACTGGTGTTGCTGTACAACCCACAGAGGCGAAGAGGGTACTGCGAGAAGCTACAGAAATGTTGGGAAGACTTCTACAGAATTCTGAAGAAGATCAATGACGTGGTCTTTCGGATTTGTTGTCAAGGCTCTCGGGTGAAGACGAAAGCTGTCCACATTGACCGACTGTCGCACTACGTAAGTCCGGATGATGCAGAGTCTGTTTGGGACAAACGTACTTGAGGAGGGGATTGTGTTGCATGCTTTCTGCTCTGCATAGCTTTCCTTGCCCCGTCCCGTTCGAGCGAGTGGAGTGTGTCGAGGCCAGGCTAGAAATCCGAGAAGCGCGCCGATATTTACAAAGGCAAGCCGCTGCATGTGCCAGACAAGCCTATGGGGAGACTCACGCTCTTCTGAATTTGAGCGGATTGTATTTCAGGGAGGATGTTCTGGCAATTTCACTAGCCTACTAGATTGGGCCAGCGAGACTTATTAAGCCACGATGGGTCTCCGAGCAGAGAGTTAAGAGTTTGGAGGTTTGTGCGACCTTAAGCGCCAGGTGTGCGAAGACAACAAGGCGACAAGTCAGTAAAGCGACGAGTGGTGGTGACAGTTACCAGCGGGAGTGAAGTCTGCGGACTGCGAGCATCGGTACAGTGAAGGGTGAGACTTGCAAATCGGGGCTATTGAACTGGTTGCGTGAGTGATCGATATTCAGAATGATGGCAATAGCCATATTTCATTTGTGTTAATAATGAGTGTGTATTAAATGAGCGTAACCAATATAAAGTCATTGGTAAGGACATTAATAATAATAGAGATAGATAATAAATATTGCACTCACTGAGAATAACAAGAGTAATAGTGGGGATAAACAGTTAAATTTGTTAGCCTATTTTCTGAAGGAACGAACGGCTTAAGATATCACTTTCCTGTCTGTGTGTCTGTGTGCGTGTCTATGTGTGCGTTTGTGCGTGTGTGTTTCCCTACCCCCTTTTTTTAAATTGTTGAACACGTCAATCGAAATTCACCAAACTCGGTACACATCTAGTACATAGTAGGGACAGCTGACTTTTGTATTATTATACCAAACAGGGCACTTACTTGAAAAATGGCGACAATGTTAATATTTTAGGGTGATATCCCAGCAAACACAACCTGTCGGCAAAGTGTCGGCAAATTTTCGGCCCGAGACCAGCACTGTTGGCAACTGTCGTTTATATGCAATAATATAGTCATCTGACAATGGCATGATGTATTTTTTGAGACAGGTTGTTAGCCATCACGATAAACACAAAGGCCTGGTGTATTGTTTAGGATAACAAATGGATATCACCGAAATTATGTCGTCATGATATATAACAGCAAACATGTTGCCAGCATCTTAAAAACGATTCTGAGTGGATTCCGTGTGAGTATCTTTGTCTTGTCAGTAAAATTGCAAACATCTAATTGATTCTAGCCCAGTACCATTTTTGAGACAAGACTCTTTAGCACAATAAAGATATCTATATGATTTATTTTTGGCGACGAACCATTGAAAAGTGTTTTGAATAGGCAAGAAGTTAGTTAGCTGTTAATGGCATGATGTCTCTTTTGAGACAGAGTGTTAGCCATTAGGATAAAGACAACGGCCAATGTATTATTTAGGATAACGGATGGATATCACCGAAATTATGTTGGCATGACATGTCACAGCCAACCTGTCGTCAATACTTCAAAGAATATTCTGGGCCGTATCCGATACAGCATTTTTATCTCTTCAGTAATCTTGCCAAAATATTATTTATTACGGCCCAGTAACATTTTCGAGACAATTACTAAGTATAGCATATGTATAGAAAATTATAAAGGAATATTTTTTTGGATCCACACAACCACATAACCCACATTTTAAATATATTTAAATGCAAAGGATAGGCCTACATATTGATTTACAAAAACGTCACGTTTTTAATTACCAAAATTCTATACTTCATGTATATAACCGATGAGAAGGTAATTCGGATTAAGGTTATGAAGTGCTGTATAATACATGTACATCAATTATTTATAATCTGTACTTATCTGTTTTGTGTTCCTGTCTATATATTATAGTTGCATTTACATGAATATCTAACATATGTTTAATATAACATAGACCTACATAAATTTTCTGAGTGTCATGTAAATTCCTTTAGGAATTTGGTTTCTTGGTAATAGAATTATGGCAGCCTCTTGGCACCCTGTCACACTAATGGCTGCTAATTTTTTACAATATATGAAGTACACTAAGTAACATGATTACATGGGTATTTTATATGGCTACATTGATATATAATTGTGCAAATGTTTTTTTTGTCAGATAACATAAATACTGTCTTTGCTGTGACTTTACTGTCTTTGCTGTGACTTCGTGCTGGGTAGTGAAGAACTAGTTACTCTTCATGAAATAGATTTTTTTTGTTTATGTGTAACATTTTTAAAATTAAGGATGTTCGTTATCACAAAATTAATAATTTTATAGTTGTACCAAACATTATTCAACTTGTACGCATTGTATGTAATGACATTTTCCTCGAACAAAATTCCAAATTTTTCTATTTTGCTGAAGCTGCAATAACAAATACTAACTAATTTGTACATATGAAAAAAATTACCACAAAAACTAACGCCATCGGCTACTGCTTGCCATATATGTAATCACTAAATAACAGTTTATTCATATTTTAAATAATGCTTAAAATAAGCAAACATTTATTTATTTTAAAAAAATTTCATATACGTGGCTTCATATTTGGTGATTATATATGTGCCACACGGTAGCCCATGGCCTTTTTTTTACTATGAAAATTTTTTTATTTGTGCAACCATCCGTCAGATATACTAAAAATTAACAAAAAAAAACTATTTTGTTTGCAAACCTCAGAAGAAATTAATTTTAAACATTGTGTGTTTTAAAATTATTTGATTATTNAAAAAAACTATTTTGTTTGCAAACCTCAGAAGAAATTAATTTTAAACATTGTGTGTTTTAAAATTATTTGATTATTTTCATAGAATTGATACATTTCTTTTAAAATAATTTATGTCAGGGTATATTTGAAATTATTGGATGAATCAGGAACATACTACGTGGAGTATAGGTTACCATGTTGGACTGTCGACTGCAAATTCTTGAATTCAGATCCCGCACTTGACAAGAAAACGATTTTCATATCATATAATCTGATCCAAAGCAAATGAAATAAATATATGTAAAGAGAATATACTATTTACTAAAATTTTTAATACAAAAAATTAAAGTTTTTTGCATGGTCGTACTGCTTATTATCTGGACGTCTTGCTCCCGTAGACCCGGCACCATTGTGATATCAAACCACCAAAAACCTGGCCTTGTGGCGACATCCAGCAGTTGCAGGCCCGAAATTTTGGTGACGTTCAGCCACCACAGACCCGCAAACAGTTAGGTATCCATTCTGTGTCTTATCAGTTCCATTCCAATATATTTTAGACACTGTCAGCAAACAGTTAGCCGACGGTCCACATTTATATCGGCCCGCTTCTGGCATAAGACAGCGGGCCAGAATTAACGGGCCGTAGTTAGTCGGCTAGCTTTCACCGGCCCGATTCTGTCCCGTACCTTTCGTGTTTGCTGGGATGTAATTTCTCGGGAACAATTTGACATATTTAAACCAAATATTTGTATGCTGGCAGAACATCGTCTAAGCGACAATCTTTGATGTGGATATTGGTGTTAGTCCACCATTTTGTAAGATAGCATCAAATGAAAAAGTAAAGATTTTACATAATATCTCTAAAACTATTAAAACCAATTCTCATCCAATTTGTCATGTAAATAATACTATGATAAGACAGGTAAACGTAAGTAATTGTAATTTATAAAGTATTCATTTTCAAAATGGTGGCCCTTACAAATATTAAGGGTTTATTTGGTAAATTTACCATACGCTTTAACCAATTTAGACTTAATATCGTACGATGAAAGCATGTATTACAAGCATCATATATGACAGCACATATCCACTTTTGCAAGCCATTTTGTAAGATAACACCACACAAATAAATGCATTGATTTTGTCATATCTGTTACGCAAACAATAAATCAATTACTACAAAATTTGGCAATCAAGTAGTACTGCGGTACATGAGGTTGAATAGTAGGTCTACGTTTTAAATATGTTAGAAACGTATTTTCAAAATTGCAGCTATAAAGATATAATAGTTTAGAATACTGTATTGTCGAAATCATGTAATAAATTCGAACTTGACTTTGTATGCTGACAGTAGATATCACAACATTGAACTGTACATACACACAGCATCTTTCGTCCTCCATTTTGTAAGATATGCTTCATGAAAAAATTAAGCAATTTGGTGATACCTCGTGAAAGAATTGACAGATTCCTACCAAATTTGGCAAACAAATAGTACTGCAGAATATGGAGCAAACTTTTATGTTTCAAATAGATCAGGCACTTATTTTCAAAATGATGACAGTATAAATATTTTAACTCGATATATTTTACCAACGAAACAAATTCCATCTTAACTTTATATGATGTAGTATCTATTTACACCATCAAACTTGTCGATACAGATTTTCATTTATTTGTAATTTTTTAAGTTAACCCTATAATAAAAGGTAAAGTTTTTATGTAATATTTCCCGAAAAATCTGCCCATTCTTACCAAATTTGGCATAGATGTTGTACTGTTGTAGGTCATATAAATAAATGTATTTTTTAAGTGTGACAGACTTANCTTACCAAATTTGGCATAGATGTTGTACTGTTGTAGGTCATATAAATAAATGTATTTTTTAAGTGTGACAGACTTTTATTTTCGGAATGGTGGATATAAAATTATTTCAGCTTAGTGTACTATATCTACGAAACAATGTAATGGATTTTAANTTATTTTCGGAATGGTGGATATAAAATTATTTCAGCTTAGTGTACTATATCTACGAAACAATGTAATGGATTTTAACCTAACTTTGTATACTGGCAGTATACATTCATCAAATGTGCCAATACATAACATTTTTTCCTCCATTTATGAAGATCTTCACATGCAAAATAAAGAGGTTTTATGCCATATCTCGAGGACCAATCAAGCTATTCCCACCAAAGTTTTCACCCAAGTAGTGTTTCATTGTGGTATGTAAACTCACATGTTTCAGGTGTAGCAGTCCTTTTTTAATGTTGTTGATATAAATATTTTGTTTAGTATGTTAGCATATTCAAAGCAATTCAATAAAATTTAACTAAATTTTGTACACTAATAGTTTATATTAGAAGCATCAATTATGTGCACAAAGATCCCATTTTTTAAATTTTTTTGCAAAATAGTGTAAGTTGAAAAAATTTAACATTTTGCCATATTTCTGGAACAATTAAACTAATTTCCACCAAATTGTGCACACCATGAATGCTACGGAAAGCCATGTAGAATAACATGATTTAAGTGGGTCAGACAACGATGTTCAAAATGGCGTCTTCATAAATAATTTATATAAGTTTTCGATATATATATATATATGTTTAACAAAATTCAACCAAACTTTCTATGTCGAATATATATATTAGAAGCATCGTATACACAGTCCTTTTGATTTTGGCAATTTTGTACGATAGCACCAAATAAGATAATTAGGTTTTCTATGACATATCTCAGGAACCAATCAACCTATTTCCACAAAATTCTTAACCCAAGTAGTGCTATGGTAGGCCATGTAAACATTTATATGTTTTGAGTGGCTCAGTCAGTTATTTTCAAAATGACAAACCTATCATTCGAAACATAATACTGATTAAATCCGAAGATGATACTGCGAATCCGACCTCCATTATGCAGTTGATTGCACACTAACTTATGGTACGAGGTTTTCCGGGTTCGAGTTCCGTTTAAGACGCGTCTGTATTTTTAATATGTGCCTGGTTTCATCTGTAATGATAATGCTTTCCCTAAGACGTCAAGTCCTACCTACCAACTCAGTTTTTAAGAACCTATTTAAAAATTAATTGCACCCATGTTGAAGAAAGTAGGCTCATTACTTATATCAGTAACTTCTTGTTTTTATTAATACCTCCATCACTCAGGAACTCAGATACGCCCTGGAGTCTTGTAACAATAACAAATGGAAAGAAAATATGTGTATTTCAACTTCCACAAACCTTTTGCGGAAAATATTATGCCAACGTTCCTCCTGAGGGTTTCTACGCTTAGACTCTGATGCGAATGATTTATAAAGTTCAAGATAATTTACACTGAAGGAAGGAGAAACGGAATGTGTCTGCCATATGTGTCCGAAAGTTTTCCGACTCATAGATTATAAACAACTTAAAGTTATTTAAAGTATCAGGATTCGGCCACGTCTACCTATTTCCTAAGATTACGCGTACTTCCCCCGTTTCGTCAAGGGGTGGTTTGTCCCTCCCCCTTATCATTTTGCTCTCTCCGGGTTCTCGGCGATAATACGTTGTAAAAAAAATCTGTATGCGGTCTCTCCTTGCATAGTTCGTGGAGTCTTTATTTATTCATAAAGTGTTAACGAAATATTCAGTCACAGAACCGTGGTAATACTCCCACGGGCCTTAAGACACCAGTCCCTGGTTCTCGATCCGCGCGCCCTCAAATCTTCGTGGTGTGTCATCCTGACACCTTAAACAGGTCATACAATCACTACCCTTTTCTGAGGTGAACTCCTCCTCTTTTTTTTCCTCCGGCTGACGTCACACGACGAGATTGCCCTTTGTTTCGTTTTATATCAGTGACACAGGTAATGTTTCCGTGAATATGTACTTACAGAAAATAATAATAATTTCTTATTTTTATATTACGAGGGTAATTAAAAAAGTTTCCCTTTTTTGTTACGAACAAACATATAACCGTATTTCACAGGAAAGGATCGCTAGTTTGCATATCCACCGATAGATGGCGCATAGGTGCACAAATTGGTAAAACAGGATCTGGGCGCAGCTACAGTCGCAAAATGGCGAAGGTACTGTGCGAGTGGTCACGGGAGAAGGTGCGCGCGATTATCCTATTTCTGTGGGCAGTGAACACGGAACCTGTCAAAGTTCACAGGATGATTGTGCCTGTGCGCGGAGAGAAAGTGATGCATGCCCAAACAAGTAAATTAATGGTGCCGTGAATTTGAAGAGGGTCGTACGATTGTGAAAGACTGAGAGAGGGTAGGCTGTCCATTATCAGACAAAGTCCTTAACGGCATTGATGAAATGATGAGGAACGGTAGGCGTGTGACTCCGAACGAGACGAGATTCCAGCCACGACGACGTGAAAGACGAAGTGGTGAATTGTCTTTGGCCTAACGAGCAGGATGGCACTCATTATCGTCAGGGAATGGAATAGGCCCCTGCCTCATTTTAAGTTACCGCAAATGCATAAATAAATTTGGTGATAATGTCAAAAAATTAGAAAATGATGCCGAAATCAAAATTTTTATCAATCTTGACCTATTATTATCTGTTCACCTACAATAAAACCGAGAAACTTACTTTTTGACCTGCCCTCGTAATAGACGTACTCTATTTTACTTGTTAGCTGCTGAGTGAGCCATGCACCTTACACGTGTTTATACCAGTAAAAGTTATTACCTTTGAATGGGACATAAAGTATGAAATTGAGTAAAGTCTTTCACAAATGTTGAGTGAACTTAGCAAGTATAGTCTATCCGCGGTTTCTTCACACTTTTTTAATTAATCTTTTTAAAAATCACCCTATGTTTAATATGTTTGGTTGTTTCCTAAACATACCATGTATCAAGCATTTTATACTTCTGGGAACATAAATAACTAATTTGTTGGTTAAAATGAACTATTATTAATATGTTATTTATAAATTATAATATTTAATTAGTAACTAATGTTAATGAAAACAGAGAGAAAATAGATTTGTTGGCAATACCTAGTAACTAATAGGTCTTATACAAAATATTATTACACTAAGTGCGCACGAATACGGTGCATTTTTCTTGTGGTGTAATTTTCTAGACTCAGTTAAGATTTGTTTGCATGAGGTGGAGGTAAATCCTGGAAGTAGAACTTCAGTAGGGCTTCAGAGAAGTTGGAAGTAACTAAGAATGGACTACAGCTACAGACGTGGTCGGTCGGTCTCACGTGCCCTCTTTTCCGCAGGCGGCGGCTGGCGTAGCTAGCTGGGGAGGGAGGCGGCCTATGACGTCACGCGGTCCCAGCTGGAGCGCGGGGGAGGAGGGCTGCCCTCGCTGGAAGACGGGGAGCTGGATGCTGGAGGCTGGAGCGGCGGCGATCGATGCGCCCGAAGAATGACTGGCCTGGTGAACCTTGTCCACGTGGCGCGCCTCGCCTTCCCGGGGTCCCTGCCTGCTACCAACCTCGCCGCCAGCTCAACGGCCTTCTTCCGTAGCTGGCCATTTAAACTGAAGAGCGTCTTTATAGCCCGGCCACGGTCAACTGTGCGCTTCTGAAAGCCCTCCTTAATAAATAAAGGCTCTTTACGGTAAAGTGAGCTGTTTTGAATTTCTTGCTACATATATACTTGTTCGCTAATTTAGTATACTTCCACCGTTTGTTAAATTTACATTGCCATGGGCCTGTTCACCTTATTCGTGCATTGGTCAAGTAAAACTGTGAAATCATTAGAAAAGTAAATATTTGTCATTTTGCTAATTTATACACTTATAATCATTAAAAACACAGAATTTAAAACAAGTATATTCACTATTCTCAAATGTTTTCCTAACATTTATAATTCAGCGTTAAAACATGGAACTACTTTATCTTCGTCATTACCAACTTTGGAGGGTGCATGTCAGTCAGTGTGCCCGTTAAAATACATGCAAGCAAGGGCAGTGACATTTTTCAATGGTTGATTTCAAAAGTGCTCATTTTATCGTGAACAACCTTTACTTACATGCACACTCAGTATTATTTTACCATATATAAAATTAACACTGCCTTGGGCATGATCACATTATTAATGTGTATATCAAGTGAATCTGTGAAAGTATTAGAAAAATTAATAAAACGAAACTTAAAATAAATCATCTCATTATTCACAGATGTTTATCTGAAACTTTTAATTGTACTTTAAAACTTAGAGCTAGTTTCCCTCCCTCGTTACCAACATTTCTGAGCACATAGCAGTCAGCGTGCCTATTTAAAATAAAGCAAAAATAAACAGAGAAATTTTTGAAAAGTTCATTTGAAAAGTGTTTAATTTACTATGATATAATTGATAATTCTGCTAAAGTGTGGACGTTANATTTTTGAAAAGTTCATTTGAAAAGTGTTTAATTTACTATGATATAATTGATAATTCTGCTAAAGTGTGGACGTTACGAATCAAACATCTACTAAATTTGCATTCTGTTTTTCAACACACTTATTCCCAGTTACATTTATATTCAACTAGTGGAAGTATACTAACATTTAAAAGCACACGTACTCGTACAAATATCGTGCCAACTCAGTATAAGCCAGTTAGTTTTTACTTTTACTTGAGTAGTTCATATGAAGGTGCATAACTTTAGATTCTTCTCTGTCTCTTCTGTTTGAGAGGCTCTCACTAACAAAGGAGCACAACAGGTCTGTAGTGTATCACTGACACACATAACATAAAATGAAATAGTGAGATACTGTGGTCTAAACATATCAAAAATCGGGCTGCTGAAACGAAAATCGTTAGACCAAAATCAGGAGTCACCATATTAGAAGATAAATAAAGCACCAACCTACATCATGGATTTCCTTCAGCTCAATAATGAGTGTAATGAAAATTGATCATTTCATTTCTGGTGAATCTAACTTCATCGGTGGAGAGCAAAGATGGATCACCGATAGACATGTGCTCAAACCAAGTACAAAAATTGCCTCTTGGGAGAAGATTATCGTTATTTAGTGCCTGCTGTTACGAACAAGCTTTTCAGCCAATTCGTACTTGAAAGTATATAGGGACGTAGCTTAATAATGACCCATGATTCGGTAGAGCACAGAAAATATAACATGTGTTTTATTAACATTTATGGTTATAGAATTATTATTTAAATGACTATTGATCGGGGGAGCTTAAAATTGTATTTAATATGATTAGTTATTAAGTTTACTTAACGCCATTTTAAATAAACCTAACTGGAAAGTCATTACCTTGTTGAAGCCGGAGGCTGATTCTATGAGACAGTTAACGCCGGCCGGACACACCCATCTTCCTGGTCAGCTTCGCTGGTCGGGTCGCCAAAGGACTAAAGATGAAAGACGAAAGACGACAGACAGACGCCGGCCTATGCCAAGCGCGCGGTTCTGCGGCCCCGCTCAGTGACCGGTGGAGGGGATTTCTGCAACTGTCTTGTTTCGCAAGGATCGACAGCCAAATGGTGGCGTTGCAATCCCGCACGTTTCCAGGTTTAATTTTTGAAGGTGTTATTAGGCAAACCGTNAGCCAAATGGTGGCGTTGCAATCCCGCACGTTTCCAGGTTTAATTTTTGAAGGTGTTATTAGGCAAACCGTTCAACTAAGGCCTGATCACACCATAACACTGCTCTCGTTGAAGATGGTACAGATAGAGCAGATGCTGTCGCAAAACTCTCCAAACTAAACTATTCCGTGCCCAACGTTCTCTACTGCTGTTATTCTTCGGCTACTAGCGCCAGCATTTCTTTCAACGTGCTGCAAAATCCACTCTTCGAGATTAAGAATTTGAACATCTACGAGCTTGCCACCGTCTGACACGCGTAAATTTGTATGGCCTGTATTTCGTACGCGTTCATGTAATCAAACAAACATGTCTATTAAGGCAAAGCTCTGCATCGATTTATCTTGCTTCTTCTGCATTACATTCCGCGAGCCCTTAAATCGACTGCATGTCTGTCATTTCCTGTTTTAAATAATTTATTATCTCTTTGCTGGCTCATGCGCTCGCCCCAAGGCTTATATTAATCATAATCATCCTAAACTTCAGGCATTTATCTCCAAATAACAATATATTTCAAGCTGTAATTACTTTTTCGCTCTTACGTCTTATTTCCTGTAGTTATGCCCACATTTCTTGTGACCGTACACCAGTTTCACATATACATTGGGGTTGATCTAAGGGTCTTCCTAGGTTGTGATTTTCATAGTCCATGCCAACTAAATTTTTTACATAAAATTATANTGGGGTTGATCTAAGGGTCTTCCTAGGTTGTGATTTTCATAGTCCATGCCAACTAAATTTTTTACATAAAATTATATTTTTTATTTGTGTTTCACACGAGTAATATATTTCGTAATTTCCTAAAAGCATATCTACAGAACTGCTGTAAAAGCACTAAGTTCACTGTAATACGCAAGTCTNTATATTTCGTAATTTCCTAAAAGCATATCTACAGAACTGCTGTAAAAGCACTAAGTTCACTGTAATACGCAAGTCTTTCAAGGTCAACACTGAAAGAAAATCTGTGACGAGTATACCCATGACATATACTTTTAAAAATGTTGCAGTAAATGATATAATATTATATGTATTTTTTAAGTTTATTAAATTGGCATATTTGAATAGGGAATTAATGTTTTAAAATATATTCGGGACGTTGTACCGTGCGCTAAAGTTACTTGGATATGTTTTCTGCTCTTTATTATGCGCACTACGGGCTTAAAATTATACACAAGGGTTAGTTTCGAATGAGAATAAATAATAACGTGAGGCTGAGTCGAGCAGGTGAATAAGCTCTGGTCGTGACAGCAGACAAAGGAATAAATGATCTTTGCTCTAGTATGTAGAGTTCTGTAAAGTTTAGCTTGGTACAGCGTTATAGTACAAATGGACAAGCTCTAGAATAAAAACCTTNAGTATGTAGAGTTCTGTAAAGTTTAGCTTGGTACAGCGTTATAGTACAAATGGACAAGCTCTAGAATAAAAACCTATTGCGTTTGTGGGGTTTTGATATGATAATTCAATGGGAAACAGGCATAATTAATAAAAGTTGACACCATAATGCATATACAATATAAACGCTGTCACAGTATCACTTTAACTTAATGCTTTGTAAATATTTCCATCTCACTTGAGCCTAACCGTGAAAGAAGAGCAGCGTTACGTCGTCCATGTTTTTTAAGCGGCGAAAGTATGAAACTTATTGAAATTCATTGACCAATGAAGTTTCAATAAGGATGATACATGTTGCCACAGTGGCAAGTGTAGGAAAGATGCAGGGGGTTAAGAAGTGACATCACGTCAGAGGCAAACGCGTCTCACCTGGGTCAAGCACACCGAGTTGCGAGGCGAAAAAAGAAGTCCTGGTGATGGGAAATTGCTGAGTAACAGTGGGTGGCGTAGCCGAAATTTTTAATATAAGAAATGTCTTATCACGCCCCACAATTATTAATGAGCTCACGTATCGCCAAGCATTTGCATGATACATACAACCGTAGCTGACTCCAGACCTGAAAGAGTAATATTGTGTTCATACTTGTAAAAAAAATATTTACGGTTGTATGAAGCAGAAGTTGGTGGCTTCTTTACAAGAATGAAAGTTGGGTCTGCTACCATGTGCTGGGAACAGAAAGCGCGAGCAAGTAATTGGAACATTTTTCGTCGCCAAAACTATAGAGGTTCTGGTCGCAAAAATCAGCAGTGTAATTTATGCTGACTGTTTTTTTTTTAAGATGAATAAGGCGTATTCTGAGATCACTATTACTCGTGTAATGGAGTGGACCCTGTCAACAGTGTCTCACATTCGGGTATTCTAAAGAATCATCTTTATTTATTTTTAATTATTTATACTGGCGAAGTAAAGGCTTCACTGCCTTTCTTACACTTAAAAAACAACTTTAGCGGAACTACTGGGATTACTGACAACACTTGCCATTTGACAACACGTCAATACGCGGTCCCCATACCTCTAGTTGAACATTCAAGATTTGCTTCTCAAGTGTCTTCTATGCACATACACAGTGTTAACCATGACTCGACCTCAGTGATTATTGCATGCATGGCCATAGTAAGAGGCAAAGAGAGGACAGAAGTGATATTATTATGAAAAGGTGCATCAAGGGGTGCATGAGTGGCATCGCAGACATCACATAAGTCCTTATTATAAGTAATTCACACACTTCGTAAGATCTGGAGGTTTTGTATTGAACATATTGCTGAAAATGTAGAATATGTTTATATGCACATGTGCACCACCTTCGTCATGACAAATTAGTGTTAAGGTTTTCATCTGACTTTCCCTAGTAGCGTTATTGGCATGATAGCAAAACCGCATTTCAGCATCAAAGGACAAGGGATTGAGTTTAGTTTGGTCAACACAATTGTCTTTTACACAACCAAACAGTTGACCAATCATCAGTACCCCGTCTGGCAATAAAAGGACGTATTGTCGCACCAACCGCTTCGTCATGCAACCCCTTCTTCCTCTCAGAACACCTACAGTTCTGTCGGAGAAACTAAACAACTTCCATTGTCTCTCCGGGACAGTACTGGGGCTATATCACCTTTCACTTGTTCGACCCGTGATCGGGAAAAGGCAAGTATCCTTCCCCTCCTCAAGTATGCGGAGCCAGCAGATGATTCCACTATTACAACACATATGAAGCTGCACTGTCGCAAAAATGGTCAATTCGCGTGTCAGCCTTTACTTTCCATGCCATTTGAAAGTTAAAGACGCAGCACTTTTTTTTATATTTTGTGTAAAATACACGGCTTCTTTGTGTCTTTGCTGATCCCCAGTAATCCATCCCGTAGACAAAATCGCTGCATTGGTGTTATATAATATGTTCACAGTATCTTCCCATTTTTAAAATAAAACCTATGAAAACCACTTTTTATTTGGTTTTCCCTACATTAACCATGTATCACAAACTTTTTGCACTTTCATTAATATCAAAATGTCTTCTGTTTTGATTAAATAAAGTTTTTACTTATATTTTCCTTTATATTATAACATTTATTCCATAGTAAATATGAACTGAAAATAGAAGGAAAAAGCGTATATCGGTAATGGCTAGTAAGAAAAAGTTTATATATAAACATTATTAAACAGATTTTTTCCTTTGATGTTTGTTACGCAAACGTTCCTTACTGTCATATTCAAGTTTTCAGGAATAAAATCATGGAAGCAAATTTAATTGTTATACATAGAAGTATTTCTTTTTCATTGTCTGTCCAGTGCTCAAATACGGCACGTTGGTTTCTTCTTGGCGTTTTCTTCTAGATTTTTTACATTTTTTTACATGTGGCGAAAGGATACTTGACGAGTTGTCCGAAAGTACAACTTCAGCAAGGTTTCAGAAAAGTTGGAAGTAACCATGAACAGACTTAAAATTGATATTTTCTTGGAAAGATAAGTAAAAACCTTCTTATGTCATATTCTCAAGTGAAACATTAATATTTGCATGGCTCTAACGATTAGTAGGTATAATATGCACTGTGAATTAATAAAATACAGAAATGTAAGTATACTGTATCATTCTGTATTCTGATATTTATAAAGCAATAGTTAATATGTTATGTACATTGCATATTGATAAAAGAGAAAGGCAAACATTCTGAAATCAGTGTATACCATCGTCGATGAATATATATAACTATTCTGTACGTGTTTATGTCACTGAACTCCTAAACAACTGGACCGATTTTGATGAAATTTTTTGTTTGTGTTTGAGTGGGTTCCTGGATGCCTTGCGTTCGAATATGAGTCAGACATCGACTATTCGCCACATTCACAAATTGTCATCAGCGCTATGGACAAAGCTGAATCGCCCGGTTTCTGCTGCGCGTCTGGAAAAGATGTACTGCCACTATTGAATTCGCCGCCAGAACCATTGAAAGTACTATTGGCTGGAGCCACACCTCAATCAAAATGGTTTTTGCATAAAATTCGTAAATTCAATTCTTGCTTCCAAATGACATCATTTGGAGCAATAAAAATCTTTCAGAATCAGGATTGTCGCAATTTTGAATCAACGTTTAAAATTCAGGGCTAAGTGTATCATCAAATTGGTTCTTTAATGTCAATACCTGATGCCGATCCAAAATTCTTGCAAATCTACGTCATGGGCGATGAGGAGCAACAAATAAACACACGCTGCCAATACAACCACATCGAGCAGATGGAGGAGCAAGAAATTGTGGCGACTTTGGAACCGTTTTTGCGAAATCACAACCCGTTGGTCCAGGTGTTCAATACTGTTTCAAATGAACTGCAAAAAGACTGCGACATAATTGTCATCAAAGCAGCCAAAGTACCATCTGGAGAGCACGCAGGCCGATACAATGCACCAACTGTTTATGAAGTTGCAGTTGCTATGGTTGGCGACGTATACGAACGTCAAGATATACGGATCCAACGCAGAGATAACTCGGTGCAGACAATTCAAGACAGTCGTCGTTCTTACGACGCTTTGCAATATCCATTGATATTTTGGGAAGGAGAAAATGGATATCATTCCAACATCAAACAAAGAGATGCTGCGACAGGTACAATCTACAGATTATTTTAGTTTTAATTTTTCTGTACGATTAATTTATTTTTGTTTTACTTATATTTTTACTTTGCAGGTGCAGAAACCAACAAGAAAACGAGCGTAATTAACTTCTACGCATATCGGTTGATGATTCGTGCAAATGAAGACAACAACATTATCCGATGCCGCCAGCTGTTTCATCAATACATCGTTGATATGTATGCGAACATTGAAAGCGAGCGATTACGGTACATCAAGTATAATCAAGCGAAGCTGCGTTCTGAGGAGTACATTCATTTGCGTGATGCTATTGCCAGTAACGTAGATGAAACAACTAATATCAACGACATCGGTACCGCATATATTCATCCATCATCATATATTGGTGGTCCGCGTCATATGCAAGAATACATTCAAGACGCCATGACTTTCGTGCGCGCGTACGGTGGATCAGATTTGTTCATTAAATTTACGTGCAATCCAAACTGGGATGAAATTAAAATTTCGTTATTGCCAGGTCAAACAGCAATGCATCGCCATGATATCACTGCACGTGTCTTCAAAAAAAATTAAAATCGTCGATGAACTTGATTACACATCACTATGTATTCGGCGAAACCCGTTGCTGGCTGTATTCTGTTGGATAGCAAAAACGAGGTTTGCCACATGCACATATTTTGATTTGGTTGGTCGACAAAATACGGCCAGAAGAAATTGATAAAATTATTTCAGCAGAAATTTTGGATAGGAATATCGATCAAGTGTTGTTTGACATTGTTACCACTAGCATGATCCATGGTCCATGCGGTGATCTCAACATGGCGGCGCCGTGCGTGGACAATGGAAAATGTACGAAACGTTTACCAAAAATGTGTATAAACGATACTATCACTAATATCGATGGTTATCCATTGTATCGACGTAGAAACACAGACAATGCTGGCTTATCATATCAACTGCGCATGTCAAATGGTGGAAATCCGGTTGACATTGACAATCGCTGGGTGGTTCCGTATTCGCCATTGCTGTCCAAAACCTACAAAGCACACATAAACGTTGAGTTCTGCAGTTTGGTGAATTCCATCAAATACATTTGCTAATGCGTTTATAAGGGCAGCCATATGGCTGTATTTGCTGTTCAAAATGTAAATGATAACGACGAAATAACACATTATCAAATGGGCCGATATATTAGCAGCAATGAAGCAGTTTGGCGCATTTTGAATTTTCCAATACGCAACAGAGACCCTGCTGTTCTACATTTGACCGTGCACCTTGAATATGGAAAGTGGGTTTATTTCACTGAAGAGACTGCTATACATCGAGCATTAAATGCCCCAAAAACCACACGAACTGAGTTTTTCGAACTATGCAACCTACCAAGTTTTTTCGGTCAATTCGCAAAGACATTAATGTATACAGATGTGCCATGATTTTTCACGTGGAACAAACAGTCAAAAAAGTGGAACCCACGAAATCGAGGCGTTCCAGTCCAAGGATACGACGGCATATTTATGGGAAATACATTAGGCCAGTTATACACAGTCCATCCAAAGCAATGCGAATGCTTCTTATTGTGTTTGCTGTTGGTTAACGTTCCTGGACTGACGTCCTTCCAATACTTGTGAACAGCCAATGGTATTTTGTACGACGCGTACCACGATACGTGTTGCGAATTGCATTTGCTGGAAGATGACAACCATTGGGTTCTCACACTTACAGATGCAGTACTGAGTTCCTCTCCTTATCAAATTCGCCAATTATTAGCCATGTTGTTGACGACATGTTTTCCGTCGCAAGCTTCTGCTCTCTGGGACAAATATAAAGATTTCATGAGCGAAGACATTCTGCAACGCATACGGACCGCTGATCAAGATCCCAATATCGATTTTTCGCCGGAAATATATAACGAGGCGTTAATAAAGATTTAAGGTATTTGCATTCTCATTTCGAATATGCCACTCATTCATTTAGGTATGCCATCGCCTAACCGCCCAGCAACAGACATCATTAACAGCTATGTTCAGTGCGAACAACAGTTTGATGCGGCCTCTTTGACTACTTTTGTTTCAAATAATGAGCAACTGCTCACTACTGAGCAAAAAAACATATACGATCGAAATAATTTGTCAATTACAACACAAGGCGGATTCTTGTTTTTTTTTGGACGCACCAGGCGGCACTGGCAAAACATTCCTCATCTCACTGATACTTGCGCGCATTCGATCACAAAATCATATTGCGTTGGCAATTGCTTCATCAGGCATTGCAGCGACTTTGCTTGATGGTGGACGGACTGCACATTCAGCTCTCAAGTTGCCATTGAACGTTCACACAAATCCAGACGCAATGTGCAGCATAAAGAAGCATTCCGGCATGGCTAAAGCTTTCCAAAAATGCAAAATTATTATCTGGGATGAAACGATAATACCAGATTTTTCAGTGGCGCTGTACTGCTGCTGTCCGGTGATTTCAGACAGACATTGCCAGTCATTCCACGCGCTGTACGTGGAATGACCGGTTTCAAACATGCGTTAATTTCGTAGCTGTGCGACGAAATTAACACATGTTTGAAACAATCATATCTATGGAGAAATGTCAATACATTACGCCTTATCATAAATATGCGTGTTCAACTGCAAAACGATCCATTGGCACTGTCATTCTCCGAACAATTGCTCAACATTGGTAATGGAAAAATTCTATTGCATGGAAATACACAATGCATCAAATTGCCAGACAATTTTTGCAACATGGAAGTCAAGAAAGATGCTTTGATTGAAAGCATATTCCCAGATTTGCGTGCTAATTACATTAATCATGCGTGACTACGTGAATGAGCTATTTTGGCCGCAAAAAATATATATGTTGACGCTATTAATTTCAAAATACAACAGGCATTGCCTGGCAATGAGATGTCGTTCAAATAGATCGACACTGTTGTCAGTCCTGACGAAGAAGTCAACTATCCTGTTGAATTCTTGAATTCACTGGATTTGCCGGGATTGCCACCATATAACTTAAGATTAAAAATTGGTTCACCAATAATTTTGCTTCGGAAGTTTAATGCACTAAAGCTATGCAATGGCACGCGATTGGTCATAAAAAAAATCATGGGCAATGATTTGAAGCTACCATTTTGAACGGCAAGTTTCAAGATGAAGATGTTCTCCTGCCACGGATCCCAATGATCCCTTCAGACTTGCCCATTCCATTCAGACGCGGCATTCGTAATGACTATTAATAAGCCACAAGGCCAAACAATGTCCATTTGTGGGGTGGATCTAGAAAATTCGTGCTTCTCACATGGCCAATTATATGTCGCGTGTTCTCGCGTTGGCAAACCATAAAGTTTGTTCCTTTATACACCTCAGGGATTGACGAAAAACATTGTTCATCAACTCGCATTAAGATAAAAACCAAACAAACTTTATTTCTTTTAGTATTAAGATTCAACATTTATTTCAACATACTTTACTTTTTTTACATTAATAAAAATATGACTGTTACATTAGTTTTTTACATTAATAAAAATATGACTGTTACATTAGTTTTTTACATTAATAAAAAGATGACCGCTTATAGCAGGCAAGCCAACGTTCGGGCAGGACAACGTCTGCTGGGTCCGCTAGGGTGTGTATGTGTGTATATATATAGTTACTAACCTGGATTTGTTTACAAGGCTGGCTTCAAGTGTTAACTTAATCATGGACTAGTGGTAGATTTTCATGATTAAACGGAATGTTTATGTGGTAACAAACACAGTTATCATAAACAATAACTGGCATTCTAAGTTTTTTCGAGTAACCGAATTTCGGCCAAGTGATGGTCACAAGAAAAAATGTCTAAAATAATTTCTAGCATTAAAATGATTTTATAGGTTTCTTGCTTGTTAAAAATTGATGAATAAAATGAACTTGAGATATGGTTCCGACATTTGGGATCACATTTAATTACTTTATTTGATTGTTAGGGTGGCAAGGTAACCGGGGGGCAGCTTTCATTCTTTGATCTGAAAATACGCGTAAACACGATGGAAAATATGTTCCTTACTACGATTCGAACTCGGATCACAGTTGGAGGGTAGCGCCTAAGAAACCTCATCTCGGAGGTTGGACTGTTTATACTTCAGCAGTGGTCATGTGACCGCGGTGGCGTAGTGGCTAGAGCGCTCGCCTCCCACCAAGAAGAACCAGGTTCTATTCCCGGTGGGGTTGATCTCGTGGGAATCGTGCCGGAATATGCCGCTGGTAGGCGTTTTTTCTTTGGGATCTCCCATCACCCCGCCTTCGCATTCCTGCACTGCTCCGTATTCATCTCGCTTCACCCTCATCGGCTTTCAACACCGCGATGTTAAGATCCTCCTAAACCTTTCCACTCCACTCAGCAGTGGTCACGGGAGCTATCCAACTGTGTTGCTGTGCAGCGTGGAGTGTCGTGGATGGGAGAATGGGGGAAAGCGAGAAGGGAACAGGGCATGCTGATGGTACCGCTACATCTCTGTCTCCGAGACACACGTCGTNAGAATGGGGGAAAGCGAGAAGGGAACAGGGCATGCTGATGGTACCGCTACATCTCTGTCTCCGAGACACACGTCGTCCACGCGAGGGTCGCGAGCCGCAGGTTGCCAACCCGACGGCGCAGGGAGGAAGACAGCACGCGCTGTCCCACGGCGATACAAGTTGTTATGACAAGACTTGCGAGGGTGGAAATGGAAAAAGGGTGGTGGGCGGGCGGAGGAGGGGTTGGGGTGGGAGAGGCTGTTTTATGGCGGCGAGGGGGTTGGATTTCTTCGAGTCACGCAGCCTGACCCCATTACTCAACCCTTGGCCGTCGACAACCCTCTTCTCTTTTATCTGATAGTGTCCCTCCCTGCGGGACTCCACGCAGGGGCGATTGTGTTGATAGTGCCAGTGGCTAGGGGGAGAAGCTACACCTTCAAGTGCCGTGGCTACCGACATCTGGGACCTCCAGCGCGCACTAGTCGTTTACGTATCCACCCTCAGTTACATCCCGCCGCCACACATCAACGCCTTCTCTACCCCGCAACTAATTAACTCACAACTCTTATGTTCCCATAGACTAAGAGTTCGGGTCGACCAACTGATGTCAAACAAATACATGCATCTGATTCGTGGTTAAGTTGGCAGATTCAGATTCAGTTTTTGAAAGAGAGCATTGCAATATCGAGTAAGCTGACAGTTTTATTTTTGTTTTGAAGAAACTTCTTAGGTGTACAGTTTCTCTGCCTCCTTCATCTCTGATTACACATAAGCTGTTAACAGCAGTTTTGAAGTGCTGTTTACAATATGCTGTTAAGAGTATGTGCATATGTCTATCGAACCTCTTAAAGCCCGCTGTTGCCTAGTCCGCTATCCCCATACTTTACTGTGCCACAGGATTTTCCAGAGGATTGATGGCCTGTTTATTATTTTTTGGGAATGGACAGTGTTCTCAGGACCAGGCGAGTGGTTCATAAAAATTCTCGTCCAATATTCTTTATTATTGCTATATGGTGAACACCACATCATTATTCTACCCCTATGTAGTAGTACTATATGCCTGTGTTGACTTAAAGTTCTAATTTTTTTTGTTCTCCACTGAAATACTTTCCTTGTGGACAGTCTTTCTTATTACGAGGGAAATTTTGGGATAATTTAACAACCCCAATTCAATATTTCTTCATCATATCATTTTATTTCTTAGGGTTGTTTTCAATATCTTTCACGTGGGGAAAGTGTTTACGGAGTTCATTATATTTTCTATACGAATATTCCATTGTGGAATAAGGGTTTTGATTTTTGGACTAGCTCCCTTCTTCATTTCCATTTCGTGCACACTTGAGGTTTTTCTTACAACACATGCTGGCGCATAAATAATACTATTGAGGTCAGTCAAACCCGTTATTTCTATTTTCCCACTATGTTGAAGAATTCGTAGCTCACTAAATACCTGTTTGTCTTCTCAATAGTTTTATTTCTGTTTGGCTTTGGACGGTTTTTTAATGGTTATGGAATTAAACAAACGCAATTGCTGTATAAATCCTTGCTTGGGGTTACTGAGCTCTACTCCACCGTCCTCCTGCTTTTCTGTTTCAATGATTTCCCACAGATTTTTTGACAGTTACATTTTGGTTATTTGGCGATACTGATCCTTATCCTTGAGTACACCATTGCTTGGTCAAAATAAACCTACCCTAATCCAGCTTCTGTAAATCATTTTCAAAACAGCACACAATATTTCTTCATATGTTTGTTCACTTTCAGTGTTATATCGAGTGTACCAAATTATTTTTCGATTTTTTTTCTCATGTCTAAGGTGTTTTTCCATTCTCTAATTTTCTACCGGCACTGCCTCCTTAGCTGGAGAAATATCTGAATTATCATGAGTTACCTCGTTACAGCGATCATACCCTACCATGTCTATTAGAGAGTAACTTACATATTATTATTAGGACAACCAAACCTGTTTCGAAGATGTCGTTTCCATGAAAAAACTTTTTGACGTGACAACGTCTTATAATTCGATAGAGCCGGCTGCACGCACGAAAAAACATGACTCATGCGGCGTTACCTCGCTCTGAGGCGTTCCATGTAAGGCTTGAAGTGCAAGCGAGAGCGCGGAACGAGCGAAAAATTGTATTTATGCGTACAAATAAATCTCACTTGATCAATTTCATTGTGATTTCCAATTACCTCCTTCTCTATATACATACAAATCTATTAAACAAATGAAATTAAAATTTTCTTTTGAAAAATGCTACCATTCCATCAGTATTTTCTTAAGACGTTGTCACGTTCAACTATCGTCAGTAAACCGACTTTACAGACAACCAATTTTTTGCACGCAGCTATTTCTATTCAAACAAAAAATTTCTAGAACAAACTGAAAATTATGCCAGTAAAATTTACACAACAAATGCTTAAAAAGAATTTGTCGATACAGTCGTTAGCCAGACAAAAAATTAAACACTCACACTTATTGTTGACGTGACAACGTCTTAAATTAGGTTGGGCTGGGAGTCACTTATGAAAAAGTGTAACGCTCGGTAACGTTANTATTTTCTTAAGACGTTGTCACGTTCAACTATCGTCAGTAAACCGACTTTACAGACAACCAATTTTTTTTTTGCACAGTATGGACATCAAACTTGGTCGAAATAGCCACGGTTATGCGCAGAATGAAGATGAACATCGCATACTCTTAGCTGAGAAGAGAGCTGAGGCTGGGACTCGAGAGGCAAGAATTCGCCTCAGGCAAGAGCAAAAGGATGCCCTGGATATTGTAGCTGCAGCAGGACCTTTGCTTTATGGGGCTGGAATCGACGATTCCATGTAAGAAAAAAAAATCTCCCTTTTTTTTCTTTAATTACTTTTTTCTCAAAACTGTATTTTTGAAGTCGGTGGACACGATTTCTCAAAAACTAACGCACCGATCTTGTTGACATTTTGCACACTTCTTCTAGATAGTATCGACTAGTGCTTGAAAGAAGAATTTTTTTTTTCTTAGATCACAACATATTTTACAATGCAATACATGTTCTAGATTTGACCATTTGCATGAGTAAAATTGTGACAGTTTTATAAAAACGTCTGTGTGAAGGTACCTCGTAAGCTCCCTGCCAGNGACCATTTGCATGAGTAAAATTGTGACAGTTTTATAAAAACGTCTGTGTGAAGGTACCTCGTAAGCTCCCTGCCAGATGCAGTAAAACCATTCAGATGATAAAATAACTTACCTCTCCATTTGTCATGTCGATTGCCAAATATACGTCACCAAAGCCACCACTGCCGATTTTCTGCATTATACGGTATCTGTCGCATATGTTTGTATTCATTTTTTTATAAGCTATTTTTTAAAAATCTAATGTTATAAATGTTGGAAATTTTAAAAGGTAAATAAACGTTATAAATTACTGAAATTTTAAAAGGTGCACAAAAAATTTTAAAAGGTAAATAAACAAAAACACTACTAGCNAAACGTTATAAATTACTGAAATTTTAAAAGGTGCACAAAAAATTTTAAAAGGTAAATAAACAAAAACACTACTAGCTTCTACTATACGAAGACATCCCCCCGAGATGACAAAACACGTTCTGTCCAACAGAGCGCGACACCGCACGAATTTTCTCTGCTGCTTTGTTTAAAAGCTTTCTGTTCTGACAAGGATACTCTAGGAACTAAAAGAATAAACAACAAAATAGAAGTATTAAAGTGTCCGAAAATTATTTAAGAGTAAATAATTAACAAAATCTCAAATTCGTGTTTAAATTGTTTTAGTATATTCTCTATGGAGAAAGAAATACAAATGTCACAGCACAGCCAGCCTGATCTTAGTTACAAATACAACACAAATAGTGTGTTACACGTAGAGAGGACGTGTTACTATAGTGTCTCAATAACTGCACTGGGCTGCACTCAGAACGCACAGGCCCAGTGCTGCTTATTCCAGTGAAACTGCACAACTGCACTCAAACTAAGTGCAGTCGATTTTCGAGTTCCATTGCTATGAAAAACAGTGCTCACTGAGTACTCTGCATACCGGAACTTCGTATGAGAACTGTGTCACTTAACTGTTAAATAAAAGTATAGAACAAATACTCTGGAACTTGACTTTATTTCATATATAATTGGCGTCCATTTTACAGAGTCTTGTGCTGCTCCGGCTTGAGCTAGTCGACTATCACTCGACAATGTAAACAGCAATAAATAAAATGCACTTAATATTCTTGTAAAATTTGCNGCTAGGACCGCCCACGGCTCGGGTGGCCAGACAGACCGCCCTCGCCCCAAGCCGATGGATAGGCAACCCGCACGCGAAAATGCATCCTCTTCATTCTACTGTCCACTACCTTTTGTTTTATTCTCAACACTGGTCATATCCCGACTAGTAGAAGAACTTTGTCCTTCTATAAATAAATGTTTAATCTTCTCAATCACGGCTGAATGTATCATTTCAGATGTTAACGCTGTAACTTAGCGTCTGAAACTACAAGTACAAGTTTTATATTTTAGAACAATGAAAAACACACATTTACCTTTCTCTTATTGCCAGTAAGTATACAATATGTACCAAATTAGTGGATTATGTAACTCTAGGACTGTGTAGATAACTGCAAACTGTGAAGTACATATACGGGGAACATTTTTATTATAGCTACACAACAGTGCTCTGACGTAGGCAGAAAACTACGCATTTAAAGTTCTTCATGTGATGCATCATGTAATGACAGTACACGTTAATCCGCACCACTCGACTGTAGAAGCATAAGAGCCGAAATTGCTGTGTATATTAATGTGTACTGTCATTACGTGATGCGTGATGTATGACATGAGGAACTATAGGAAACGTAATTGACTGCCTTCGTAACAGCACTGCTGTGTAACTGATGCGGTGATCCACACATGGTCATACATTCTTGGGGCCGCTGAGATCAAACGGTGTACAGCAATAAAGAATAACTCATGTATTCTCCTCTTGGTTGTCACTTCTCTACGCAAATCCAGTGTTACAATTAGCCAATTTTTTTTACAATGTGCATACGAATATTAGAAACGTTCTCACTTACGAGGCGTTTCCTTGATTAAACACTGTTTTCTTGTGCACAGTGAGGTCAGACCACCACCGGGTACAATGGGTCTGTATTGTACAAAGTGACAGAAAATATCGAAGTGGTGTACATAAGTACAATACTCTCACATCTAAGGTGTTTCCTTTATTGAACAATGCTTTCTTGTCCAGAGTGAAAGCACACCCGCACCTCGCATGATGTGTCTACTTTGGACACAGTGACAGTTAATCTTGAAGAAGAGACTAACAGCAACAGTCCAGTACTTTTTTTTTTTTGGCTGGTGTTTGTGGACAGACTTAAAAAGCAGTGCACCAGCGTTTACTGTCTTCGGAATGGAGTGATTGAAGTGAGTGAAGAGATTTGGGCGGCTCTTAACATCGAGGTCGAGAAAGCTGATGAAGGTGAAGCGAGGTTGGTATGAAGCGGCACCGGAAGGAATGGGTGGTGGAAACGGGAAATCCCCGAGGAAACTCCCTGACCAGCGGCATCGTCCGTCATCGAAATGGAAAACTTTTTGCGGAAAACTGATCCTAGCACAGTCGGCCAAGATAGAACGAACGAGCATAGACTAAAGTAAAAGTAGACCGATTCTTCGTCTTCTCCGCATATACCCAACATTGACCTACCCCAAACCAGCACAACTGTCAAAGTCACATGGTCAACACTGATGGATGTGCTTGTTTACATCTTAATTGTCAATTGCAAACCCTTATACATGAATAAAATACTTTTACAATTTTGAATTTAACCAATGTTTTAAAAACTGTTAAGAGGAAGTATACAAACATCTCAAAGCACTTGCTTACACAAACGGTGTTCTAACCTCAGATCGTATCAACGTCGTTTATGATAGTCGTGTTGGCAGAAAATCAGTCCAATGTTGGAACACGGAGACTGGTTCTGCGCAGCCAGCGACATCGCTCTACCCCGTATTCACTCTACGTGAACGAGCTCCCAAATCCTAGTCCAGTTTGCCTCCGCATGGCCTGAAAGTGTTTCTGTGAAATTGTTGTTTGCGCGTATGCGTGGATCTCAGTAAATAAATGTCCTATAAATACGAATTTTTGCCAGAAAAGCTAAAAACCAATAATTTAATGCCTTATAGTTTTAATTTCATTGTATCAAATGTAGTCAAAAGATAAATAAAGTGTGGAATTGGGGGGGGGGTCGTATTTTTAGAGCTTGCCTGCACAGTTTCCTTCACCAGTAGGAGAAATGTACAACCACACGTATGTAGTTAAACCTGCGGGCTTCCATCGCGTGTAAAAAGTCCCACACAGTACAGCGCAAAGACGGAAACGCTGCAAGTTCAGCATGTTTCATGTACGGGCGATGGGGCTCTAAGCGCGCGTGATAGTGTCGCCCGTATTGCTCCCTCGCTTCTGGGCATTGAGCGCGTAAAACAGCAACAGGTACAGAGGAGCCTTAACCGTCCACTGACAACGCGTCTCCTATTCGCGAGTGAGAATCTCATATAGTGATTAAAGGCTTATGGAAGTTCTCCGTCAAGTGCGCCTCGTCTGCGTCTGCACTAGGTTCAAATCAAGAGGCAAATTTTACGTGGCCAAATTGCTGTGAGTTATGCAGCGTACCATTTATCTTAGCTCTCCTCAAAATATCTTCCAAATGTTGCGTTAAAGTATTGTGATTAAAAGTAGATACGTGTTTTAAGCACATCGTTTTTTTCGTATAGAGGGCGAAGTAGAATTCGTGTATTTCTATCGTTCTTGTAAAGTAAGCACAGGACTTAGGTCTTTGTACTGGTATTCTAAACATGTTACTTCGTATCGCTTACACCACGAGCCTCACAAAGGAGAAACTGTCACAGCATAAGAGAGTTTGCGTGGCTTTGAAATCGCCATTGAATTTAAGATCATGAAAACTATAACTATTCAGTTTCCTTCAAGTAATTTCTTAGCACCTGCAAAAAAAAATTAATCGTATGTAGCGTTTTAATTTTTTATGAAATAGAATTTTGCTTCCGCTTTTCTTATACTTATTCTTCTTGTTTTCCGTCTCTTGACTGTTCTGAAATAAGTTCTCTTTCTTTGCTTACTCGCTGAAATGAGAGGACTCCTCGCAGCACAAGGAGTAATTACAACACTTCTGCTACCTTCTGTGGTATCTCTAACTANGCTGAAATGAGAGGACTCCTCGCAGCACAAGGAGTAATTACAACACTTCTGCTACCTTCTGTGGTATCTCTAACTAAAAACCACTGAGCATTTATTGGTTCTATATTACTGAGCCAGTACCCAAAAGTATAAAAATACAGAATTTCAAGAACTCGGAATTTGAGTGGTTTTTAAGCCAAACAACGTTCTCCTAGACAATCGCGGAGCCACAGTGGTGGAGTGGTTAGACTACTCGCTTTCCACCTAGCTGAACCGGGCTCGATTACCGGAAGGTTCGCTCCTGGATTTCCGCATGTGGGAATGGTGAACGATACCGCTGGTCGGCGGGTTTACTCGGGGATCTCCCGTTTCCTCCGCCCTTTAATTCCGGCATTACTCCATACTCACCTCGCTTCACCGTCATTGTTTTTCCGCCGCCCGTNCGTTTCCTCCGCCCTTTAATTCCGGCATTACTCCATACTCACCTCGCTTCACCGTCATTGTTTTTCCGCCGCCCGCGAGCAGGAATTCTGTAATCTCTCGTAGTTTCTGGTGTTAGATTTTTTTTTAAATTATCATTTCATATTTTGGCATGACAGTATCTTGCATTCTCATTTCATTCGTATGATTTAGTCTTGCTTAAGTATGATATCCTGAGAAGATTAATTCATCGTTTAATTGTGTAATGTTAAAATGTGAATGTCCATCTTAGGTGGGGAAAAAATAACACGAGAGGTGTTAACAGTTAGGTTTTCTTATACAGCCCATGCAATTTTTTCCAGTCTAATTTTATTTTAAAACCATTTTCTTGACTTTGCTACATGAAATAAATATTATAAGTTAATGTGTTTTAGTTTGGTGATTTGTCCATCCTACCATTATAGACTCGTGTGTNTATATATATATATATATATATATATATATATATATATATATATACATGAATATATTTATATATATAATTCTTGCTCGTCTATTTGACTAACGTAAAAAAATAGTGCGAATTTGCATTTTCTAGGTAGTACGCGAGCTAAAATAATAATAATAAAACTTTAAGTTTATGTACATCTTTTGAGACGGAGCTAGTTGCTATGGACAGGCGGGAACAAGTAAGGTCTTGGCCAAGAAACCTTTTCGACATTCACATGGAGTGATGTTTGAAAAAGAAATTCGGGCTGGACGAGTCGAGAATAAAACCCGGGTCCCACTGAACATGGGTCTCCCCTGGCATTGACTTGTACGTGCACATATTACGTGTGTTTATTATCGTGCGAATTAAAGTTGGCATGTATTGGAAATAAAACATCCTGCTGGAGCGACACGACTACCACCCAGCTCTTCTGCGGTCAGTGCGCAAGGGCAAATTCCAATTCGTCTCCTGGTGCAGCGAGGCTGGACGTGTGCGCGAGCTCAGATTACTACTGCACGTGTCTCTCTTTCACTTCTGTTATGGGACTAGTATCCACTTCCTTACGTAGGCTTTTGTATTAGAAGTTTTTATGCGGCTATCAGTATCGCCTGCAATTTGAATATTACGGGCTTTGTGTGTGTGTGTGTGCGCGTGCTTGAGGTTTGAGTGAGTGAATAATGTACCATTATTTTTCTGATTTCTTAGTTTTACAACTTCACAGAGTATCTTTGGTTTCACAGGAATTAATAAAACATTTAACAATTTATTTTTTTATACGAAATAAAACAAAAGTGAAGGGGTCTAGCCAGAAAAATGTCTTATTGGTGCAATATTATCGGTTCAATATCAATATGATGTTATAGGGCTTGTTTGTGTGTATATTATAAAAAAGTGGTGGGTCAGCTGCGAGGCTTAGTTTGTTGGCAGACGTCAAAGAGAGCAAATCGCCTCAATAAGTTACAATAAAAAAAAATTTCTGGTTAACTTTCTAAACTGTAATGGAAGTTTTTAACATATGCAATATATGGAAATAATACCACACATCAAGCTTCAGATAAAACGATGTTTAGGATCGCTACTATACAAAGTTGGCGACTTACCTACGCATTTGACTGTTTCCTGAGCAAATGTAGGAACACTACAATGAATTTGTAGCGGGGAAAAAATACCATTCCTGCTTTCTTAGTAAGCGTATACACTAGTATGGTAAATTTCTGAAACATTTATTAGAGTGTACTGTAGTTGGAACACACCACGGACCACTAAAAACAGATAAACATCCATGCTGGACCACTGCCAGGAATCATGTTCCTGTATGCTATGGGGGGGAGTCAAGCCGAAGCTGCCAAAGGCTACACCCATACGAGTTAAATGTATTGTTTAAAATAAAATGACATGTGTGTTACGAATAATTCCACCACTGACTGTGATTAATGCAATATTATACAAATGATGCAATCAGCTTTCATCAAAATTATTTTTTACGGTATTCTGTTCATGTAATATGCAGCTCCTGTCGGCTAAATACACTTTCTTGTTAATATGCAGGATCCAGTAGTGAACTTTCTCTTACTCTCAATTATTATTATTAAATGAAGAAACTTTTTCTTATTACCATACTGTATTCCTGGAACATATTTTGTGAACAGAGCATTCCCTACAATTATTTTACTGAATTCTGCACAAAAATTATAAAGTACTTTGTTTTACAGTAATGCAAACATTACGTGTACGGTCATGCGGTAGACAAGTTTTTACAAACACTTCTGTTGCCGACCAAACATAAATTGTTTTAAAATGACTACATTTATTTTGAATAACCATTCTCCTAATTTATATGGGCCTCGTGTTACGGGATATGCATGCCGAAATGAAATAGGTACAGTATTTAATTTTGAACACAATTACACTTCCTGTTCGAGTATTACATTATTGCGAAACTAATGACAGATAATTAAGTTTCTCGACGATTCCTCGTATTGCTGGTTAACATTAGGATTGCATTTTTGGGTGGGCTTGATAGTATCCAGTAGAATATAAAATAAGATATTAGTAAATAAAATATTTTTGTTCCTGAGAAAAGAGAATGTATCACACACACTGTGTGATACGTACGTATCTGCTCACAAATACGCAATCTGGCTAAGAGAGAGGAAAAACAGTAATAATATTAAAAACGGATGTAGTCATGGAATTTCTTTTCGCCGCTAGCTTCCCAACTGCAATCAAACGTTGGGCGAATACTGTATATCAATCATAAAACTAAGTTTAGTGCACGCTGCAACAGTGTGTTATTAGTGAACACCAGACCGTTATGTTGCATGTATATAAGTCGCCCACAACTCCACAACCATGTCATCCATGATGACATAAATCGGAGGCGAAAGGAAATGATGGAAAAATTAATTCAGTAGCAGCACATTACAGTTAGTTTAAGAGGGTGACTTGTAGAAAGTAAAAAAAAAAATCTCCTTTGTTTTTTAAATTACCGGGCACTTCTCTTTTCTGTTTACCTCCACCCCAAGAAAAATACAAACCTAATTCAAAATCAATAACTTTACAAACATTTATGCAAAAATTAAACTAAAAATATTTAAGGATTAGAATTCCCCAAATTACTTCAAATACATTACAAAATTTAGGTGTTACAATAAAAATGAGCCATTACAAAAATATATAGAATTACTAAACTGGCGCCAATTTCCTCTTATTTAAAATTTACTATATTCCCAAATTTACATGTCTGGAGCGAGACCATAACCCCTAGGTGTGACCTCCCCCCGGGTGTCCGTCATCGCTTAGTTTGCCACAGTATTTACAGTGAATTTTTCGCAACCGTCGTCCAACCCAAGCCTGTGAAGAACATCCTCTAACCGGAAACAGATCTCCATCCAATCGAATTCAAAGCTGGTGTTGATGTAACAAGGCAACTCCCTCTCAGTCGCCTCAGCCGCCGCTAGGTGGAAGGAAACGCCGCGCACTCAGAATAGTTCCGACCATCATCGAACTACCAAGCACCCATGTCGCGTAGCTAATGCCTCCTCGGCTGCCATTAATGGGCAACGTCTTCGAAAACGTAAGTACCCATGAACGGCGTGAGTCTGTGTAACTTCGTTACAGCACGCGCGTGTCTACAATGTCGAACCCGCATCGCCGTGTGTACAGAGCCGCGAGCTTTCACACATAGGTGTGAGCGCACGTGTATGTGGGTACACGGTGTGAATCTAGAATGTCACCCGCATCACTGGGCATACAAATCAGCAAGCTTTGACACCTATGTGTGCGTGTGTGTAGTGTATCTAGAATATCGAACCCGCATCGCTGTGTGTACAGAGCCGCGAGCTTTGACACATATGTGTATGTGTGTGTGTGTGTGTGTGTGNAGCAGATATCTGCACGACTGTTCATTCAAGGACTGTTCATACGAACTGCGCTAAGGACCGTCTACAACCGACATGGCATTACAGCATGGAATTAAATACCTGGAGCTCGCGTCTGTATGTAATGTGGCAGTAAACTTTCTTATAGTATTTTTTTTTACACCAGCTAATCGGAATGCCATGGAAATTATTGTTCTTGCATAAAACATTTTTTTTTTTTTCTGTTTCCTGCCATTGCCTTTCATGTCTATGAGACTGACATTTAAAAGACAGCAGCATTACTCTATGACAGCAGCTGTAAATACAAACGAATCACATTCTGCATGTTGAAATATGTGAACAAATCCACTACATTTTCACGATGCAGCTCGGTAAAACAATTTAGATTGTAAACAGCGGATTTTTTCTTAGGTTGTATTTAATGTCAGTTACACTGTGATATTGTGTGCAATTTTGATAGCAGACACCCCTTAAGGATGGTTAACAGTATATCACAAATACAGTTCCATTATGACAGTTCAGCTAGAAACGAGATTTATTATTTTTAATTGCTGATTTATTTTTTAAAACATTTATTACATATTATTGTTGGCAAATTTTAATTTACTAAGAAAATAACACTCCTATTTCTTATTAATNTTTAAAACATTTATTACATATTATTGTTGGCAAATTTTAATTTACTAAGAAAATAACACTCCTATTTCTTATTAATAAGTGACTTCTGTTTCCTTCGGCATGTGCGTGCATGTGAATAAACTAATTTTTTTTTTAACATGCGATGTTTTAATATGCAAGTGAGACACAGTGTCAAAGGCAGCATGGTAGCACTGGGAACCCTGCCAATATCCCACCCTTTACCTAGCCATGTCCAGCATACTACACTCGTATGCCCCCAACTGCCTTTGTGACAAAACCACGCATGGTCTCCGTGGCCGGGCGGTACGGATTGCAGGGGCGGCTGTCTGTCTGCTCGCGTTATTTCACTTTAATATAAGAAAAGTGAGTACTTACTCTCAGTACCATAGATGGATGCTGTCGGTACAGCCACGGATCGCAGGAAGTTTCTAACGGTGCTGATAACAGGATTCACCAATATGGCTGGCAGAGTGCAGACGATAGAATGGGCAAAGGTGACGTGGTATGGGAAGGGGTTCGAACCAACGTGAGTAATTGGTGGGGGTAGAAGCGGGTCAAGCTAACACATGTAATGAACCAATAAAATTTGGAGAGGTTGGTGTTATGGGAGTGGAGGGGAACAGACTAATTAACAAATGAGAAACGTTNATGAACCAATAAAATTTGGAGAGGTTGGTGTTATGGGAGTGGAGGGGAACAGACTAATTAACAAATGAGAAACGTTGGTGGTGGTCAGTCGTCTATTGGACGAAGTGCTGGGCAAATCTCCGGAAATGAAAGATTTTTAAAATATTTTTTAGGAAATTTTAAAATAATTTTTTATAAAATGTTTTGTGACTTTTTATATACATTAGTTACATTTTTTAGATGTTCTGTGTTTTCTGGGGGATTTGGGGATTTTCATATTTTAAAAATCACCGGGTCACGGTCAAAGGTCAAGGTCACCGGCATCTAACATGTAGGGCAAGATGGCCGCCGGCCGACCGGAATGATAGAACATGAACAGCTTCGAGCTCCGACTCCAAAAGCCGATGGCCCAAACTCCACAAAATATTTCTACTCGTACACACGCACTGTGCACCATGATAGACCGACGCGTGGACATCGTGTTAAAAATGGACGGTGGCAACGCCTGGAGGTCATGTCAGTACTTGAGCTGATTGTTCCGCGGTGTTGCGAAGCGCGCTTCATGCACGCGCCACCGTGTCCGCCGGACCAGATAAGGCGTGAGTGATGATGCGGACGCATGTAACGTTGAACCGTCCGTCACCTGTATCACTGCCCTATCGCGTCCATGGGGAGCGTGCGTGCATCTGCGCCTCTGTTGAGTCACCCGCGCCTGCTTCCTGCTTAGTTATGCAACCCTGCGCGCGTTCAGCTCGCCAAGCCTTGCTGTTGCTTCTGCTCTGTTCGTTTCGAGGTCTTCAGCACTACTGTGTAACACTGGTGTTAAGGAAAGTCTACCTTGTCTGCACTGAACACACAGTAAAACGTAAATGATCACGTGGGAAAATAATTCAAAAGGCAAGCTGCGTACATATGTACATTTTCCCACCAATAATGTGTTATTGACTGTTCATTTATACATTTGATTGCGTTTAGCCCCATGTTTATTAATACTAGTGTTATGTGCCGAGCTCCAGGATGTTTGAAATTTTTAGTATTTACTCGCTTAATGTGTTTTTTAACTGCCCTGCTCTTGTATGTAATTTGTTTCAATATTACTCCTATTCGATGTCTGATGTACTCATATCCAAAGACATTTCTTCAAAATAAAAAACACGGGTTTACAAATATTAGGATTGTTTGCAGTGACAGCCTATTTGCATTTTTTCTAAAGAAGGCATTATCTTCTCTTGTTATTGTTTGTTTTGTAGTCTTACACGCCTCACTATGTAGGCAACCTGGGAAACGGAAGCTACCCTAATTGGAACCGAAAGTAATTCATTTACAGCACTGCCAAGAAAATAACCTATGAAACAATGCTCTGTCTTATCGGTTCGACCATTTGGTCTACTTTCCAAAATATAGAACGGTACAAAAAATTTCAGGATTCGTTTCTTGCTAGACACGAAATTATTCATGAGTTGCATAACTACTTCCAGAATCAAGGTTTATATGTTGAGCTGTGCTTTCATCTTCAATCAACGGAAGGAAATTATAATCCTCTACCTAGAATTTATCGCAGGTCTTAGCAATGATAAATTAGCAGAACTATTTGATCGTCGTTATCGTGTCGGCATCATGCCAGTGTTGTTATAATTAAGAGTGCGTGCACATAAACTGACGCTAAACACTATAAATGTGAAAACAGTTTATCATGCTCCCAATAAAGATAATGGAATAAAACAATCACAGGCAGCGGGTTTGGCTAACTTCGTCACAGAGCCATTCCTGTCGAGATACTGCTTGCTCTGTGAATCAGTACATTCCTTTGCGGTGCGAAATATTACGCAAGAAGATTGCGTCATTCTGGTAAAATATTGTTTCAAAAAGTTAGTTTAATCTATTATCTAGGATTTGTGTTATTTTGATTTTCATTTCTGGCTTTCAATGATTTGTAAAATTCAGTTTACAAGTTTATCATTAAATCATATCTCGCACACACTAAACATGACGTATATGGTACTAAACACCAACATATGTTATGGTATTGCCATGTGGGGCAAGATGGGATATTGAGGGTTTGCCTAAAAAGCACAACCAAACCAAGAAATTTTGTCAGAAATTCTTCACTATACAGTTACTTAATAATGCACCAATAAAAACTAAATATACACTCGCTGCCATAAAAATAGCTGCTTGTAAAATGACANTTAATAATGCACCAATAAAAACTAAATATACACTCGCTGCCATAAAAATAGCTGCTTGTAAAATGACACCTTAAAATGAAAATAAACGTGAGACCTAAAATGAGAACGGCGATACAAATATCTTACAGTATAACAACGAAAGTACCACTTATTCGGGGAAGATTCAATAGGTGAAAACTGCTGTGAAACATTGTTTCACCACCACTAGCTTGGATACATGCGACGACACGGTCCGGAATGCAGTCATAGATATATACGTCCAATGATACCCAGAGGAAAATCGTCCCGTAGTTGTTGCAACTGCCACTCCAAATGCCAAAGACCTGTTGATGGCTGAAGCTGCCATCCTAGCTGACTCCACACATGTTCCATAGGCAACCAGTCCGGAGACCGTGCTGGCCAAGGAAGCGTGTCTACAGCACGAACGCAGTCCCGGGGTCCACCCGTGCTGGGCAGGCATTACCTTGTTAGAAAACTGCCCGTCGTAGCTACACTGTGGAGTGACGCACATAAGACCGCATAATCCTCTGGACGTGCCCCTGTGTCACCAGTGTCCCCCTTGCCACAATCAAGGTAGATCGAGAGCCTCGTATAACACGTGACTTTCTGGCAGCGTGTCGCTCAACAATGAAGTTCGGATTTGTGCATAGTCTTAGTGTTGCTCGACACTTCACTACAGTTGTTATCCATGTCCAGGCAATACTTGAATCCATCAGTGAAAATGATGCATTACCTTTCCTTAGCAGTACATGCTAAATTATATGATAAAATTTCTAACTAATTAGTTTTTGTTGGGGTTTTAATATGTGTGTATGTGAGACTTTAGAACTGGACTGAAAATAATTCAATCCTAAGCAATTATCATACATGCGAAGAGTTTTTTAATGAAATGTGAAATAACACCAGAAGCAGTTTAGGCATAAAAGTGGCTAGAACTACAATGTTATAATTTTCTTGCCATATTTTGACCTTGTTTAGCTCTGTTATAAATACACAAATAATAATAATAAATTAACTATATGAATTCTAGGACACGTCTTAAGTTCCAGTACTATTTTTATTTTATTTTAGGACAAAAAAGGCACCCAATATATCATCCATTGTGTGTCATAAATAAATGGCACTTGAATGAAAATTATAACATGTCAATGTGTTTTTGTGTGTTTTTTTTTGTAGATGAGTGAAAAAGTAATTTTATCACAGTCAAATATTGAAAATAATATACCACAAACAAATTTAACACGTGTTAGGGAATTTTTTATTATCGTAATGCTATAATGGTAAAAAGGACAAAAAAACAACATTTCACAAGGGTTATATAAGTGGCTACACCAGTTCATTACAAAAAAATTTTTAAGGAAGACAACTTCCAATTGACACTTTATTTACAAGAACTTTAACAGCCAACTAACATGGCGTTGCTCACGCACAGAGTCAACAACGTGAGGCCAGCAGGAGGGTTGTATTCATACGCAAAATTCACGAGCTTTTAAAAAAACTCTTTAGAGCAACGAAAATGCAACATTTATATAAACTTTCTAAGGGACTCTTACATTTTGTTAGTTAATTTGTGGCGCACTACTTTTAGCAAGTGTTGCCAACATGAGCACGCACTCACAAGCAAGTTACGTATCATACTAAGAAGGCAAGCATTGCAGATAGTGTCATTTATCGTGATAAATTAAAAAAATCCCGTAGTGCTGCGTGTTATCTAACGTCCAAGGTGTGACATTCGTAGCTAATTAGTTTCCCACAAGTAATTGCGCCAGAAATGTGCAGCCGAATAAATTTCTTATTACGAGTAAGCT